>VZRZ01002792.1:971234-1041090 GCA_013398175.1 Climacteris rufus | reverse complement strand
TCCGGCCTCCCCTCCGCCCGCCCGGCCGTGCTGCGGAGCCGCCGCGCACGCGGTAGCGCAGCAGCGCTCGGGCGGCCATGCGGCCCTGGCCGCGCCGGGGGAGCGGTGCGGTGCGCTGCGGAGGGACCGGGTGGGTCGCAGAGGTGTCCGCCGGCCGTGTCCTGCACCGTGGCCCTCCTCTGCCAGCAGCTGCGTGGCCTTATCGAGCTTGGCCACCGCGGAGGTCACTGACTTCAGGGTGTGTCTCTGATCTCCCCTCTTTGCCGCCTTCTTCCCCGCGGTATCTCCTCGCTGAGTAACTCTTTTCCTACATCGCTCACTTAAAAAAGTAAGAGAAACAGAAAACAGGCTACGGTCGAAGTTTGAAGTCCTTTTCCAAGCAACATTCTGTCCTAGCATGTTGGAGCTCGATGCTTGAGGCAGTCATGGTAAGCCAGCCCACCGTAGGAAGCTGAACTGCTAGATCACTGTTGAAATCAGAAGTTTCTACGTTTATCGTTTAATTCTTTGTTAGCTGAAGTTCCCAGACGCAGCAACTCCAAAATCCATCTCAGTGAGCTGGAAATTCCAACAATCTGAAATATGCAGTTTGTCATTGATAAATTTCACACGCTTGCCCATCTGACAATGAGCATTCGCTCACTGGTTATTCGCATTGGTTATGGGGCAGAAAGTGTGATTTCTGAATTTATATTCATTTCTTCCCCTTGCTCCAGCAGTCAGTGCCTTGAAGGGGCTTCCATTCTTGGCGGGATCTCAGGACTTTGCCTTTGGTCCGTTTACTTAGATGGGTTTTTTGTTAAGCATGGAAGTGAATGATTGTCCAGTTTTACAAGATTTCAAGGAGTGTTCTGCATTCCAGGAATAATCCTTGTGTGTACTGTACACAAGTGTAACCTGCTGCCAGCTGGGGCTTTGGAACTCGTCTTGGGGTTTGGTTTTAGGAATGTGGTGTAGAAGGGCTAGTAACAGAGTTGTTCCAAGGTGTTTCTTTAACCTTCATCAAAGTCAATAGAAGCTTGAATTAGGAATGCTTTTCTGGCATCTTTACTTTGTTCAGAGGATGAAGACAAGTGAGAAATCTAATAGGCCTAATACAGGCTTATAAAAATTCCTGTGTGTCCTTGGTGAGTGATTCAGGAATGGCAGAAATTACTAAATGGGTGCCTTATTTAGCTATGTGTCACAGAATCGTTACCTGCTCACCACTGCTAAAGGAGAATGATCAAACACATACTGATAACTCCTATCACATGACATATTTGTTGTGCACATAGAAATACACCTGAATACACGTGGCCCTGGCGAGCTTTGCATCTGAGTCATCTTCCAGTAGTGCTACCAAGAAAACAACCTGCACTGGACACTCCCCCTGAAAATCCTCAAGGTTTTGAAGAGTTTATTGGTCCCCACTGGATCAATTATGTGACACAACACTTACCCTCATCTGGTGGACCATGAGCTTTTACGAGTTGAAATTCTCCTCTGACATACAGGAAAGAAGTTTCTCTTCCACGTAATTAGCACTGGCTGTGAAAACCAGGTGCTGGGGGATTTCTGATCAGCTCAGGTCACAAGATGCCTGCTCCCTGCAGTAGTGAGAGTGGATTCACACACTGAGCACTGAACTTTATCACTGTATTTTAAGTTTAAATGTTAGTAAGCTTAGCCTTTTATAAGTCATCCTTAAAATTGCTGCAGCTGAGAGGTTGGTTTGTGAATTTGCTACAGTGCTCTGTGTGCTGTACTTGCACATGCTCTCTGTAACACAGCAAAAAGCAATAGATATTAGGTAACATGGCTGTAGAAATGCAGGTTTGAGGAATGTGGAGGAAGATGTGTGTGTTAGGGCTCACTCTGAACCCAGTGTCAGTGGGTACCTTTGTAAACCTGATCAGTTTATTCAGCCAGCAGCAACTGGTAGCAAAAGACAGAACACAGAGGTTTTTAAACCTTCCCTAAATCTTTCATTCTAGCTTAATTTAGTGGAAATAAACATGAGCAGGGATACCATCTAGCGTCGGGGCATGGGCTTTCCCATTGTTTTTGTGACAGCAGGTTTGCAGTCCTGCTGCCTGAGGTTGGTTTAACAGGCTGCCAGGGAAGCAGACCTGGCTGTGGGCACAGGGGGATCTGCAGCAGGGAAGGGGAGGCAGGGGGTGAAAGGTGGGACCTCAGCTGCAGCTGGGCTGTGAAGTCAAAAGCTGGGCTGGTGCTTTCCCAGTTCTTGTTTAGTTTCGTGCCTGACCCCAGTCCTGCAGATGGCTGTTGGTAAGAGGAGCTACTAGACTTTGTCAGTAGGAGGTCTCTGGCACCTGGTGGCACCTCACTGTCCTGTAAAGCTGACTTGGGTCATGCTCATGTGTCCGGAATCTTGACTGAGGCAGCTGCACATCAGAGCGCTTTTCCCTCGTACCTTTAAAGACTATACCAGACTTCAGGGCAGTCCTGGGAAGCCTGTGGATGTTGGAGCATTTGGGAAATCATCTAGGATTAAATAATCTGAAGAATTTTGTGGTTTAACTGTTGCTGTATGTGTGGTATAGTGTAACAGAAAAAAATCAAGGTACTTTGTGTTACAGGAATTTCAGGTTAAAAAGCTCTAATGCAGTTCTCTTGAACAGGTGGGGGAAAAACCAAAATCCTACAGTGTTTTGCCTTTTGTAAGAGGAGGATCACATAGCTGACTTTTTTTGTAGAATTGTTTGAAATTAGATAATTCAGGAATTGAATGCAGTGTCACAGGAGATCAAACCTTATTGAGCTGGGGGAGAAGAATTGTCATTCCTAGTTTTAAAACTAAGCATGACCTTTCAGGTATGCACCAGTACCTACCAATTGATAAACCATGCCAGAGAGTTGTCCCGGTTGCTTTCTTAACACAGAGGGTACGTCTGCTCTAGAAGCTGCTGTGCTGGTGGCCAAGCAGAAAATAGCAGTGGTGTCTCAAAACTTTAGCACCAGCTGCTGCCTGTTCTTAAACATCAGCATGAGCAGCACTTAAACAAGAGTGCCCTGAGTGAGATTTCAGCTTTGATCAGAAATGAGGATAGAGGTGGGAATCTCTGTTCCAGTGGTGTGCTGTCCTTGGGCTGTTTTACACCAGTTTTAGGAGAACCTCTGCCCTCCTTCAGATGCCTTCTAAGGGGATAGTTTGTTTTGTTGGGTTTTTCTTTTTGCTTCTCCTTGCCTTTCAACCTGGAAGCTTCAGGATGAACTGAGGATTTGGAGATGCTTGATAATCTGTCCCATTCTCGAATATTTGTGTTCTTGTGCTCTTCCTACTGGCATGGTGGTGTAAGCAGTTTTTGCTGGGTTGTTTTAGATGGAGCTGACTGAACCTCACATTTTGCCTCAATCTAGGTTTGGTGAAGTTACTAAACTGCAGCAGATGTTTGCAGTTTTGAGAGGCAGCAGTGCCTCACTTGATGGCCCTTTGTTTCTTGAAGGCTCTTGTTGCTGTAAAGGGTTGGAGATGTTCATTAAATGAAAGCCCAGATTTTGCATTTGCTCCCTAAATTCCCTTCCTACTCCACATGGAGGTTTTTTCCAGTCTGAACCTCCCAAGTAGAGCTTTGGTGAAGAGATTTGCCGAGGTTGAGGGCCAGTATCTGCTAATGTATGTGGTGTCACAAGTAGAACACCTTGTGTATTTGAAATAGTTAGGGCCACCTATTTACTCAGGAGGATTCTGGTTTGCTAAGCATAAGGATTTTAGTGGAGAAAAGCCAGGCATATCACACAGAGAGCACCATCATCTAGCCATGCCCTTCTCGGCTTTGTGTGAATACTGCAGAGTATTTTGTCTCCTGTGCATTATTCTGATCTTCAAGCTTTTCATCCCCAGTCTGCTCTGCACACTTGGTCTACAAACTGCCTTTGTTAAAGTTTTAGAAATATGAGCGGTGTGCTAAAATTTCCTATATAATTCTCTACTCCTTGGATTACTTGCTTTAATGTAGAATAACTATAATCACTGGAATAAAACCAGTATAGCTAACTTAAAATGTGAGAATTCTCCAAAGTAAAAGGGCTGGAAGAAGGGAGGGCAATAAAAGGCAGTAGGAATAAAAGGAGCTGTGCTTTTCTGTAGATGAAAATCAGCATAAGGAAAAGAGAGAAAAACTCTCCAAGATGGAGCATTTCTCTTCTGTAGATTTTTCTTTCATGAACGTGTAACAGCATAGGTCATGTAGCTGAAGGCTGCTAGTTGGATGCCTCCTGTTGCCTTTCTTTGCTGATATCTAGCTAAACACCCTGTCATATATATGAAAATCTGCTGCTTTCTCATGTTTGCATTCCCCAAAATAGCTGATTGCTTTATAAGGAACAGGCAGCTCAGTGTGTGCCCATAGAAACTGCTGATGGCCATTTTCCACAAGTACACAAGTGAGTGACAAAAATGCAGCCTTCAAAGTCATCCAAGTGCCATCTCTGGGAACAGGTGTCCTAATGTAGGACGTGTGCTGTTCTGACTTTTTTTCCATAGTTATTGGTTTGTGTAGGTGCTAATATACAGGGAGAAAAAAACAGCAAGTAAGACTATTGTGACACTTGAAATTATTTTAATTTATTAATATCGAGTGTCTTCCAAGATAAGTCAGCACAGAAGGCACCTGTGATTGGGAAAAGTGGGTTGGAGCTGAAATCCATCACACTGCTTCAGTTATTAAAAATCAGATTTCATTGTTTTGTTACTTGTTTTGTTTGGTTTTTTTTGTTTTGTTTTTTTTTTTTTTGTTTTCCCCCTGGACTCCCCAGATGAGCCTGGTTTAGGATGTCTTAATCGCTTTGGAGACTGCAGGGACTGTCTTCAGAGCCAGTGTGCATCCTCAGCTGTGTAAGCTCGCTTCAGACTGGGGAGGGTAGCTGGAAACAACAGGTGTGATGCCTTTTAACAAGGGCATCAGTGCTAAAGGTGTGGTATGCACACGTGTGTAGTGACAGAGGATGTTGGAAGTGACTTTAGAAAAAGTAAAAGCATTATTTTTATTGTGCTTCCCCATGGAACATGAAAAAATATGAAAAATGTGAAGCTTTGTTCAGCTCAGCAGCTTTTTAATGCATCTTGGGGAATTCTGAGTCTGAAAAGATCAGAAATGCTTTTGAAGAAATCTCCATAAATCACATTGTTTAGAAATATGTGAGTTGAGCTTCATCTTCTGCTCTGGCAGGGTCATCTTGCTCACAAGATCATTCCTTTAATTTTGCCTCAAAAACTGACAGCATGTGAAGTTAGTGACACTGCCACTGACTAGAAACTTATTTGGCAACAGAATCAACAATTTCATCCCTATGTAGGTCATGTATTTTCATATCAAAGTAGTTATTTTGGTCTGCATCCAGTGGAATGGCAGGAAATTGGCTGGTAAATTCCAAGAGATGTGGGTATGACAGGGCAGAGGTGGCTGCAGTGTTGGTCACCTGGAGCATGTGCTTGGTGCTGTTGCTTTTGGGGCACCTTCAGCTGCTGCTGCTGCCAGGGTGAAATTCTGTATCAGTGCAGGGAGTGAGGTCTGGCTGAATAATGTCCTTTTGCTCCCTGGGTTCATTTTACAGAAACAGTTATCCAGGTTGTGTATGCTTGTGCAGAAACTGGTGGTGGCACAGCTGGGGCTGAGCTGGGAGGCTTGGAGGAGTGGGAGTGGGGCTGGCTCTGGTGGCCACCCAGGAATGCTGCTGAGGGTGCACTTGTGAAACTGTCCCCAGGCACTTGACCTGGTCAGGCTCTCTGCCAGCCCAGGAGAAGAGGTGTTCCCAGACCTGAAGTTGCTTAGCTTTGCCCTGTTAATTCTGGCTGAGTTTTAGGGGAAAAACGGATTTTCACTTGCTGGAGCCCATGTGAAACCAGCAATGAGGCAGAGCGTCTCCTAAAGATGCTATTCACAGGATATCTTCATAACTAGCACAGTTGTGGGAAGATGAGTTTGCAGCATACTTTTCTGTGTCTGAATCTGATTTAAATTCCTCTAGTTTGTGCCAGAAAATTTATTGGAAGACATGGGAAGATTTGTCCAAAGGAGTTTAATGAAATAACTTGTATGTAAAGAAGCGATGTTTTCTAGGTTGCTTGGAGGGACCTGTCACTGACCCACCACTCCACCTTTTTGGACTGGCTCTAATCTCAGTTAGTGGAGGAATCTATTGGTGAGTGGCTCCTGTAGTGTGCTCCTGGAGGTGGCTGCAGGCTGCCAAGGCTGTCCCTGCTCTGTGCTCACCTTGCCAGCAGCGTCACCGCCCCACTCACCCTGCACACGTCATGGGCACTGCTGAGCTCACTGTCTGACAGGAGGGAAATGTTCTGCTTGGCTTGACACTCTGTGCTGTCACATGGGAGACCTTCAAGCCTTTCTCAAAGAGAGGGAAAGAGCATCCAGCTGGCTTGGGAAAGCCTTGCTGATCTGCCTGTGCAGGCCTGACTGCCTGAACCTGGTGGCCTTGAGTGCTGCACAAGCTGGGCAAGTGTTGGCTGAAATAATGAATAAAGAGGGGTGGCAGCAGCTTGGCAGAGGCAGGTGCAAGTATGCAGACTAGTGCTGCTGCATGCACCTGTAGGAGAGCTATGCAGTTTGACCACTTCCTTGCAGAGAAATTCTTTCTATGCTGGCTGGTTGCCATTCGTGAGACCTGTTTAGTGAGGTTGTGTGCTCTGCTTGTGGTAATGAGGACTTGGCTTTATTTGAGCAGTTTAAGCTCAGTTGTTGTTCACAGAGCCTAAGGTTACTGCTCCCTCCTCCCATTTAAGCTACATGCGTAGATAATTGGCTGAACAAACAGTGGGCAAAACTGCTCCCAGCAGAATAATAACTGCTTTTCACTGCCACTCATTCAGTGAAGTGGCATCTGGAAAACTCTCCAGATAGTCACAGGAGGGTTGGTGTGTAACAGGAAGATGCAAAGAAGCCAAATCCTACAGCTGTCAGTGTTCTCTGTTTTTTCCATGCTCTTGGATGGGTTCTCCTGGCTTGGTTTGTTCTCAGTTTATGCTGATACTTATGGCTTCCACCCCAGCCACGATGTTCTGCAGCATAAGTACCCAACACATTTAAAAAGCAGATGAATTGCTTTCTCAATCTCATAGAGGTGCTGTGGGGATTAATTAGTTCTGACAAAGTGCTTTCTAGCTGAGATGTCAAACTGATGTTTCAGGACTAATGGTATTGTTTTGTGAAACTGTTTAGTTCTCCTCAAATGCCTAATCACTATTTTAAACGAATGTGCTCTATGGAGGAAAGCTTTATTGATTTAAAGCACGCAATAAACAGTATTGATTTGCAAGAGGCAGTCATTCATATCTTCTCTATGCACAGTTGAGATGTAAGGTGGTCACACAGCTACTTTGAACCAAAATGTAAGTGAGACTATTGCTTAAATGACCCTGCAACACCTTGCAGATTTCTCGTATGTGACTTTCAACTGCCTTAATAGCCTTGTACTCAGAACAAGGGCAGTCCCCTGCTAAGGAGAGGGCTCTCTGCTGTTTCATCTCTCACAACCCTACCACAGGGACGACGGCCTGCGGAGAAACAGCAGCAGTGAAATAATCTTCTGTACCGTTAGAGCAGCACAGGAAAATGTAGGTAGCCTCAGAACTGTTCTGTAAAGCTGGACTGTGCATAACTTGGTGGTTAGTTTTGCTTGTGCCAGGCAAAACTCTTGATGTTGCATGCCATCTGAGCCAGCAGAGCCCCTGCAGCTACCAGCAGACACCCTGGTGGCCCAGCTGCACAGGCTGGCTGTCCCCTTGGCCATGCAGCCTCCAGGCCCTCCGGTGCATGAATCCTGGGCAGCATCCTCCTGGGGGCTCAGGCAGCTTGGCACCATGGCTTGGCAGCAGAAATTGTTACACCACAGCACCTGACCCCTGAGTGAACAGGAGGAGTCATCTCCTGACATCTTCATCCTGGCCACTTGCTCATAGCTGGACTGCTGGAAAGACTGAGTATGTATTTGAGCTGCTTATCCAAATTACTTCAAAGGGGATTTGGGTGGGGATGATAATGGAAAATATTTGACTGTCACATGTGATGCAGCTCTGCAAATTATCCAGCCTGTTTCCTGTGAGGTATCTCAGGTTGGTGGCCTGTTTTGGGTGATGCTGGGTATGTTTAGAAAAAATAGTAAGGCTTATCTAAATTAGGATGACTTGTACTGGATCTAGTTCCAGGTGAGCTTTTCATATTGAATTGTGTTTAAAAAAATCATTAATGTGAATAACATTTGGTATTGCAGAGTTTTGGCATGGTTAAGTAGTTGAAATTAAATAATCACTTTGAATGGGCTTTTTTGTTGGAGCATGGATGTAGTGATGCTCAGGTGTATTTGATTAGTGGTGTGTTAACCCTGCAGAGAATAAGGAAGTTAAACTCTTCTGTTCAGTATGTTATTCAACATTTCTCAACATCTGGTCTCTCTCCACTTCAGTTGTCAGTTGACCCACTTGTTTAGATTTTTCTGAAATTTCTTGAAGTCATCTCCACATCCAGCTAACCTAAACAGCTTGTCAGTAAGCCTGGCTTGCTATTTGTCTTTTCTCATGTCACTAGTAAGGATTTCACTCCACAAAGTCTAATCAGCAGTTACACAAGTTAATGCCTATCAAAGACATCCCCATCAGGGACACTGACTAATTCTTATATGGACACATACCTAGAAGGCTTTAGGCTGTTTAACAGCTAATTCTCAAAAAGTAAGTTTTCCAGTATTCCAGACATAGGCAGATTTGTCTGGCAAAGAGGTCTCTGCAGTGCTGAGTGAGTGTTATTCTGTCTTATTTTAATCTGCATATGATGGAAAGTGAAATGTCATGGCTGTTGCCCTGTCCATGGTTTTCTGTGGCACCAAGGTTTTGTAGGATATCTTAGACTTCCTAACTTTTCTGTGTTTTGCTTTTTAAATTTGAATGTGGAAGCTCAGTTGAGTTGGTCTGTAGTTTTGAGCAAAGGTAGGTACATTGTCATATGTCATCTGTTCATTACTCATAGGCTACTGTGGGGCACGGTGAGTTTCTCATACAACTGGCTGACTGGTAATTCAGTGTAGAAGGTATCATCTGCCTGATGCCTCAAAGCCTAACCTGAGTGTGAATTCTTTCTTAAAGCACGTTGTCTGCTTTCCTGATCTCTTACACTCCTTGGGCACTACTTCTGACTTCCCTTTTAAGATTTTCCTTTAGGAGAGGAATGTGTGGATGGAAGGGGAGGGCTGCGTGGCAGAAGCTGGCGTGGTCATTGGCAAAAGGGTTGCATGGATAAAAATCTCAGTTTGCAAAGACAAATTTGCAACTGAACTGGTCACAGAGTCCTCCACTCAGGCTTGTTTTCACATATCCTTTGTAAATGCCACTCTTATCCCTAAAGCAAATGTTCTGTGTTGAATTTTCTCATCTTTATTCTCTATTTGTCCGGTAGTCTGTAGCTAATACCCCACAATGCTTCCTGGTTTCTTTTCTATCTGCTTCCCAGACAGGCTCCTGCAGTTTTGGGTGGTAGCTCTGACAAGTTGTGTTGCATGTTCAGTAGCTTGGCTGGGCTGCTGGTCCTTGCTGGAGTGCTCACTGTGGGGTTTGAGTCAGTGCTGTGGTGGTTCTTCACTAATCGAGGGATTTTTTTCCCCGATGGGAAGGGAGCAATGCATGGCTGCAGCTGAACATGCTGCAGTTCACAGCCTGCTTTACACCTGCCTGATGGGGGTGGGAGGATTTGGTCTTCTGTCAGACCATGTCCCATCCTGTCTCCGTGGCTGCTGCCGGAGCCCCAGGCAGCAACGTGCGGCTTGGGCTGGAGGCTGCTCTGCTTTCTGAACAGAGCCAAGTGACACCAGAACACTGAAAGAAGGTGGCCTCTGGTGCAGTTAGGGTGTTAGGGTTTTGCTGTGTAGTAGTAACAAAAATGAGAGCAGCCAAGTGGTAGTTCACACCTGTAATCCCTCTGCTTGGAAATCTGCTTGTGGCACTTGCTTCTGATGGAGTGTGCTGTGTTGGTAAGTGTTTCTTCACAGTCAGATTTAATACAGAATAGATTTGCAGTGAAATAACCTAAATGTAATCATTTCAGCAATGTCCTTTAAAGGCTTTATTGTTTGAATTACTCCCCTGGAGTTGTTGTGTGGCAACAGCTCTCTGAATGACAGCACTGCCTCTTACCTCTCCTACTGTTGCAGACAGGCTGAAACGCTGCTTTGGCCCAGCTGCTTCGTGACCAGCCTAGGTGCCTGTGCAAAGGTGTAGGGAATTATGGACTTATATCAGTATGAAATAGGGATTTCACAATAACAGTTTCGTTATTTATGTTGCATTCTCCATCTTTATGAAGGGTTTGCTTGCTCTTAGCTCGTGTCTTTGCAGTCAGAGGCAAGCTGTTGACCTGTCACTTCACACTTTTGTGTTCCCAGCTCTGATGCACTCCTTTTTCCAGTGATTCAACTCCTTCTCTCCCAAGCTGTATAACACTGTTGCTTATTTCTCTGGTGGCTGTGCTTACAGGGTCTTTAAAGCCTTTCATAAGTAAGCATTTTGCCTGATGGGAGAAAGAGGTTTATGGAGTTAAAAAAAAGAAAAAAAAAGGCAAGAAATACGCTGTAGGTAATAGATTCCAAAAATGCAAATTTGTTTAAGCAACTTCTTAAAAAGAAGGGAGGGAGGAAGGAATTGGAGATTAAAACCCCTGTTTATATACATGTAGAAGCTGGAGGCAAAGCAGTCCATTCATAAATATACAATAGGATTTATGTCATGGTGAGAAGTGCTACATGCATATTCATGTGTAATTTGCAAATCCTTTAGCGATTAAATACTTTACTCCAAACTCAAGAACTAAATAACCTTCTTGTTGAAATGAGATGTCCAAAGCCTCTAATGCTTCTCCAGTGGAGGGGAAAGGCTGGGTGGTGTAATAGATCTGATACTTTGATTCTGACTCTATTAAAAGATTTTTTGTGTGCTTTGGGCATTATTTTATTAGTATAAGCAGTAAGTTTTGAACAAAGCATGAAGCAGAGAATTGCAAGAAATATTGTAAAGCCTGTCATGCTAAGAAAAGCAAATAGGCTTAGGAACTGTTAGGATGTTTTTCCCCAACTGATTTTAATGTCAAATACCTTTATCTAAATTTTCATATCCCAGAGGTAAGCAAGGAGTCAAACTAGTAACAGCTTGGAGTGCCACTGTCTTAAATAAGTAGCTTTGTCCAAGTGAAGTGAATTGCCTTTAAAGGATGTAGCCTCAGTTCTTCACATAACACTTAAAGATGGATGTGAATACACTGTTGCTGGTGCTTTTGGTTTTCAAAAGTCTTTGAGTATTGTAGGCAAAGTATAGACTTTCTAACATCAATGAACAGGTGAAAGTCCAGCTATGGAATAACTGTTTCCTGCACCTTGTGTTGTTGCAGCTGGTGAGTGCTCAATGACAATGCCACGTTCCTGGGTAGGGTGTGGTGATGCAACAGGTTTATCTTGCCCTTCAGCCATTGCACTAAATGATACTCTGCAAGTGGGACAGCAACTGCCAGGCATCCTGCTGAAAAAACAGAGCTCAGCCTGTGCCTCTAATACCACCATGATAAGATAAGGTTGGGACTTGCGATGTGATTGTGTTATGTGCACGTGCTCTGTCCCTGCCCTCACCTTCCTCAGGATCTCTCACAGCTGGAAGTAGCAGCCCTGTGTCCCCTCTGCATCCATCAGCTGCTTTGCTCCTGCAGCAGAGTGGTGGCCCACCAGCACTGAACCTCTGTGGTGCTGGTGTTTGTGTTTTGCTATCACAAAAGCACCAAAGTTCTTCTCAGTTCTTAAAACTGGACCTAAGCCTGCTTAGTTCCATCTAGGTAAATTCCCTGTTTACCATTTGGGAAAGCTGTGGTTTATTCTTGTATCTGGGCCTTCACGAAGTGTTGCTTACTGTGCATTCTTACTGGTGTTCCTCATGGCTTATTTTGAAATTGCTCCTTTTGTAGCTTTATGAGCTCTTTCTCCTTTGTGCATGGTTCTGTGTTGGGAGAATATAAAGTACAGCCCTGCTGGATGGGAAAAGCCAGCAGAGTTCTCATGTTCTTTCTTCCCCACTGAGGTTAGTCCCTCTTTGAAAGTTGTGTTGTCAGATTTAGCTTTCCTGCTCCTGTTTTGTAACAGCCCACCTGTGGGATGCTTTGATTGAGCTGAACAAGAAGACAGAGCAGTGCACGCAATTCACCAAGGACTATATATGCATTTTTCTGGCTGGCACAGGTGTAGCAAATTGCCCTTTTAGTCCTGTTTACTTGTTTTTCTCATTCAGTCACAGGTAGTTTCTGCTCCTTGGTGATCAGAGAAGAGCCCAAATCACCTGCTGCTGTCTTGTGCTGTGATCAGGGGGCATGTAGCAGAGGCGATGTCCCTTCTGTGCCTGGGGGCTCTGCTGTACCAAGCTGTACTTCAGTTGAGTTGAAATAAATGTTTCCAGGTAACTGTGAAAAGTTGTTGCTTTCACAATGAGCACTGAGAATTTGTATCATCTGCTGTGTCAGTGCATCCATGTGTCTAAGCTGGAGGCTAGTCACGTAAGAGCATGAAAATGCAGCATTGGGTCCTCGAAAAATATGAATTGGTATAGTTCCATAAAAAGCATGAAATTGAGGTAAACAAACACAGTTCTCCTTAAACTGACTCCTGAGCTGGTGATTTCTTGGCTTTATATGGTGGACATTTTGCCCATCAGGCACACACATGCACACAGAGGAATGGCTGGTATGTGAGATGTGATGTTTCTGATTAGTGTGACCAGATCTGTAAGCTGATTTTATGCCAGTATTTTTTATTATATATTGATGAGGAAAGCTAGAAGAGATAAATTTATTAATGAGCCCCATGTTTTAAATGAGTGCTGTTCAGATACTGAACTGGGCTGGATGGGAAGTGAATTTGAGTTCCCCCACATTTTAGTAACCATAAGTGATTGCCTCTGGATCAGTCTGAGAGGAGTGCAGGGAACCATTGCTTACAGTATTGTAACCATTTGTACTTTTGCGGGTGGAAAAGGAAAAATCTTGGCCCTAGAGTGTGGCTCTGGCTGTGGGCCCAAGCACAAGCCCCACTGGCAGGGTTGGAGCAGCCTGAGGAGCGAGTGAGCCATCCTGCTGTGGGAGGTGCCCATTCCTTTAGCCCGGGTGCCCATCTGACTCCTCACTGAGTTTGCTGGCACACAGGAAACTGCTCCCTCTCTTTTTGGGCACAGTTTCTGCTGCTGCAGCAAGTTGGAACGGCCCAAGGACTGTCTGGCAGCAGTGACATGCTGGGGTGGGAGTGACCTTCCTGCCAAGCACGGCTCCCCTGGAAGTCAGGGCTCACTCCTGAGCTGCTGTCGGTGCAGTTGTGCTGTGCTTGCCTGGCACCACGGGTGGTGAGCGTGGGTTCAGCCAGGCAGCTGTGTCACTTGTAGTTTGTCTTTCAAAGCAGACAGCTTAAATATCAGATTGATGCTTTCTCAGTGCTGCGCTGTGGGCTGTAATTCCATCTGCTGCGACACGGTGAAGGTGACACCTGAAGAGGTATGTGCTTCCTTCTGGGTGTCCTCCCTGTGTCTTCTGCATGCAGAACTGGAGGTACCATTTTACCTGCATGTTGACCTTGCTCACTGTGTAGTTGCTTGGGAGCCTACAAAACACTCAATATTTTTTCTGAAATGCTGCTAGAATTTCAATGTCATATTTCATTCATCCAGAGCACTGCAGTTTCTGCAATATCACTGCCCTTTGTCTTCTCTGCTTTGGAACGGTAGAAGCATCTATTTATGCCATTGATTTGGCAATTATTAGAAGGACACCGAATAAAGGACATTATTAATGGAAAGGAGGATTGTTCAAAGACCTCTACCCATGAGGTCTGTGTTTTTAATAGTTCTGCAGATTCATCACTGATTTTGGAACTTGGTAGCAAATTGGTTCTCTGGATCAGTCTATAGATTAGATTAAAGTTACTAGACAAGGGCAGCAGGAGTAGTTTGTTTGTCAGAGAATTTCAGCTCGGTCTTTGCAGGTGAGCTGAACTGTGCATAATGATTTATTTAGCTGAGATGGTGGGAGTAAGTTAATATACATGTTGCAAATTCTGCATTGATGGTGTAGTTCAGCATTTGTGTAGAAATGAATAAAAAGGGTAACACAGTGAAACTATTTGCTGAAAAAAATTACTGGCATGGGAGTTACATTTCATTCTAGTGCTGATGGTGAAGTAGTACTGAGTTAGAGCAGCACATTTCAAACCTGTAAGCTCTCATGATGGCTTGCTTAGTACCAGGTGTACAGCACTGTAAGGCACAGTGTCAGGTCCATTAAACACAGCTTTGACATAAGGATGAAAATGAATAGCTGAGATATTTTAGGTAATTGCCTTGAGCAACAGTGGTGGTTGTATTCTAACAGCTTCAGTGAGTTATAAACAAGCTTCAGCTGAGGCCAGATCAAGCCACTGATGATTTGCACAGTGCCTGGTGTGGTTTGCCTGGAGAGCAGCACACATGGTGTGTGCAGGCTGTGCTCCTGAATTCCTTGTTTTCTGTACCCACAGAGTAGTGGGTGTTCTGGTAACACTTTCCACCTCCCCAGCTGCTTTAGTTTTACCTCGAGTGTCTTGCAACAAATACTGGTTTTGACTGAGGGAGACTGACTCATTCAGCTGCTTCTTATCCTTTGACATATATAAAGGCTACAAAATGTGGTAGTTATGGAGAAAAAGTGTTACTGAGGAATCTTGGCACAAAATACTACTTTACACTGTCTGACCCCCCCCATCTTTTTTACTCTTTTTGTTTTGATGGGAGAAGGGAAAACACAACTGAGGTAAGCTGGACAGGGATGTCTTTCTAACAATGTCAGCTATAAAGGTTTGGATTATGCATAGGGAAGACTGGCTTTGAAGTAGTTTTTTTTTCAGAACCTTGCATTCTGAATTTCAGGGGAAGATACTGGTGACCTGGGGCATTCCAGGCCCCACAAGAAAATCTCAGTAGTGAAACATCTTGAGCCTTAAAACACCTGCAGATCCTGCAACGTGTTTGCTAGGTTGCTTTACAAAGCAATAAGGTGGCTTATTTTTGTGAGGAGAGCATAGGTGTAGCTCACCATCTTTTCCTGGCTATATCCCCTGCATTGAAAACAGAGAGAAAATACCTTGTTACAGATTAACAGGAGCTAGGGCTTTATATGGCACAATACAAAGAAATGTGATTTCCTGCCATGCTAGGTTTGTGTGGCCTTTGCTGGATTTTAAGAGCTTATTTTGACCAACTTGTATTTTCCAAGACAAAGCTGAAACTCTTACAGATTTGGTGCCTTCTGCTGCTTCCCTCAACTTGCAGGGAAGAAAAACCTGTGAAAACGGAGGTGGTTTGGCTTGACTTGTTACAGAGGCCCAAAATAATACTCTGTGCCATATGCACCAAATGCTTAAAATCCTATTTTGGAGTTCACGTTAAATAATAGGCAATATGGCAATGTGTGGAAGGTAAAAATCCAGTGCCAAGTACATCCTTTTGAAAGTATAGCATAAGATGGAGGTGTGTGGTTGCTTAGGATAGGGCTGTCCATAGGATTTAACCGTGCTACATGTGAATGAAGTCATTTGGGGTGGTTAGAGCTCATCTGCATGTTATGTTGGATATTTAGAGATCTGGAAAGCTCAAGTGAAATCCTCAGCAGAAGAAATTCAAGAATTGCCAGAAATATCATATAATTAATGGAAAATATAGCTATTGCTCTCAGTTTTTGCATAAAAAGCACCCAAATGATTTGGCCAAGTGCAGCATGGAAGGGAGCCCTGGTCTGAGCCGCAGACCTGGCGCTGCTGGGTGCTTTATCTGGGGTGCTGTGGGGAGACCTCTGCTGCCTTGCAGAGCAGAATTGGGCACTAGGAAATGACAGAATGGCTGGAGGGAACAGACATCTCTGGTGTGCCGCAGCATTCTCTGTCTGGCAAACACCTAGGACAGAGATCTCCATCTGGCGTGGGCTCGGCCCTCGAGGGGTGGCTGCTGCCATAGGAACCGAGGTCCCTCCGACCCTTCTGCCGGGATTAGCGCCGGGACAGCCCCATTGTGGCAGACACCGCTCCCATGTCGAGCGAGCTCTTTGTCTTCACAACCCATCACCTGCTCTGCTGCCGTGTCCTCCCCTCGTACGGCTTCAGAGTATGGCTTAAACATTGTGCTGTACTCTGCCCCTGGATGCTTAGTGGTAAAAAGGGAGTAAGGATTTTAAACAGCTTTGGGAAGGCAGTATGTGCAACTGAGGGTCGCACCAGCCAGTCAGAGCCACGCAGGGCTCAGCTTTGTATTCAGATGCGCTGGCCTGCGAGCTGCAGACATTCCAGATACTTGTGTTCGTTTTGGCTGTATCCAGGCACGCACTCACAAAGAGCAAGATGCGTGCAGTGAAGTATAAATCCCGTCCTCTAATGACTCAAAGCACTGTTGTGTGCTTATACATGCTTAACAGATTGTATAATTAGCAGGCTTTGTAGGCTGGCAGCATGTATGATTCTGCAATAGCTACCTAAAAATCCTGTGTGGTACAGGGTGTGCCTGTGGGTGCTTAAGCTTCTTGTATCCACGCAGCGATGGCTGCTGGGCTGAAGCCAGGGGGCTGCATCCCCTGTGCCCGGAGGGAAGGGCTTCCCAGGCCCAGCACCATCGCCTCTGCCTTCCCCGAGCCCCGGGCTGGCGGCAGCTCTTCCCCCTTGGCTGCGGTGCTGGCTGGGCTGGCTGCTCGGGGCTGTCCCCACGGCAGTCCCCACGCAGTGCCCGTGGAGACAGGCTCAGCACATCGTGCAGCCAAGTGCTTTGGTGTGCACAGCGTGAGCTGCCACTAGAGCCCTTCTCTTGGCCCGTGGGCTTGTTTGGGCATTGGTCCCAACTGGAACCTGGTTTTATTTGAAATACTGAGTTCAGAAGTGTTAATCTGGAGGTCAGAAGCCTCGCTGCAGAGCTGTCCCAGCCCTGCAGCACCGGGTGCGTGCCTGGCTGAGCAGACAGAGGTGCTGCTCGCCCGGCCGCGGAGCAGGGGGGAGCTGGGGAGCTGGGCTGCGCTGCCTGCAGAACGCCGCGGGTTGTGCCGGTGCCCGGAGCCGCGCAGGCTGCGAGCTGCACCGGGGCCCGGGGCTGCGTGCCTGCGGTTTCAGTGCAGCCGGGGGGGAGCCGGCAGTGGAGCGAACACGACCCTGAAAATCCTCATGGAGATGAGAAGGTGCGGCGAGGGAGCGCATTGCTCGGCGCGCAGGGCCGGCCGGGCTGACAGCGCTGCGGCCGCACAGCCCCAGCCGCGGCTCCGGGCGCTGCCTTCCCGCAGCCCGGCCGTCCCTCCGAGGGGGTCTAAATCCGAGGGATGGGCTTCTGGCGTTGGTGGTTTCTATGCATTTGTAGGTAATAATGAGCCCGAAGGCAGCAGCGAGGCGAAGTCTGGCAGCTGGAGGAGATGGGCCACTTGAGAGGACCAGTTTTAATTATGATTCCATGGCAGATGAAGCTCATCTACGAGTTTCGTGCCCAGAAATCTGGTGAGCAGCCAGACAGCTCATCACAACCAGCAAGGGGGGTTGTGGTTTTCCCCAGTGCTGCTTCTATTCCTGACACTCCTCTGTCCTGGCATGCTGTTGACTGCTGAGTCCTGCTAACCTGGCTGGGAATGCACTGGTCAGAACAGTCTGGGTGCTGTTCTGCTCTGTTACTGAACTGAAGCAGTTTGTGGGAGGGCTCGGAGGGTACAGAGCTGCTGGACTGGGAAGAGGAGCAAGGAAAAGCTGTGTAGGGTGTAAGGTGGGAGAGATGCTTTTTATGGGGCAAACCATTAGCCTGCCTCAGTTGCTGATGTGTCTGTGCTGTGGATTCAGCACAATTCTCCCTCTCTCCCCTGTGCTAGCACATGTACCTGTACAGTCACATGCTAATTCAGGTTAAGTAATTGCATCTCCTAGGCGTTGATCCTTTTCTAAAATGCTTTTTGGATGCTTTTAATCCTGAAGGATGTCCCAGGAAAGTTGACTCTACAGCTAAAGCAACCCTTGCAGTGCAAAAAAGTAATCAAGACTTACTACTATGAATATGTGCTGTAAAATGAAAAATGCTGCATTCCTGAAGAAATCTCAGTGTCGTTACAGCTTGGCTGTAACTGTGGCACTTTGGTTGCTGAGGCTTTGCTGCAGCTTTGGAAGCAGATACTTAAAATTCATTGGTTTATCGTGTTTTTTTCCCCTCTCGACAAGGATAGAATAAAAACCTATCTTTCTCCATGGCTATGCGAACCTACCCTGGTGTGCTGTGTGTTTTTTGTTGGAGTAATTCAGGCTTTTACTGGTGTCTTTTCGATAATTCCTTTCTAAATGCTTAGCTTAGAGCATTAGTGTGAAACCCTATCTTGCTTAACAAATTCAGATTCCTCTTAGTTTTAGAGGATCTAGGTGTGTGCTAGGAATTTGGATGTGTACTGATGACCTTGGGACATGGTTTTCAGGTCCTGTGGAATGGTGTGGCTTCTGCTCAGGGGAGGTGGAACTTGCCCCTGCTGATGGGGGCAGTCCTGTTGCTCTAGCACATGAAGACTGGTACCTAGCTGTTGGATGAGCTGGATCCACTTCCTGAGGAGTGCAATGAGGCAGTCTTGCCCCCACCTCTGATGCTCCTGTGGAAGCAGTTTTTGGTCCTGTTGGGTGGCAGAGTTGTCAGGGTTGGTATAGGCTGGCATGTGCTGTATCTAGTTATGTTACAGAGAATGTGCTGCATGTCCAGAACCTGCTTCTGAATGAAGCACAGCGTGATGTAAACACCTTTTCTCTCAAAGCTGGTGGCCTTCCTGGCCAGCTTCTTTATTGGTCTGAGCTTCATGGTATAACTTCAGCCCCTTTGTTTGCCATGATATTTGATTGAGACAAATCTAGCATCTCTGGCCTTTTTCTTTGGAGTTACCTGGCTTGTAAAGCTGGGATGAAATGCAGCCTGTTCTTTGGGATTCACCTCCCCTCACTTTTTAACATGGAGCAGGTGGTATGGTGGTCCTGAAGCTGGTGTCTCTGCTGTCATACACCCCAGGAGCTTGAATGAGGTACATACCTCCTACAGACACGGGAGAAGTGGGAATACAGAGATATCAAAAAGACACAATCTGTGGTTTTAGCCACCTTCACCAGGGTATGCCAGAAAGAGGAAGATTGTTCCTTTGGAAGGAGGTTCCTATGCTCTTGGTCATAAAGTAAAATAGTAGCTAAATATTAATAATAAGACTATGTAAGGTGTGTCTCTGACACATACCTGGAGCATGAAGTGTGAGCAGCAGTGATGAAGTGATAGGTATGCTGAGTCTTGGCTTAGTGGAAAGAAATGCTGTGTGTTCTGAACTAAGGAATAACTGAAAAGCTTTTGATACCTGGTGCCTCTCTAAAGGTCTCTTGGACGCTTAGAACTTATGATACACTGCATTAGGTAGTAACTTGTGCCTCAGGTCACAACAGACAGCTTTCTCCACAAGGCCTTTACAGCAGAATAACTGCCAGTGCAAGATGACACTTGGACACGCGTGCATGCTCACGTTTAGAGAGGCCACCTTGCTTTTGTGGCAACCAGTGACAGTTTGTGATCAGGATATCATTTATTGGTTGTATTTAACTGCTGAGCCCTTCCATTCACATCCTCTGAACAGTTTAATACCAACTCCATCCATGAGCTGGTGTTCACAGACATCCTTATGTAGTACTTGTGCAATAAAATCTGAATTGTAAACAATCTGAGAAATTTTTCATGAAGACTTTTCCCTTGAGTTGTGAAAAGGAAACGTTGCTTCTGGGATTTGCTGGTAGTTCGCAGGGGTGCTGTGAGCAGTATCCCGATTTCATGACACTGTGATGCCAACGCCTTTGCCTTTGCCTGTGGTGAAATCCTGTTTGTCCCCAACCTGGAGAAGGCTTTCACTGTGGTCACACAATTCCAAAGTCTTGGAAGTAGACAGTACCAAAATCACAGTCGTCCTTGTCTGGTTTCAGCTGTGTCCCTGGCCTGTGTCTCTGCAGATGGACAGTTTTTGTTCCTCCTGAGCTGAGTGCTGGGCACACAACTCCTCAGCCAGCTTGTGCCATTTCAGAGCTGGCAGAAGGACTGTGAAGTGGGCTTTAAACCGTGCAAGATAGGTGGGAAAGGGGAATGCAGGAGAGCAAGTGGCATTACAGCTTCCATGTTGACACAAATTTGATCTGTTGGCAAAATATATTCATAGTGGATCATTAAAAGTAAACGATGTTTGTAAGAGTAAATCAATCAAACTCACTTGGTGATGCAAATCTCACTTTTGCTGTCCTCAGATGTGTGAGCAACCTTCAATAGCTCTTGATTTGTATCGACTCCCTTGCAATGTGTGAAGTACTGAGCTATGTTTAGTGCTTTGTACAGTTCTGCCTATAAACGCAATTTGGCATAATTTTTTTTGTGACTTAACTGCATGGTAAATGAAACCTTTGTTAGTTTGGATGAAAGATACTAAACCTATTCATTTTATACTGTTACCTTCTAACTCTTTACATCTCCTAAAGCTTTACTCTCACAAGGTTTTTCTAGACATCTGTTCTTGTTCTGACATTTCTGTTAATTTTTATACAGTATGGCTTTTCAGGAACTGAGAAGGCATTGCATCAACACTTATAGCAACAGTAGTAGATAGTAAAGCTCAAGCTGTGAATTCCAAGAGCTTCTGTGCTTCAGCAGTGCTGCATTCATGAGTTGAGGGCTGTGCAACCTGGGCTTTCTCCTCGTTGGATCAGAAGTGAGTTGCCATCCTTCATTTCTAAAGGCTGTCCTCAGTGCTAATTCACAAGGCTGTCTGTTGAAATAGTTTTGGTTTTCCCCTCTTGAAGGATATGGCATGGATTGCAGTCTACAGGGCAATGATTATGCTCAGGTAAGTATTCTGTATCTTGAATTCACAATAGCTTTGCAAGTTGAAGGATTTTTGTTCTTCCTTGTTCTCCACTGCTCACAGATCATCTTAACCAGGCATCTCCTCTGATTCTTGCAGGCAGCCAGAAAAATATTCCTGTTCATACCTGGTACTGCTGAGTTTGCAGAGGCATTGAAGGGGCCCATGTCCTCCTGTGGCTGCACTGAGGCCTCTTGGGGGTTCATGTGACTTGGTGGTTTCCTCTGTGTAGCTGGATTCAGCTCTGTTTGGACAAGATTTCCAAGGTGACAGGCTGATGTCAGATCAGAGAGTCATGAAGTAATATTTTCAGAACTAGGCATTGCATAAGAGCTAAGTGGCTGCAGCTGATCTGACTTAGGGCAAGGAGCAGAAGATGCTCTGGGGGTGCCCTGCTGCTTGTCTAGACTTGTTCTGCAAGGGGTGCAGACCAGAGAGCCTGCTAATGTTGCTGTTTGGGATTGAGACTATCAAATAGCTGTATAACTCACTCAGAACGTTTCTGGTGCAGAAATAGCAAGCAGGCAGCCCTACCAAAGCTGCTGTATGGATGAGCAATTAGCCCAGAGCTATCAGGAGGTGAATCAAGGAGCAGCATGCAAACCACATGCATGCAAAACAGCCTCATGTGCTCCCCTTGCCCCCTTCCAAAGAGGCTTTCATGCTGGGAGTGCTTGGTTTCTACCTTGGGTGGATTGGATGAGTCCAGTGATGCTATCCCAGGGTTGTCTATTTTCCCACTTCAAATGCCTTGTGAATAAAGGGCACAGGGACTGACAGTGTTGCAGGAGGCATTTGCTATTCACAGATAGAACATGCTGGTAAGAAATACAGCAGCATGCTTTTCTTCTGAAAGAATTCAGGTTTGTAATCACTGTACATGAAGTGTAAAGTCAGTGTCTGCTGAAGTCCAGTTGTGCAGTGAATCCCAAATCTGTTCCCCATCATAGACATTGGGATGGTCAGCCCAGTGCTCGCTGCACTTCGTGTGTTCCTGAATGCCGAGGTAGGGCAATTGTTCCACACTTACCTCCTTGCTGAGATCTCAAATATTTATCTCTTTCTGACAGTAGCTATTGGTTCCCTGCTCTAGGAGCTGTATTGTGGGGGCAGTCTGTCCCACATGCCTCCTTATCTTGAGGCATCTTGCCAATATAAACTGCTGCCACCCACACTATAGGCAGCCTTTCAGGGAAGCAGGAATGCAGGCTGTGAGAGCAGAGACAGCCTTCCAGTTCATAATCTCCCAAATATGTCAAGGAACTAGTCAGACTACTCTGGATGCTTGTTAGGCAATTTATCCCATACTCTGAAGTGATCAGTACCCTTATTCAAGAACAGTTGAACTTCAGGTGAAGAGAAAGCTGACTTGTTTTTAGTTAATCTACTCAGGCTGTGCAGGTGGCAAGGCTGCTTTTCATCCTAGAAGAACTGAAAGCAAACTTAAAAACCAAATTCAGCTATTTAAAATTAGAGATGTTTGAATTAGTTGCGTGGTTAAATTCCAACTCTTGCATGCTTTTAATTCAGCATTGTTGTACTGTTCTCATTAAGTTGTACCTTACTCTTTTATATCTTTTCTGCTTAATTGGTTCAGGAAAGCATTCAGGATATAGAGGCTGGCAGGCAAGTTAATGTTGTGAGAAGCCTCATCTCCCATTTCCTGACTTTTTAACCTTGAACTATCCCAGGAATTTTTGCATTTGAGTGATTAAGAAGGTATGACTGACCTCCTGCTTGCAGAACCGGTTTGTTAATCACTGGGAATGATCTAAAACCTGCAAGTGGCTTCTGATAGTCTTCTCCTTGCAAATAACTTAGTTCTTTGCTTCCAGAGGTAAATGATCTGTGCTGGAAAGAAATACTTGGGCAAACAGACTGTCAGTGTGTGCAAAGCAGAGCTTGTAAACATGCAGGCCTTTTCAGAAGTGGATAGAACAAGCAAGCAGCTGACTATACTGATGTTCTAGGCATACTTTTTGTGCCTGGTGAGGTCATAAACTGTGTGTTATATAGCTCAATGCTTCTGTGGATCTGTTTGTCTAATAGAAATGTATTGCTGTTAAAGGTATAAATGCATTTGTATTCAGAATGCCTGAAACACAGACTGGTGCCTGACTTTCAGGTGCCTTTGGAGTTTCCTGTTCTCTTTTGTGGAGAATCTACTTGGACAGTATGTGACTATTTTCTGTACAAAAGAAGTATTCAGATGTTACCTGCTCATGTGAAAGTAGTAGAGGGTCTAATTGGCAAATTAGACACAACTCAATATCACCTTTATGAGGAACAGAGGTTGTTCTCATGGCCTGGCCAAAGAACAGTAGAGGACATCACAGTCCTTGACTGTCAATAAAAATGTTTAAAATTGTGACAGCTTGGAAAACAATCTGAGTACAGATGTTGGACTTGCTTATGCTAGAGGTGGCCCAATGCATGAAGTATCAGGAGCCAGGAGGAAATACAAAATGAAAGAGATCTTCAGGAGGCTGAGAAGATGCTTGACAACCACGGCAACGAAGGCAACCACTTCTGAAAAGCAAACAGCTCTGCAGTTCGAGTTGCTTGAGGAGATGTGTTGTTTATTTTAAGCCATTTCTCTTGGTAATATTTATGTTGTAGTTTAAGCAAATCTGTTTGGTTTACACTAACAGCTTCAATTGTGCTGTTTTTTTTCAGATTTGACCCCATTTTTACTGCAATGTTCTGTTCCCAGTTGTCCTTTATCACAGCAAAACCAGGACCACACACTGGCAGTCATTGAAATAACATGTGTTTGAGATAACCAGAAGTTTAGGGTGACGGGACCTTTGTGTGGGTCTTGGAATAATGTCTGCCTTCCAAAAGTTTGAAATGTCATGTTAGATCTCTCATTGGACTCCTTGGAGTATAGTTAAGAAGCTTCAAATTTGTGATCACTTCCTACAGGTTTCTCCTGTTACTTGGGAAGCACTTTCCTGTTCATGGTTGCTCTCTGCTTATGGTGGTCCTGAGTTAGTCCTTTCTGCACCCCTGGGTGTAGATGTCTCCCTGTAATTCCACTGCAGTTGGTGAGGTTTTGGTGCAATTGAGGTGTCATTTGGCCTAGAATTGCCTATTTGTCACTGCTGAGGATTCTGGCTGTTAGGGATGAGCTGTTCTCATCACCTTTTCCCTAAATTGCAGTTGGAATGGGAATCCAAGAGAGCATTTCATCGTGCACAGGTGTGTGGTGATGGGGTGAGAAAAGCTTTGCCAGCAAGATCACAAAACAGGGCCCCTTCACTGCCACACCTTCAGCCTCCAAAGGCAATCCTCCCTGCACTGAGAGAAGATGCTCCCAGGGAAAATAGTTACTATAGTGACGAATAGCCCTGGTGTGTTTGAGGGCTGGATCGCAAAGTTGAGTAATAAATGTGTAGGAGTCTATTTTTAAAAGCTTTTGTGAGGAGGAGATTGCAGACAAATTTTCTAGGGCTACAGCAAAGTGATAGGTTTTTCTATGCTGAAGTTTAAAAATAATCATCGTCTGTCTTGAGAATGGGATGACCTCATTAAAAACAAAGAAGCTTGTATGTCATCCTGTGGAGCCTCCTGGCAGTGATTCTTGCAGCAGCCTTCTGAGTTCCAGGAGCAGCTCTGCCCATTAACAGGTTCCTCAAAATTCCTTGTGCACAGCTACCCCAGTGTCACAGCTGGAATCGAGGTGCCTTTAGCTCATTCTCTGTCCTTGTCTGTGTAGCATATCCTGGCACATAATGAGCAGTGAGTTTTATTTCAAACAAGAAATGAAGAAATGCTGTGTAAAAAAAAAAAATTAAAAAATTGAAGTAGAAACCATTAAAAATAAAACCTGACTCTAAGCTTCTCCTATAAAATGCTGGGTTTAAAAACTACTTGTCTTTGTAAGAGAAATGGTGTGAGTGGAAGTATCTGCCACAACTCATAATTGTGTCATCTGTCTTGCCTTCTTGCCCGTGAGGCCTGGCTGCCTCCCACACTTGCTGTGTACCTGTGAGTGCAGGAGGGAAGGGGAGAGCTGAACACAGCTGCCAAGGTGTTTGTTAGGGTTTGGTGGCTCAAGCTGTAGCTGTAAGAGGAGCTGACATGAAGGTCCTGTGTGATCCAGGTGCTACCTTTGTTCCTTGTGCAGTGAGCTGCTGCTCTGGGTACAGCAAACTGCAGGAAATCCCCTGCTCTGTCCTCTCGCCCGTAGAGACTCGTGAAGGATTTCATATGAGGCCATGTGATCTGTCCTGAACTGATTAAAATAAGGCTCTCCTGTTTAAATGGCTTTACTTTGTTATGGGGTCTGAGGAGCCCTGCAAACACAGGGATTAAGTGGCTTTATGCTCGGTGTAGGAGCTTGGCACTGTGCTGGTGGTTTACAAATCTCCTCTCGGTGAGCCAGGCTCGGTGTTTGCTGCCTGCACATCCACACCCGTGCATGTCCTCCCGGCTGGGAGCCTCAGCAGGCCTGCCCGTGGGCTCGCTGCAGGCCACCAGCTGATACTGAAATCCAGGAGTTACCAGAAGAACTTTGCCTTTTTAGGAAGTTCAGAGCTGATTTCTGTTACCATTGTAGTATTAACTCCAGATTTGTAAGTGGCACAGGTCACCCATCTCCAGCTCCCGTCAGGAACCTCTGTTTAACAAACCTTCTGTCAATCAAATACTGGTTATACAAGGATTATTTGCCTTCAGTTTCCTGTGTAATGAGGTTTTTGATTGACACCAGTGGAGTTAAAGAATGTAGAAAGGCTTTCTGAATCTAAGATGAGCAAGTTTCCATTTAATACTGTTTGCACATAATAACGTTGGCTTCCAATTTTTTCTGTGATAGAAACTGAAGGCAATCAAAAATAAGAAATATAGAAACCCTTCTCATTTTAAAATGATGTGGCTTAGAAAATAGAGGTAGGAAACTAACTTTCTATTCCCTGCTGTGAGAGTGGGATTTGAACATCATTTGCTGTACAAATGGTTGAGCTATTTTGGGCAAACATTTTGCAAAGATGGAAGTGTCTTGGAATGTTCACCACGGCTGGTGGGTGAGCAGTGGTTTTCCCCTCCTGCCTCTGCCTGAAGACTATCAGATGCTCCTCAGGTTGGGAAGTTGGGTGATGCTGTTTTCTTTAACCTCTGTTACCAGGATTAGTTTCTGAAACAGTGTCCTTGACCTGCTGTGTGGGGTGGTTGCTGTGGGTACCTGTTATCCAGGTGCCCTAATGAGCAATTGCATTTGTTCAAGTAAATTTATATTTCTTGAGTGAAATGAAGTTTTAAAATAACACTGGAAGCTAAGAAAATATGATGGAAATGGATAAATGCAGGTTGATACATCTTTTTCAAAACACTAAATATTCCCAGCAATGACCCTGATTAAAATGTAGCTAATGGGAGAAGGGTGGTCACAGATACAATAAATGTGAGATGTGGGTGAGTTCATATGACGTGAACTTAGGGGTGAGCTAGAGGGCCAGAGTTAGGCTATGATTTAGAGATATCATCTCTAGCTCAGGCTACTTTGTTTTGTAGAGCTCCACACCAAGCTCAGCCTCTAACTGAGAGGCAGATGAAGCACTTGAAGAGTAGTGATGTCTGTCAGAACTGATGTCTGATGGGTGTCAGAGCAAAGGGGTTGTGGCTGGAAGATGCAAACAGACCCTTGTCTCACTGTATCATCTCACCTAGGCCAGTTTGGGTTTCATAAAAGGTGCTGTACCTATAAACCCGAAGTTTAGCCCCTTGGTTCCCTCTTTGTGACTGGTGATCAGAAGCCCAAGTCAGGATTTTCTGAACTTTTGGGTGCATTGCTTTCGTGTGCAAACCGGGTGAATGAATCTGGAGGCTTTCCCAAGCAAGGAGGGTAAAGAATGCACAAACCATTTTGCAGGTTTCCTTCCTTAGTTACAAGCACAGTGGTGAAAGGGGTCCATTTTTGTGCATTGCTGCTTTGAGTCCAGCTACAGGGAGGACCTACTGTGTGATAATGTGGTTTGAGTGAGGTGATGAGATTCTTTCAAGGCAGCTAGGAAGCTTTGTGAATTGAAAAGGAGATGTTTCAAAGGAATAGTTCTGCAGATGTGTCCTAGCTTTAACTTCCCCCATGCAGAGGAACAGTCCTGTTTTATGCAGCAGTAATGCACTAACTAAATCATGTCCTGCTGTGAGAAAGAAGCTTCTCCTTTTGCTCATTTAATCCGTCATTTTTACATTGTGAGTGTGCCCAGGGAGACACACTGCATTTGTGGACCCCTTCTGGAAAATTGGTTTATTTCAGTCTTCATAACAATCCCTAAAATCATATCTTAAAACAAGGAAATAATCTCCTTTTTCTTTTTATGCTATATTCAAAGTCTTGCTACACAATATATTACATCTTTCATCCAATTGTAGCATTGCTACTTTGATTTGTGCCAGTTTTTTCCACAACAGCAAGGGAAAGGAGCTTAGGAAAGTAAGTAACATGGTTATGAAGCTGCAGTTATTTGGGAAAATGGCTGTTTTGTCTATAACAAATGAAATTACACTCTTAGTTATAAAACTAATTATTCTTCTGTTTGCTAGTTGAATGACAGATTTCTCTTCTATACAAATGGGATAGTTGGAAGCCTCTGGGCAGCCAGGCAGGGTGGCACTAGTCTGTGCTTGGTGATGGGTGCTCCTTGTGAGATAGGCTGAAAATATGACTCTCAAAAGTGAAATAATTGTCTGTTTCTGAGCCCTAGTAACTGGCAAGTCTCCAGTTGGCTTGTGTCATTGCTATAGTAGACTGGTCCTGCCTTGGTTTTTTTTCCTTTTTCCAAAACTCCAACTGAAAGAACTGGCTGGATGTAGTTCATGCATTGCATTTCATATGGAAAATAGGAATAAGCATCCTTCAGTTGCTTGGTTTTGGCTTCCTATTGAGCCTGACAGTTCCTGAACACATTTATAAGGAGTTCAGCTGCTTCTAACAAAATAGGACTGGACAAAAGCTGAACAGAAGCTTTATAAGTTTGGCGTGGAACTTAGGAGCACCAAAGTTGGCACTACAGTGCCATTCCCTGATGAAAGTGTTCCCAAGATCAAGGACTCATAGTACAGCTCAACACTGTACTGTTTTGTTTTGTTTTGGCAAAAAGGAGTTTCATGTTAATGTCAGGTGTCATTCTTGAGCAGAATTCAGCAGAAAACTCCATTCAGTGTGCAGTACAAGTTAAGATACTGAGGTGTGTTTTATGTCTGCAGCACACCCTCACCTAATGTACTTCAAGTATGGATTTAATTACTGCTCCATGTTGAAAGATCACTCACCAGAAATGTTGAGCACTGTAGCTGGGACATGGGAAATGCATGGCTTAATGCATTAATGGTTTAATCAAGCTGCAGGGCTGAATGGAAGCTGGTGTGCAATGCCAGAGACTGCAAACCTAGGATGAAACTGCACCTCTTCTTACAAAGCTCTTTATAGAATTGGAAAAACAGCAGTCATGCCACCAATTCACAGCAATATTTGGAGTGTTACTAATCAAATAATGCACTGGAAAAGACCCCTTGGACTTCCCATGGCCTAGCTGGCACACTCTACCCCTGCTGACTTTATTTATAAATACTAGCTTGTCTTCCTTCTCCTTATTCCAAGTAATGTCTAATATGCATTAAATATAAGCTTTATCATGGACTACAGTTGAAAATTTTTCAGTGAATTATTTTCATAAAATACTTGGCCATGGAAGAAAAATGTCATGCTTATCAGAACAATCAAAAAATTATTACAACCAAGTCCTCAGCAGTTACACTAAAGTGTCATCATGCTGGGTTTCCTCCTGTGTGTGAAGTTGAGACCAGCCCTTAGACAGCTTTAAAAAGTTGCCTTGATTCTTAGTTCTCAAGAAAACAAGTGAAGACAAGTTCTTGTGGTTGTCTTTTTTTTTTCATTTTGCAAATGCTTGACCATCCTGAAGACACTGAGGTTTCCATGGGCTGGCAGGAGCAGGTGCCCAGAGGAGCAGCCCTGTGGGTGCCAGGGGAGCAGCGAGGCCCCGGGGTGGGACGGTGTGGCCACCCTGCCCTTGGGCAGGGCTCTGCAGTGCCCAGGGGTCACCTGGGGCCCGAGCCCTGCGTGGCACAGTGGAGGTGCTGGCAGGGCCAGGGCAGGGGGGGCTGTTCCCCATTCCTGGCCACAGGAGGAGATTGTCCCCTTCTGCTCCACGCTGCTGAAGCCCCACCGTGAGTCCTGTGTGCAGCTGTGGGCACCACAGCATAGAAGAGACATGAAGCCATTAGAGAGTGTCCAAAGGAGGCTGTGAGGAGGGTGAGGGGTCTGGAGGGGAAGCACTTGGGCTGTTCAGCCTGGAGGAGACTGAGGGGAAACCTCAGTGTGGTCTTCAGCATCCTTGTGAGGGGAAGTGGAGGAGCAGAAACCAATCTCTTCACTCCCATGAGCAGTGACAGGACTCAGCGTGAGGCTGAGTCAGGGGAGATTTAGGTTGGATATCAGGAAGGGTGGTGGGGCACTGAACAGGCTCCCCAGGAAATGGCCAAGGCTGAGCCAGAGCTCCAGGAGAGTTTGTACAACGCTCTCAGGCACAGGGTGGGATTGGTGCAGTGTCTGTGCAGGGCCAGGAGTTGGACTCTGATCCGTGTGGGTCCCTTCCAGCTCAGCATGTTCCATGATTCTGTGATCCCAGCATGAGTCTCCCTCTCTTGGGGATGGGAGCAGGTCCTCCTCCATACTTCAGCATGTAGTACTGTGCCATCCCTTTTTCCTACCTGTCCTGCTTTTCCATGAACCACTAATGTTAGATAAAAGCAGATGCCATTTTCAGAGAGGCTGGAAGCGTTAACCCTGCTGTTTGACTTAACATTGCCAACACGTTTGCTACAGCACTTTCATCTGTGTTATCTCTAGAGAGTGGCTTGTATCTGACCTTGCCTGCATTTTTACCCTTGTGCATCTTTGATTTGATCAATTCAGAGCAGCACATACTGGGTACTCAGGCTGAGGAAACAGCTTGATCCACAGGGAAGAACCTAGGATAAAGGATAGCAATCACAAACATTGAGATTCTATTTTATTTTCAGGTAATCTCTGTTTTCTATACAAACACACTTTTGGTACACAGTCTAGATTAAGAACTGTAAAAATAAACCCTTCAGTGAAACTTTATTGAGAAAGTTACACAGTTCTGTGTTGTGAAGCTTCTTTTGCACTGCAGAGCTCTAAATTAAATTGAAATTTTCTGAGAAAATAGTATTGAAACTCTGCTTCATAGAGCAAAGGCAGTGTGTTGAAAAGGAAAGGCAGCAGCAGGTAAGTAGAGGTGTTAGTGGCTTACGTGGCTTTTACAGAAATGTCCCCACCTCATTCTTACTGCATACCAGACTTATGGGTCATATTTGTGGGGAATTACGTTAGTCATTAAATGTTGATTTTATGTTGAATCTCTTCTGGTTGGAGGCTTTTTCCCTAAAATTCCCCCAACACTGATGTGTGACTGAGGTGTTAATATGGGAGTACCAGTCAGTTGCTCAGTGCCTCCAGATGAAGTATTCTCAGAACTTAGTAAAACTCTTTTGTCTGTCGGCTCTCCTGACTTTACCTCTGGATGTGGAAGGCTTCCTGCAAACCTGCTCAGTCTCTTCCAGTGGGTTGGAGACCTGCTCTGTGTCGCCCTTGCCCTGCTGTGATGTGTGGCAGAGCTGCTGGCCTGGCTGCTCTCGGTGCCTGCAGGGAGGGCCGGTGGTGTTGCCCAGTGTGTCCTGTGCTTTGTGCTGCAGGGCTGCTCTGGGAGGTCAGGCTCACAGCCCTCCTTGCACACACACACACACCGTGCAGTGCTCTGGCCTTCTGTGGGGGACCCCTGGGCCTCTGGCATATTGTGCCTTTGGCAGCTGGGGGGGTGAGGCACCTGCAAGATCAGTTCTCCCTGCCTTGTGCCTCCCTGCAGTGCTGTTTGGTTTGTAGTTTTGTTGGTGCAAGCTGAACCTCATTAACTCAGAGTCAAAGGGAGGAAAGGGACATGGTTTCGGTGATTAAAATCTGTGGGGTCACTCAAGGAGTGGGTACTCTAAGCTTTGTGTTTAGCCATACAAGCCTTCAGACTGTTGCTGGATGTGGTCTGCAATAAAAAAACTCATCAGAGCAGTGCTGTGGAAATACTTCCTTGTTCAGACAGAGTGGGTTACACGTTTTCATGATACTGAGAAACTAATCTCGCTTGTCATTAATGAAACAGAGCATATTGCAATGCAAATGAGAGAAGTTGCATGACAAGTGGTCCCACAGTCCTCAGCACTTGCTATTGATTGTGCAGTCTTACTTATTCATGCTATGCAAATTGCATTTCTCATCTTGCTCCTTCTTGTCTACATATTTTTGGTACAGGACTTGCCTGCAAACAGTCTTGTTCTTTCACTTGAGAGACAAGGATTGTTTCTGGCAAAGTTCTTAATGTTCCTTTGTGGAGCAAGTACTGGCTGAGCCGGGCAGGGCTCTGGAGCTCTGTCAGAATGAATTCAACTTGCTCTAACTTCAGATGGAGAAAGGGAAGAGTTGGTGGAGTATTATTTGATAATAACAAAAAATTTAAAATAGTTTTCGACTTTCTTTGGTTTTGGTACTGAAGCCCTTGTGGCACTTGTTTTCTGGTCAGTTATTTGGAGTAGACACATGGGAGTGTTCCTTTGTTCATGCTGAATATTATTTTGTGTTTCAGGTATACTAAACCACTGACCTTTGCAGACTGCATCAGTGACGAGCTGCCCTTAGGATGGGAAGAAGCTTATGACCCTCAGGTTGGAGTCTATTACATAGACCACAACACCAGTAAGTGACATATTACTGTATTTTTGCTGAGTGATTGTTTTGTGCCTGTGTTACAATATACTGAACACAAAACCACAGAGTTGCTAGCAGCATGCCTTAGAGTAGATCAGATCTGCAGCTCGTGAAATCAAATCCTGTTCTTATTCATCATACAAAGAAATTCCCTCTCTAAACAGCAATTTGAGACCTTCTGGGTTGCAGTCTTCAAATTGGCAGACAAGTTCAAGCCAATACTGTGGACACACCTGTGTAAGATTTGGTTCTACTGAGGAGTCCAACTGTGTAGCAGTGATTTGGAGTTTGTTCTTAGCCTGGAATTTGGCCCTGTGGCAAGACCATCAGAAAGAGTGCAAAGGTCTTGTGTTGATTCCCCTGGCAGGGGTGAACTGAATGAGCATGAGCTCCCTTGGCTGCAGGAGCTCACACTGCCTTTGCTGGCAGCAAAACTCTCCAGCAAGCTTGGAATATCCTGAGATGTGTGCAAGTTCAGGCTTCTGGTGTCTTCAAACTAAACCCCTGTGTGCACTCTTGGTTAGATTGCTTGACATACCTAAAGAGTTAACTTTATAAGCTAATTTGAATTCTAAGAAAACGCAGCATTTGATATATCATTACAGATGTTGTTAGAATAAGCATAATGGGTTGTGATAGAACAAATCCCCTGAAAAAGTAACAAACAAAATAAATCAGTGACTTTGACTCTCTTTACAGAACAGCTTCAATTGCAGCCCAGAATTTCACAGCACAACCATGCCCAGGCTCTTCTGGGGGAGCATGTAACTCATGCAGAGAGAAACATCTAAAAAACAAAAGTGCCTTGAAGTTGTGGGGTTTTTTAAGTCTACTTCTAGGACTTCAACTGAGGACTTAAGCTCTTTTTTTTTCCCCCAGCAAATTACGAGATCCTTTTAAAAATAAAAATATGGAAGTGTGGTACATTTTTTTTCCTTGGTGTTTTTTTTTTCTTTGTGGTGTTTTTTCCCCTTGGGTATCTTCATCTTCACACCCTTCCCTTTTTCAGAAATGGCATGATTTCACCTGGCCTGAGACTGCACCTTCCAGAATTTAGCAACTTCTTGTGGGTATTAAAAATGTAGAATGAAAAAAGCCTATTCCCAAAAAGCACTGATTGAACTCTGCATTAAAAAGATCAAAAGTTTCCACATGTAAAGATGACACAAATATTTTTATTTAGAGCTCATGTCATCCTAAAATCACAGGATTTACATATCTTTGAATGTCTTCATCCTAAGTATTTTTCTGTGAGGTAGGGAACACTGGTTTTTCTTTTTACAGGAAAGGGTGGAGGGAAAGGGTAGGCAAGTCTACAAGATCACACAAAGGAGATCTGCAGGGAAGAGTAGTGGACAAATTTTGCTTTAGAAGGTGCTGAATTGCAAGGCACAAATTTGGCTCTGCAGATCTGTAAGACCATGTCTTGTGTCTGTTTCACAGGCTAGGAATGGGAACCTGTGGGACATGGAAGCCTTTTGGACCTCCAGAGTGTTTCAGTCAGCAGAAACCCCAGCAGTGTTTAGTTTATGGTGGCACTCAATGATCCTAAAGGTCTTTTGCAGCCTAAATGATTCAATGCAGTTGGGACAAACCAAACATAATTTTATTTATAAATTTGAGTTGGCCCAGGGTGAACATGTGAAGGTCTGGTTGCAGGTCTGAGCCCTGTGGTCCAGGGCACTTCGCCCTGGTCTGTGCCACTCACAGGCACCACAGGATTCAGGGGCATGCAGAGAAGCCTTCAAACCATGTTGACACCTGCTTAATTACAGTTCCTTTTAAAAAGTTGCACTTCTGTGGGATGTGAGAGGCTGAAAGATTTGAAGGAGAATTTAAACTATAAGGTTAAAAAGAAGAGAAACAAAGTCACAACGCTATTTCTTATGCCAGCTCTAATCCAAATCATGATAGAGCAGAATATATCCATTTACCTTAACCTAATCAAGCAGCTCATCTTTGTGGTTTATGTTGAAGTATCCTCTGGAGAGTGTCCAAAACCTCCTTCTTCTCCAAGGTCTCTTGCAGATTCCCTGGCAGGAAGGAACTGGGAAGGGGATGGAGCCATGGTGGGTCTTGCTGCATACTGCACAAGTATCTGAGACTAATTATCAGAAACAAGCCCAAGGACAGACTTAAATGAAATTTAAAGCCAGGAGCCATTAAAAGAAGTGAGATGGAGAACAATTGTAACCACCTCTCTGAGGGAAAATAAATACAATTAAATTGAATTGAGTACCCAGAATATTCCTAATACAGTATTAATGCATAGCCTTGAGTGTGTCTCTCTGGGAGAACTTTGGAATGTGATTTGCACAAAGAAATGATGCTGGTGGAAGCATAGTAAGGCTGCATTCCTCCAACATGAAGCAACCAGATTTTATTTATGACAAGCTCAACATTAAATTAAAAATTCACAAGACAACAAGTGATGTAATAGCCTGCATTTCTATAGTTCTTTCATCTCACTTTTGAATGTATTTTGCATTTCTCTGTAGCTGAGGCCCAGTGAGAGCCCTTGACCAACATTTTCATTGATTGGTCTTACATGTTTGAAAACCAAAGCTCAGAGTTGCAATCAAGGGGTTACAGTTAGCGCTGTGATTACTGAAAAGGTTGAGGTGAGTATTTAGAATAAATGTGGAAATAAAGTATTTCAATACCTAAGTGTGTTGTCCATCCTCTCCATGAGCTGGCTGCTGAACATTCCCTGCATCAGATGCTGTATGGCCTTGGAGCAGTGGGAGTGCTTCCCCACCTCACAGAGGTGTTGAGGGCTGTAGGGTTTTACAGTATTCTTCCTCGTTTCTTATAATGGAGGAATTTTCCTGCAGCAGCTTCACCACCCTTCCTGGGATTATAGGAAGAATGGTCTGCTAGTCTAAGGAAAAACTGGAAATAACCAGGCTTGAAGATTTATGTCATGGTAGAGTTATGACCCAGTATCCTGAATCAGACTTCAAGAGCCATGGGTACTTTGCCAGCATATTTTTTATGCTGGAAATTAGAGAGATGTAAGTCACAGTTGCTGATTCACGCAGTTGGGTCTAGGGAAGTTGCATATCTGGGAATATGGGAGCACCTCCCTGAGTAACTCACAGCAGACTTTACCCTTCTGGTTCAGCTGTGGAATAAAGACAGTTATTTCATCTGGGTGTGGGTAATGGTTATCTGGAAAATGGGATTTGGGGGCAAGAACTGAGGCAGGAGCCTGGGGATATCCGTCTTACAGGTGCTGTGTCCTCCTGATCTTTCTTTTGCTCCCTCTAGGAGAGACCACAGTGCTGTCCATGAGGGCACTAGCTTCTACAGCTGGCTCAAGCAGCTGCTTTTTCCTTGAATTATTTTGGGGCAATTTTTCAGGTCCAGGCTTAGCTTTAATATTGTATCAGTTGAAATGTTGCTTCTGCTTGCAGGACTTGTAATCGACTTTTTGTTGAAATACTTCTGCAAGTTATACTGGGGTTTTTAAATCACTTTTTGCAGCTTTTCCGAGTTTTACTATGTCATTTGAAGTGCCATGTGTTCTTTTGGGTCTTGAGATGTTGTTAAAAACAAGTTATTGCTGGAGTAGCCTGTTAATTTTTCCTCAGCATGATCATGGACAGCTTGTGAAACAGCTGAGTGTCCATCCCTTGGGTGAAACCCTTTCTTTCTAGTTCTGCTGCCAAGAATATTGTCTGACTGCTCTCTTAGCTACATCTGTGTGTTGCAGTGTTGGTCTTACGCCTGACTCACTTAAGAGCTGCTCGTACCTTCCACTCTGACAGCTTTTACTAAATATTTAAAGAGGCTCTTCAGATATGCAGATTAGATTCCTACTGATAGTTTCTAGCAAGACCTTTTTATTAATTATTCATTATGTGGTAACTAGGCATCCTTATTCAAGCATGTTAGTTTAGACAGTTCAGAGCACTTGGTCAGCTAAATATTGGAACCTGTTCCAAACAAAGACATTTAATTGTCTTGAAATAGAAATGAAAAATGTTTTGGGCACTTCTTCACAAAACAGAGACAAACGTTGACAATAAATTTGCCTCATTAGTATTAGGACTGGCTGCATGTCTGTGACCTTTTGCCTTTTTCATGATTAGAAACCTGGAAAGCAACATATTGGTTGTGTTGGGGTAACAGAGATGGAAGTGGCATAACTGCTTATAACTGCATTGCCTGTGTTACCTTAAACTCCACCTCCTGTATTCAGTGACTGACTGCTGTGCCTGCTTTCCCTGAAGGAAATGCTTACTCCCTTTCTGAGATACTGTTCATATGATGTCATTTAAGATGCTTGCACAAATACATCCTGTGATTTAATGAGACTTTATTTTTACTTGCCTATGGAATCTGAGTGAGAAGGTTGTCTTTCCCCTCTGTAATAAAATCACTTGGCAGCCAAAGAGGACAGGCAGAGTTGTAATTCCTTTCATGTTGTCAGGTGCAGTATAATGCAGTCATGTGGCAGTGAAACTTTCTGAAAGTTTTTTTTATCAGGGAAACGGTAGAGGTATTTTATTAGTAATGTTATAAAGCAGTTGCAATAAAGATAAGTCTAACAGTCAATGTCAGTGTCTTGAGCTGTGTGTGCATATTCTTGGGTGGATATTTTTAAGAGCCAGAACCAGGATGGCTTCAGCAGCTGAGGAGTTGGAGAGATGTGTGATGGTTTTGTGAATTGTTCTATTCAGCGTGGCAGAGCTCATTGGAATTCTTTGTGGATTCATTGTGTCACCTCCTAAGAAAAAAGGAAAATGTCCTTATTCTGCTTTTTTATTACAGGGATGGGGAAAGAGTCTATTTCAAAATGTCATAATGGGGGGAGCTTCTCCAGGCAGCAGAAGAACCCTGCCTTCTGTTGATTTTGCCTTCCTCTGTTTTGTGTCTCAGAAACGACTCAGATAGAAGACCCCCGGGTGCAATGGAGGCGGGAGCAGGAGCACATGCTGAAGGATTACCTGGTGCTGGCCCAGGAGGCCATTGCTGCCCAGAAGGAGATCTACCAAGTCAAACAGCAGAGGCTTGAACTGGCCCAGCAGGAGTATCGGCAGCTGCACGATGTTTGGGAGCACAAACTGGGCTCTCAGACCAGCTGTGAGTAGTTGCTGAACTCTGAACCAGAGACTTCCCTCATTAGGGACCGAGTAGGACAGTAAAAGGCGTGAAGCTGGTCCTTGGGTAGAGCACTAGGATGTTATGCCGTGTCACTCTCCATGCTTGCTCACTTTGTCTCAAAAGCAATAACTGCCCAGCACGTGTGTGGTGAAGGCTGATTGTTTTGAAACACTCTTGTGTCTGGCTCTGGACTCAGTGTGCAGATTTGCTGCATGGGCTTGAACAAATGTAAAAAACTGTGGGGGTTAACTCAGTGTGAAAAAGTTAAGTTATATGGTATTTTCCTTGGTTCCCCTGTTTAAAGTATAGAAACAAGGCAAGAAGGTCCATCTTGGGTAGCATTCCTAGGCCCTTTAGTTGTTTTACATCCCAGGTAGTTGAGGGATGGTCTAGGGGAGATAAGGGTCTGTATTTTATGCCATGTTACAAACTAGCATTGGTGGATTGCCTCTCTGTGTGTAAAGAACAGCATTTTGTGCTCCATATTCTTTGTTGCACAGAAAGCATCAATACCAATGTTGCTTTGAGAGTTGGTGCAGAAATGTTTACAGAATGCTGTATTTCCTTCTTAGTGGTACTTGTTAGGAGCTGGAAAATGTCCAGAACAGGATTTATTTCCTGCATGTATTCCAGAATTTTTTTGTATAATCCTCAGTATTGGAGAGTCTGTGTTTTTGCCAGCCCCATCAGTAAACTGACCTCCCCCTGCTTCACTCTTGTGAGTTATGTCTTAAGGTGGAGAATTCCACTGGCTAATCCTGTGCCTGATGTTAAAAGTTTTAAGTAATTTTCTGTCAACTGAAGGATTTTTTTTTTGACAAGGGCCTCATCCATCATCTCTGAAGAACTCGTTTTGGTCTTTTCTTAAGAGTACTCTATCCAAGTACTGGTATTCCAGAGCAGTACCCTGAGAACATGAGTTAAATTAGTGTGGTGTGGTCTCTCTTGAAAAGTACAACCAAACAGAAGTAACTGGAAATGCTTTCCCATGTTTTATAGGGCATAAACTGATGGCTGCAGGGATCAAAGTATCTCCCTTGCCTACAGCTACCTCTAACAACATTGCACATTGGGAAGCTTCTGTACCTTCTGAGGCAGAAGGGTTTGAACCACTGCTGAGAAGAGAGTTCTGCTCTTAATGGGACATTGATTTAATCTGGTGTGACACTTTGTGTGGTTGGTCATGTCCTCAAGGCTGTGAAAAGGCTTGCGTCGCATTTTTCAGTTTCTTCTCATTCGTTGCTTTTCTTTGTTTTTAAACATTCAGTGGATTGTTTGCACAGTGAGGAAGTCTGAAAAAAATAATTAAGTAAACCTTCATGCAGTGGCTGTCCCTTCAGTTCTGTTAAATGCCTTTGGAAATGCAGGAAGCCATACTATTGAATGAACGTGTTTGAGTTAAGTGTGTTAACCTGGAACACAGCCAAGCTTTGGAGATGCAGGACATGCTCTGGCCCCTTTAGTCTGCACTATTTGTGGAGTACTTGACTGCACTATTGCCTTTCCCTGTCTTTGAGCAGTGAGGTCTGGAAATCAGGTAGCAGGCCTACATCAGCCATGTGTGGAGATCTGGGTGTGCAGGAGTGATGGGAGGTCTCTGTGTGGTGGGGCTGGTGAAGGTGCAGGGAGGAAGGCAGAGCTGCTAAACTGGCTGCTGTGTTTGTTCCAGTGCTCTCTGGCTCATCGTCAAGTTCCAAGTATGACCCCGAGATCCTCAAAGCAGAGATTGCTACTACAAAATCCAGGGTGAGTAGTACAAATGGACCTTTGCTTGCCATGAGTAACGTTCAGGTATTTCCAGACCTCATGGCAAATACTAAAAGGAGTTGCCAAAGCAGTTGGAAGAGCTAATGTTGCCACTTTTAATCTAGGAGGTAATTTATCAGAATTTTCAAATGTTGCAATTGTAGGAATTTGAATCAGGTTTTTTTTTTTTTCCTTTTAGACTTTAGACTTCCTTGGCAGCTGTCAGTGCACAGATCCACTGGAGCTGCATGCTGGCTCCTCTGAGTGCCACAGCCCCAGAGCTGTGGGTGCTCCCCAGAGCCTGGCAGCTGTTCTGTGCTGGGCTCAGTGTGGGCTGTCACCAGGGGAGTGTGTGCTCTCATGCACAGCTCACTTTGGGAGCAAGAAAGGACTAAAGTAAAGTAGGTCAGTCTGGCCTCTGTGGAGGAATATAAAACAGCAAGCTGTAGGGTCAGTGGATTTACAATGTGTATTAACATCCTGCTGTGTTACTCGTGCAGTGGGGCCTTTTAGTTTGGTGTTTTGGAGGGTGGCTTCTGTTGCTGCAGTGTAACTCCTGTCCTGGTGCTTAGCAGCTTTTTTTAATGGCTGGGAAGGTTTTAAACATTTCTAAGTAAAGGTGCAGTGTTTCTTTGCTGTCTTTCCTGAATTTTTTTCAGCATTTCTGCTTATGTAGTTGGAACTTCCCTTGAGCCCCTTGTTAAGTGGTATAATAGCAGCTACTGGATAAAGCCCTAGCCAGTGATAAAGTCCTGATGAGGAGGCAGTCAGGGCTTTTTGCTGCTGTTGAGATGAGCTGATTGCCTGGAAACTTTGTTTAGACTACTGTCTACACTGAATAAGTTTTGAATTGAATGGATAGTGCTGTACCTAAATACTCATAAAAAATATCATTCTAAAAATGTGACACCTTGCTGCAGGTTAATAAACTCAAAAGAGAAGTAGCTCACATGAAGCAGGAGCTCCAGTACAAAGAGCATGGATTTCAAACATTGAAGAAGTAAGTGTGTTCTCAAGATCTTTTTTCAGAACATCTCTGGTTAGCAGTGCAACCCCCACTGTGTTTATAAATAGCTGCCTAAATAACATTAGCTGAAATATGCTGCTGATGGTATCTTTAGGCATGTGCAGCTGAAAGCAGTACACAGCCATGGGGTTAGTTCTCTCAAATCAGTGCCTGTCTGTGATTGGCCACATCAGAACTGACTTCATGGCAAAAAGATTTTGAACCAGGATCTTGTCAGTTAACTGGTATTGTTTCACTCTGTATTGCTCAATATGGATGACAGTACAGCCCATTGTCTTAATTATAAGAGCCATTGAGGAAAAACTGGAGGTGGAGTGGAAGGGAAGGAAAAGTTTCAGGTACTTACCTTGGTGTAACTAGACCTCTGGCATCTTTGAGATAAATATTTATTATAAATGTCAACTGTGGTAGAATTCCCTGGAGAAAAGGGAAGAATGCAGTGGCTTGTAATTAGGTTGTGCAAGCAAATACATCTGTACATGGGAGTCTGTGCCTGGTTTTTGAAATCATGACTGAAAATAAAGTAATTCTCATAGATAGCTAAGCTGATCCTCTCTAGGTTAGAAACAAGGCAGCAGTCTGCCCAAACAGTGTTTTGGGGGGTTTGTGTGCACCTTTGTCCTCCCTAAGGAGTCAAAGAGATGTTGCTAAAATCAGAGTTTGGAAGCTTCATGTACTCCTGAGTGGAGTAACTTGGGCAGTAATGAATGGGGTCCTTTGTTCCTTCTGTTGTCCCTGTTGTACTTTGAAGTGTGTTTTCCTTAAAAATCCATGTCAAGATGCACACATCTAGGATGAGTCAATTAACTGGATGTTATTTATTATGTGTTAACTTACTGGGGTTTTTTTAATTTCTGTACAGAATTGACATGAAAATGTCTGATACTCAAGGTGGCTACAAACTCGATGAGGCACAAGCCATTTTAAGTGAAATGAAAGCTCTCAAGAAGGCCATCTCTTCTGGGGAGAAGGAAAAACAAGATCTCATTCAGGTATTGAAACAAGATGACTTTATAGTATTTTGTGTCACCATTGCTATAAGATTGAATTCCTGAGAAGTAATTTAAGTATTTTGTATTTCATATATGTAATTGGAGATTTTTTTTTAACATAAACTAGTTGTGTGTTGTGGTTGGATTGCAGCTTCTGCAGTTCTTCAGATGCTGGAAATGAGAACTCTAAAATACAGTCCAGCCATGGCTGTGGGAGATGCAGATCTGAATCACAGGATTAGGCTAAAGTTATGAGCAGAAGTGAGCTCACCTCATGTCTTTTTATGGTTTTAGAGCTTAGCCAGATTAAAAGACAGCTTTGTGAATGACAGAGGATCCCAGTCAGACCTGTGGGCCAGCAGTGTGTCTGTGGAGAGCTCCAGCCCCCTGTTGCCCCGGCAGTACCTGGACGTCAGCTCCCAGACAGATGTTTCAGGAAATGTGAGTAATGCCTGAGAAGCCTCGTGCATGTGGAGACATTCCTCTGAGCTATGTGTACTGCCTCAGTACGAGGCATGGGCAAGTTTGTATGAAATCACACCTTCTCCTGGTTTAAACTTCACTGTGACCTTTGTTTTTGTGTGCAATGTTAACGGATCTCTAAGGGCAACCTGATGTTTCTCCAAACTGTCTCTATCAGAGCAACCCAGGTGGGAATAAAAGGGAAGGAAGTTTGATTTTGCCTGTAGGTGTAGCTTCTTGTGATACAAATATTCCCTTAGCTCTTTATAGCAGTGATATGTTAGGAGACAAGAAACATTCAGCAGCTCCATATGGGATAAGCTCTAATGAGGACTCTTCCCCAAAGAGTGTTTGGCTTTCATTGTGTTACAAGCGAAAACAACAGCTTATGTGCGGATATTTTGATGCCACCAAACGTGCAGTGCTCATAAACCTTCAGTCCCACATGTGCAAGGAGATCAGAAGTGTCAGGTTGGTGCCAGCCTTGGCAAGGGCTCAGGCAGTGCTGTGAGCATGTCTGATTTCTCACAGGACAGCACAGAGCCTCTCCTGCAAACCTTTACTGAAGTGTTTGCAGACACTTCCAGTCAGACCACACATGTTAGTAAATATCTGCAGTTTTAGGCACCATGGGATGACTGTTGTCTTTCAGGCTTTACAGCCAAACCAAGATGTCATCCAGACCAAAATGCAGTGCAGTGCTTAAGGATGCAAACAGCCTTCAAGAAAGATTGCAAAGCTGTTCGTATGTGCATATAAAGAGAAGCCCAAGATAGATCTGGTAGATTTTCTTTTTTTTTTTTTTCCTAGGGCAGAAGGGGTCTCTGAATCTTACTGGATTTTAGGTATTTGAAGAAACCATGAAAAATGTAATCAAACATAGTTTGTTCCTATTCTGTGACTGGTTTAACTAGGAAAGGAGTTTGAGAAGATGAAGTGTCACTTGGAAAGAGGATTGGTTACTAAGTTGCTGATTTTGTGTTTTGTGTCTCAGTTTGTTGCCAGCAGCAATAACCAGCTGGCCGAGAAGGTGCGATTACGCCTGCAGTATGAAGAGGCAAAGAGAAGGTAATTCTTTGGCCCATTGCTCCTTTTGGTTGTCACACAGCTTATTCTGATATGTTTCACTAGAAGAGGTGCCACCAGACTGAAACCCAGCATTACTGCTAAATAAATATGGTAATTTTTGAGCCAGTGAGACAATAGGCTTTTTGGGCCAGTGTTATCTTTCAAGAAATAAATAACCATCCTAGAAATTACTAAGGTGTGACTAATACATAAAGAATTCAGTCTGGCCACACCTATGGGCACATAAGTGGTTTTGCTACCTGTTGCCAATGCTTCCCCGTTCCTAATAAGGAGACTGTACTGCAAGGCATCTCCTTACCTTATTCTAAATGAATGAATGCTTGCATGCCTAAGTGTGATAAGGAGAAATATATGTTGTGTTAACACCTACCATCAAAATATGGTCAATGGCTGCAATTCCAGGGCTTATCTGTAAGGACATAAGTTCTCACCCTTGTCCTCTGGTCTGAGATGAATGAAGAATAAATTTAAAAAAAAATTCTATCTACTTAACAGGCCAATTTAAGGAAAAGCTTTCCAGGATTTACTTTTAATAGATAATAGCTAACAGCAGTGTGTAGTTAAATGAAAAACCACCCAACGTTATTTAGACTTTGCCTGGCCTAGTCCTTGTTCAGCCATGTAACCATGGCTGGGGGTGACTTCTTCACTTTTCACTGCTCTAGAGGGACTTTGCAACTCCAGAATAGCAAAGTTCAGATGCATGGCACAATCTGTGCTTGGGATATATGCAAAGAGAAGGATTTTCTCCAGTCTCTGGTTACAAGTAAGAGCATGAGGTTACTCATAATGTTCCCATTTTGGTATAATGGCAGTGCCAATAGGCCATGTTTCTCAGTGGCGTAAAATTTGATCTGTGTCTGTGGCAGTTGTCAAAGGCTGTGTGCTCAGCTGCTTTTGACACTGATTCTTTTCTTCTTAGGTGGAGCAATTTTGTCAGAACTGTTTATTTTGCCAGTGCAAGATATGCCAAACTACCTTGACATTCAAATTTTTACTTTTTACTTTTAAACTTTCCTGAAGTCTGCAGTTTAATTCACACTGACTTTACATCTTCAAATTGAAGATTATTTACTCTTACTTTATCCTGTATCTTTTCCAAGGAGGGGCAAGTGAATAGCAACAAGCCTGGGAACATATTTAATATGCTCTTTATAAAGAGATAGAAGTTTATAAAGGCAGTGTAATAGTTCATTTGAAGTAATGATGAGGGGGCATGCAACACATCTTGCAGTTCAAGAATACCTGCTCCTCATGCCCCATGTTTGTCTTAGGTTATCAATAGCTTTTTCTCAAAGATTAGAAAACATTATCGTGAGGAAAGATGGATCTAAATGGACATGAATAGTTGATGCTAAAATGAAAAGATGTCTGGTTATCAGAGCACTATGGTTTTGGCACAGTATTTAGTAGGAGCTGCAGAAACAAATACCTCAACTGGTTTAAAGCTGGAACAATGCTATGGATATAGTGACTCACAAGGAACCTTCTGTTCCTGTGAAAATTCTTCCTTGTGATGTTAGAAGTGTTTCCTGTCCCCACAGCAGTGTTAAAATGTTCCAAAAACACAATAGGAGAGTAAGTGCTTTGCCCACGCACGTATTGTGAAGGAAGCAAATGATGGAAGTACATGTGTTTTATTAGCTCTGCATTATCTGGAAAGGTAAAGCTTGAAGCTTGAAATGAAATTGATCCCTGACTAATCAGTTCTAATCAGAACTACTAGATCTGTAAAGAGCTGATGCTTTTGAAAGCAGACTCTGACAGACACTGTTTACAGCATTGCTGTGGACCAAGCTAAAAGCACAGATGTAGGTGAATATCTTGCTGAACTTCACCACACCAGAGCTGTCAGGACCCAGTTCTCAATGTTCCCTTCCCCACCACTGTGTCCTTTCCTGTCACAGTTCAGTGAAGCAACAGAGCCCTAGAGCAGATAATGTAAAACCTGCAAAAAAAGACACAGGGCAGCTGCAGTGACAAACCTTTAGCTTAATTATGTTGGAAACTGATAATGGGTGTCATGTCAGAGATGTCATTACTACATCTCAACAGGGAGATAGCTGCTCCTGCATAAATGTAATCAGAGATGCAACTAAATTATGCTGTACAGTTTCAGACATGTAGTAATAACTCAGCAGGGTAGCACTTGCACCCTGCACTGTTCTAGTTTCTTCAGCAGTTAAACTTCCATCTTGGATTTGTAACTGGTGGTAACTCTGGGATTTTAGAGTTGTGTTTTATAATCTCCTAAAATGAAATATTTTAATGTCACATTGAGCAGCATTGCAACAATGGTGGGTATTTGGTCAGTTTTTACACCACACCTCCCACTTTGGTGGGTTTTTTTTATTTTTTCTGAAGACAAGAAGCTTATCTGATACAGGATTGCTAATTACTGGTTGTAGATACACATCTTAGTGTATGCTCCTGCAGAGATGCATGTGCTCTGAACAATCTCCAGAGAGACTAAAAATTTTGTGTTATGCCTGTGTTGCATAATAATAGAAAGTACTAACTTTCCCTAATTAAAAAAAAGAGACTTGTTAAGACAATGAATAAATCGTGTAGCTGCCTTTGCTAGGTAAAAAGAAAACAATTAAATAAAACTTGATCTTCCTGTTCTGTATTTGTTCAGTCTGGTGGCCGTTCAGAAAGACAGTGTGACCTTAGCATTGCAAGCCCAGCCTGGCTCAGCACTGGTGCAGTTCAGACTCAGGCAGTGAATGCAGAAGGGCTGGAATGTTCAGCCAAGTGCAGAGCTTCTGCAAAGTGTTTCTTTTGTAATGGTGCTGTTTTATTGGAAAAATAGAACAATAAGCCTCCTTTTAACTGAGAAGGAGAAAAATAATCATCATTTACCAAAGGTAAAACTGGAGGTTAGTTTAACAAAGCTTTTAGACTCGGAAATGCATAGAGAACAAATTCCAGTAGAAAAGCCATAGCCATGCAAATGTATGCCAGAAGTGTTCAGATTTATGCCAGCCAATCCTCTTAGACTCGTATCCCTTCAAAATGCACAGAGGAATTCTTGGATTATGAATTAATGCCACTGTTAATTCTTCGTTGGAGCACAGTATTGCACTTAATCAGGCACTCAAAAACAAAACAGCTCTTAAGACGACCTAAAAATAGTTGAGCTGAATATCTATCAATTATGGAACTTTAATTAGAGTAAGCAACCTGCTGTGGGAAATGGGTTTACAGAAAGTGATGCTTCTCTTCAGAAAGGTGATCCCTAGTGTGTCTGCTGTGATGGTGGAGGTGGTCAGTGTGTGTGAGCCTAATCCTTCACAGGCTCTCTTGGGGCTCGAGTTCCTCTTGGCCTCTGGAGCTTGGAAGACAAAGCTTTATTCTTCAGGGCCATTCAGGAACCCTGTAGCTGCTGCTGCCCAGATCTGCATCTTATTGCTTAATCCACACACTTTGATTTTGCTGGCTGGCCCTGAATTTGTTCTGTGTCTGCCTGTATGCTGGTTTGCTGGAGGAAGCACATACCATCCTCTGCATTTTGTAGCATAAACCAAATTCTGGTAAGAGATGAATCCAGATTAGTAGCTGCAACTCTTTTCTATGCCCAACTTAAGTCCAGTAACTCTGTCACCAGATCACAAAGGCCTTTTCAAAGAGAGATTAATATTGGACATTAATTTGATGTGTATAGCATTTCACTTCCATTTCTTATGTATTTACTAAACCTGAGTGAGAGATTAACCTGAGTGCATCATGTGAAGGGGCACATGTGCCTTGACTCTCTGGTGTTCAATCAGGTGAATTATTTTTGAAAATATTTTGCTAAATGCATTTTCTCCTCCTTTGCCTCCTATACTTTTCCAATTTTTTTCACCCCAACCCATTCTGCCTTTCCCATTCCCTGCTTCCCGCTTGATTTTTTGGGTTGTGCAAGTTCCAGAAATGCAAGTCCTTGGTTATTCTAATTCAGCTTTATCTCTACTATTGTTTCTCACCAAACTACCATGATCACTCTTTGAGATCATGAAGAGTTGTAGGTCAGTGACTGCAAAAAAGGCAGCTTCCTTTGGGAAGACTGACATTACAGCCCTTGGTTCTGTATGCTGGCCTGCTGCTGGTTTTTTGCTTCTCTCTGTTTGTTGCACTGACCATTGATGCAGCTAACTGAGCAGTTCAGGTACTTGGGAAATTGGGAATGGGCAGAGAGCAGCCTCCTTACCTGCCACAAGCTGTGCTCTCCTCTGCAGTCAATCAAAGCTCTTGCTAAGTTCTAGGTCTGTATTGCTGTTGCTTTTCATTCTCCTCTTCCTGCCTGAGCTCGTCTGGTGTGGTGCTGAAGGACTGGTGATACAGGCTTTAAACTGAAATCTGGAATGATACCTCTAATGAAAATAGACTTTGCATTTGATGCAGATAAGCAGCTCTGGATTTTGGTAGGATCACATTGCCTCTCCAGTTCCTCACATCCTCAGGTGCAAGTTGTACCAGAAGTAGTGTAGCTCCTTAATGTGTCCAGAATTCTTACTGCTGAGTCAACAGGTGGATTCTTCCAGTAACAGCATGGAGATATGATTAACTTTTCATTGTGACGGCAAAAAAGAGTTTCTACAGTTTTTGATTAACCACTGATCTTTATCTGAATCGTATATGGAGAGTATACAGTTCTTTTCCACAAAACTGATTAAAGAGCAGGTATTTACCACAGCATACTCTCCACATGAACTACTGAGGTCATAGCTCTAAGGCATATGAAACACCTATGGTATATCTGATTGCTTTTTCTGAGGTCCAGAATTTTTATTACATTATTCCCTGACTGAGAGATACTGCAGATTAACTATGAGCATCATTTTCCATTGTGAACAAACCTGAATTAAAATCCCATTCTGCATGTCCACATCCCAGGGTTACTGTGACCTGACAGCATTTTGCTGAGGGGGACATGAGGTTGATTGTCCCAGAGCTGAAGCCTTCCTCAGAGAAGTGGAAGGTGTGATTGGTTGTGGTGCACCTTTGTGCATCTGGAGCAGGAGATCAGGCACTCCTCAGGGAGTAACTGCATCTTTTTTTCCCCCTGCAGAATAGCAAACCTGAAAATCCAACTGGCTAAGCTTGACAGCGAGGCCTGGCCTGGTGTGCTGGACTCTGAGCGGGATCGTCTGATACTGATTAATGAGAAGGAGGAGCTCCTAAAAGAAATGCGATTTATTAGCCCCAGAAAATGGACTCGAGGAGAGGTGGAGAGACTGGAGACAGAGAGGAAGCGCCTGGAGGAAGACCTTCAGGCTGCTAGAGACACTCAGAGCAAAGCTCTCACTGAAAGGTAGGTTAGTGGGCACAGGGCAGTGCCTTAGTGGACAAGAGGTAAATGGGAGCAAGCACCAACATCCCCTGGCTGACTGCCCATAGCAGTGCCCTCACATTCCCAGGACACTGCTCAGAAGGCTTCTGAAATCATCTCCTAAACAACCCACCTGCAAGTCTTACTTCCCCAGTGGGGAGATGTTCTACCATGAATCCTTTGTGGGAATGTAAGAAATGCTCAAAATAACCCCGAAGTGTTAGTGTAGTGTAACGTTTCTGTATGCAGGCAGCACCTCACAGCAGCCTCTACACTTGCTGTGCAGTCTCGGCCTTGGTAAATGTCAGCAGATGGAATTTTAAATTTTTTAAATTTGCTGTTAGTTCTGAGCATCCTTGTATGTGATTCCTATAGGATCTGGTATTTGACAGGGCTGTGGGACTTGCATGGAATATCCTGTGAATCTAAACTAGCTGAAAAAAATACCAACTCTCTTCCCTAATTTTACCTGTGTTGCAGAGGGAGATCTCATGGGAATGTACAGTGAGAATGAATACTGCATTAGGCATTGCCTACAGGTGTTTTATAGTCTGGATGTATTAATGTGGATGGCTCAGCAATGTCTCTGGTAGCTGCAGTCTCTTGAAAATGTGTGGAATAGGCACATTACATTCACTCTCTCTTTGGCTCTGTATTTTCATTACTTCTACATGGTCAGTGTCCAGATTACAGCAATTTTGTACATAGTCTTTTCATGGTTTTATCATGCTGGAAAAAATGTAGACATCTGAGCTGTAAGACTTTTACCTGCCTGAAATACTTGGGTTTGACAAATGTTTCTGTTCTTGCCGTAAGGCGAACACTTCCATTTGGGATTGTTAGGAATATGGTCACATTCTAGTGTGCCAAAGAAATAACACGTTTCTGGAGAAGGATTTTGCCAGAGGCCTGTTCAGTCAGGGTGTGAGCACCCAAGTGCACATGTGTTTGTCTAAAACCACTTCAGGTGGGAAATAAAGTTGAGATGTTGCTAAAGTCAATAATGTAAAGTTGCAGTGAAATGGTTAATAACTAAATCGAGTAACCCTTAGTCATCCATAGACCTTAGTGAAAGGGAATGAAGGCATTTATACTTTTATTAGCACAGTAACTACAGGAATGCAATAGTGTATAGTGAGTAAAATCTGCCTGACTCTTTTGAGACCTAATCCTAGAAACTTTAAATTAACTGTAATTATTTTCTTCTGTTGTGAATTTCAGGATTGAGTACTGCATTTTAAGAGTTTCTGAAGTTGGTAAACACCTACACATCTTGACCAAATTCTGTCCTGTGTATTGCTATTAACTTTTGTAGGATTTCAAAGAAAAAAGAGTAGATTTTTCCTTTACTGCTCATTTGCTGCCTTAGCTCATCTATTTCTTCTGTCTTCTCTTAGGTTGAAGTTGAACAGCAAGAGAAACCAGCTTGTCCGAGAGCTGGAGGAAACCACACGTCTGGTTGCTGTGTTGCACACTCAGCTGAAGAGGTAGGTGACCCTTGCCAGAAGCTGTGTGTGCTTTAGCTGCACATTGTGCCACTGCCTTTCTCTGCTAACAACTCCATCTCCCAACTGAGAGGGCTAAAAGGCCTTTCAGTGGCAGTAGTGACCCTGTGTAGTCAGTGGAAGGGGAAGCCTTAGAGTCATATGCCAGTTTAGATGGATGTTTTTCAATGGACTGAACAACCTCGTGGTGGTGCCTCTGTCTGACAGCAGGAGGAGTTTGCACAGCCCCTTCTATTTTGGATATGTAATATTTAGGTGACAAACGATAGCTGAGATTTTTTTCACTGAAGTTTGAATTGCTGAAGTATTATATTAATAGCATATGTTAAAGACAGCTTAACACACAGCAGGTGGAGTGAATCTTACTAATGCAACTACACATTAATGTATGAATGAGAATATTTCTCTAATTCCAAGTGTGCTATTGCTTGCAATGTAGACAATATATAGAGATATCCCTGAATCTGTTGTGATTCAATGGTTTCTAGTTCAGGCTGTAGTTACAGAAGAGCATAGGATTACTATTTCCAGACAAATGCATGACTGCAGGCAGTAAGGTCAAATAATTTTGCTAAAATGATGTTTTTATCATTCTGATTGCAAGATAGTTTGTTGGGGTTTTTGTTTGGTTGAGGTTTTTTTCCTATCAGCGTGTACTGAATTTACTCTGTTTATAGCTTCTGCTCCACTTGGATTCTGTTTCATTTTGTGAAGATGACACCGAAAAGACTGGAAAGAAATCATAGTGCAAGACTGACATGTAAATAAGCCAGCATGGAGAATAGCTATCTGTGAGGCTTTTATGCAGTGGAAATGCATCATATTTTCATTTCACCTAGCTGATTAGGGATCTTTTGAGGTGATCAAGAAGCATGTGAAACTAATTTCTTCCTAACCATGTGCCCAGTGTTCTTGGCATGCTCCTTCATAAGAATAAGTGTTTGTTATTAACCCCATAATGCAAAATGTCTGGCATTCAAAGGCATGCACAAAAGGAAGTTAAGCCCAGTTTTTTGATAGGGAAAAGATTAATTAAAACCCCCTTCCCTTTTCACAGTGAAGTACACCGAAAAGCTGTAAATTCATTAGACTTCAACAGATCTATATATATTGCCGATATGCAAAAACATCTATCACAGTTCACCCAAAAGCTTTTTTGAACAAATGTGATGAAGTGCACATCTGTCATACAAATGCAGAAGACATTTTGTGCCAAAATTATACTAAATACATCATACTTGCCTTTTTCTCATAAGGGCATGGACATAATTATAGAAATGTAGCTTCTAGCTTTTACGCCATAAATAATAAATAAGGGATTATTAGGTTTATTAACATCTTGCTGTTTTTCAGGGGGCAACTTAAGCCACTTCTGCATATGCAGAAATGTTTCAATAGCTAATCCCTATCTGAAATTAGGGTCAATAATGAGCTAGATCTTTAATATCCAGAGTAGGAGTGTAGGTTTAAATGGAATTTCTAGAGATGGTACATGTTGTAGTCACTGCTGGAATATTTGTTGGATCTTCTGAGCAGAAAACTGTGCTGTGGTGTTTGTGGTTTCTCATCTGAACAGACTCCTATTCAGCACCTGCTTAAAATTAATTTTGCTGTCAGTTATGTTCTGAACCTAGAACTCTAGGAATAAATAATGTATGTGAATTGATTTCACAGCCCAGCCCCAACTTTTTCCCTTGCTCTCTTGGCCCTGGATTCCATGTAGCAGTCTTTCACATGGATAAATCCTGCCAGTTTTCTGGGAACTGCTGTGATCTCTGAGGGCCAGTTCCAGGCAGCTGTCTGCTGCCTTTTGGCTGCAGGTTCAAGATTGAGGCAAATGGAAGAAAATTTCCATATGGTCAGACAGTTCATTGCAATAACTTCATCTTCTTGCATGGGCCTTGCTGGTTTTTGTGATCTGCTTTGGAGATTAACAGGAGCCACAGATGTTTTGCAGACAGATGCGGGAGGAAGGGGGTGTCACTAATTTTAATGGATTTGAAACTGTTCATTAGAGTTGTTTTGGCTAAACAAGGACTCTTAGGGGTTTAATATGGTGAGTAGAAAGATGTGTGTGAATGACAGTGTTTTCTTGAGAAGTGAGCCAGTGTTCCTGCTCTGTAGACTGTGGTTCTGGATTGCTCTGGGGACTAATGCGTGTGGCCTGAGCTAACAAAACAACACCATGTGGGGGCTGAGAGCTGTGGTGACACTGCAGTGTTTTCCTCAGAAATCAGCAGAAACAGTGTAATGGTTTTCTGACTTGTTTCCTTCAGTCTCTCCACCAGCATGCTTTCCCTCTCCTCGAGCAGCAGCCCTGGTTCTCTTGCATCTAGCAGAGGATCTCTTGCCACCTCCAGCCAGGATTCGTCCACCTCAGCCAGTTTCACTGATCTCTACTATGAGCACCTGGAGCAATTGGAGCAGTTGGACTCAGAATATCAAAACAAGCTTGACTTGCTCTTGGAAGGAGCCACTGGGTTTAGGCCATCAGGCTGTATCACCACTATTCATGAGAATGAAGTAGCAAAAACTCAAAAAGCAGATACCATGAGTCGCATGCAGGCTCTGAGGTCCTTGTCTGGTACTCCAAAATCCATGACATCACTCTCTCCAAGGTCATCTCTCTCTTCTCCATCTCCACCTTGCTCTCCACTGGTGATAGACCCACTCCTAACTGGTGATGCCTTTTCAAGCCATATGGATTTTGATGATGCAGAGATAAGTGCAAATCTGTCAGAACTCACCCTAAACACTGGGAGTGGCAACTGTAGACTGGAAGAGCCTCAAGCAGGAGATAAACATCTAGGTCAAGGTATGGTAAGAAAAGATTTGCATGCACTGCATGCATTTATATTTAATGTAGTTCATAAAGCATTGAGAAGCGTTTCAGAAGCTGTCTGTCATCTTGTTATCTTTATGTTAAAAAATGTTGTCAACTGTGTGTTCTTTCTTGTTTGGGAGGGAGGGTTGGTATTTTAATTTGTACACAAAAAATACTCATCTGATGAGTCTTGCAGGAGACTGATTTAGGTGTGTTTTTGTTGTACTTAAATGCTTGTGCACACAAATCACAGAGATTTCATGTGCAAATGTAAGTGGTTGTGATGGGATTCCTGGTTTGATTTGGCACTAAGCTATTCAGAATGTCATCTGTTGTTTTGGGTCTGGGAGACACATAATGCCATATTGATGCAAAGTTTTTGACCAAGCTTTTGAGGAGGGCTGGGAAAGCTATTTAGCTTAATAGTTAACAAATTATAATAATAATCCTTCCCTGCCACCTCGGTATGCATAAGATCCTGCTCTGGTTCCCAGTAAATCAGTGGCAATTAATTTATTAATTTCAGCTGAGCAGACATGTCAAGGCTGTGCTTGAATTCTGCTGTTTTAGTCTCTTAGCAACAAAAAACGTGTTTAGATTATAAGCATGATAAAATAAGACATTTAGAGATAGTGAATGTTCTCATAAATGCATATGGCTTGTTGGTGGTGGGAAGGGTTCATCCTTTTCTGGAATGATGGCTGGGCTGAGGAGGATGGAAAGCAGTTGGCACAGCCAGGGCACGGTGCTAGGGCCTGTCTTGAAGCCCTTGTGACTGTAGCTGGGGTAAATCCAGGGAGTGAAAAAACTGGATTTGTAGCTGCAGCGAGGAAGAGCTTTAAAGGCAATATAAACTTGCAAGCTCTACTCCTATAAACCAGCAGTACAGTTTGTTTCTCTTTTTCATAAGATTATTGAACAGCCTGTGTGAATAAAGGGAACTAGTACCATGTTATCACTGCCTTCTGCATTTAAGAAGGCTGACACTATTTAAAACACAATAAAAAACAAGTTGCTCAAGTTCCCCTTTGAGCTACCATTTTCCTACAAGCAAGAGGTATTATGCATTTGAGTAGGAAACACTAATTATTCTTATTAGAACTGGGCTCTGATTAGTTTTAACCTTTTTAGCTCTTCAAGATTTGCCAAGGCTGTTAAAGTGAAAGCTCAGGTGTTAAGCAGATTAAGTGATTACTGCTGTTAGCCAGTCAGCAGACAAAATAATCACCATAAGTAGTTTATTTCAGGGCAATAATGAGATGAGATTTTCCTCCTCTGGCATTTTGGGGGTGGGGGTTCAGTGTAACACCCGAAATGCAGTGGCTGGACCTGGGGTGGTCAGTCCTGGGCAAAGTATGCTCACGTGTTCTGAATAGTGTATCTGAGGCTTTGCTGCTTCTTTCTGTTAGAGCAGAACCTCTGCCACCTTTGAGACTGAAATAAGGGTTCCTTTCTCACCTGTAAAATATGTGTGTGATTTAGAGGAAACTAATAGCAAAACCTGGAATCTGGCAGAGTCCAGCATTGTGTGATTGAATGGTGTGGATGTGAGGGTAGTGCATGACATGGCTCTTCAAGGCCTTGTCATGGTGTGTCCTGGAGAGCCCATGGAAGGGAAAATGGCAGGAAGAGGAGAACAAACTTTAAATTCTTGATATGAGTAAAAAAAAAGGTGAAAAAACACAGGTAGTGTTATCCACCTGCTTCAAAATATGAAAGTGACTTGAGTCAGTTCTGAACTCTTCCATAACCTTTCTTTGTAGTGTGGTATCTCTTCAGAGACTTAAGGCTAAAAACTAACAGCCAAATTTTGTGTTAATTAACTTCATCACAAGGCTGAGCCTCCAAGTCCTTTGCAATACCAGTAAGGAAAGGGATGGCTGGAACCCTTTTCAGGGAACCATTCATCTTTATTCAGGTTTGCACTTTGGCACTCTGCTGTACAGAACTCCCCTCGTTGCTCTGCACTTTCTGTATTCAGCCCCCTTGGCCCCGAGGTGCTTGGGGGAACAGGTCAAAAAGGAGGCTTTCTGGGTCGAATTGAGCAGCTGGCATTGGGAGCTGAGGGAGAAAGGGAGGTTTGGTGTGTGGAGGCCAACCTGCAGTGCCTTTCCCAGTGAGCAAGTCCCACACCGAGGGATTCCCGGAGCAGCATTTCCCAGTGGTGTGTGAAACTCAGACAGCCTGATCTAGGAAGGCAGCCAGTGGGGAAGGAGTTGTTTTCTTATCAAAACCATGGACTAGGAGGTACAAAGCAGCACAGTTCTGGCCCTGCCCTTGTACCTCCAGCACAGCCTGTGATCCAGAGCACACAGGGACCAGGCCCTGGCATGCAGCAGGAGGCAGGGTGGATTAAACTGGGAATGCCAGTGTTACATGGATCCATTTGTTTCAGTAATGACTGATACATTGTGTTACAGGTGCTAACTTCTGTTCATGTGGATTGGTCTTTGGGGAAAAGGTCTGGATATGTATTTCTGTCCAATGGTTCCATGGGAATACCAAGATGAGAAGTGTTGTTTGGTGGTAGCGTCAAAAAATCCATGGATAAAAGGGCCCAAATGGCACAGGTGTCTCAAAGGATTGGGGTTACCTGTAGCACCCTCTGCTGTTGGTTTACAAGTCCTTAAGTCCTCATGGTATTCCATGACCCTGTGTCGAGCTTGCACACTTTTCCACCACTTTATTCAGAGCTGGTTTTAATTCTCTAAGTGGCTTTGTGAGACTGTGAAGAAAACAACATTAAAAAAACCTGAAAAAAACAAACTCGAAACCCAAAAAAACAACCAAAACCCAAACTTGCTTTGTAATAAAGAAAATACGCATTGGAAATCATATATTGGTTTGGGGCCATGCTCTTTTCTAAGTCTATGGAAAAGAAGTACCACTTCTGAAAAACCAAATTCTCTTGGAGAGGAGTGTATTGCTGTGCAGCTGTGGGGTTCCAGCTGCTCCCAGGGTGACACATGGTGTGTCCTCCCTCTTGGAGCAGGACTCCCACATGCCTGACAGAGAGGGAGAGCCAAGAGCTGGGTATGTCCCAGCACTCATTAGCACCACATTGGCAGATGGAGTTCTCCAGACTCTTGGCTTGCAGCATCTCTCCACAGAAATGCACAAGTGGAAAGGTGCAGAACTGGCAGGTTTCCAGGGTGAATCTTTCCCTGTTTTGTAGCACAAGAAATTTATGTGAGATAACACATCTGTGCAAAAATCCTTGCCTCACCTTCCTTGTTTTCTCTTCCCTATCTCCTTTTGCCTGCATTCCTGCATGTGGCTGCTCTTTTAAATCCTATAATCTCTTTTTCTCTCCATGTTCAGCTAGTTAACCTGGTCTTTCTGGACCTACCTTTTGTCCCGTATACACAAACATTTTGGGTTTAGGCGTAGGTGTTGTTTTTGCTGTTCCCCTCCTTGAAGCTAAACTTGGCATAAACTGTCCAGGTGGGATATACAGCTCCACATAGTCCTGGCCAGAGCTTGGTCAGCAGTGTTTGTCCAGCCAGTGTCCTATGGGTGGCTGGGACCAGAACAGCTACTGCCTGCTTAAGGGTGACTTGCAGTGGAAGCTGTTCAATTGGTTTGTATATGTGAGTTCACTAGAATTTAGAAGTTCTGCAGCTTCTGCACATTTCCCAGAATGTCATAGGTACCTCCCTGCCTTTCCAGAGCTTTGAAAGCCTCTCCTGGTGTTGCCTGCAAGGACCCATGTCCAAGGAGGTGCCGGGCAGGCAGCTGCAACACAGCACAACCCATGTGAAACCTCAGCCCTCACACTGCTGAAGGGCCCAAGAATTAAATGGGCATGGACTGTGTAATGAAGCCCTGCTCTCATCTCCACTGCACAGGCTGTTCCTCCTGTTTTCCCAGGGCTTTTTGTTCTCCAGGGCACATTCCCTCACTTCATGGCCTCTTTTGAGCTCAGCCTGCCCTCCCTGTGTCCTCTCTGTCTTCAGAAATGTGCTGTTGCTTAACAATACCTGGGTGGGGAGAAAAATGCAATTCAAGGGGAGGATAAGAAGAGCTGCTGCTTATCCAGTTTGTTTTCATTAACACCTGCTTTTGGTTTTCCTCTGTGCTTTCCTGATAGGTGTAAATACAGCTGGAGGGACGGCACTGAAGGTGGCGTGTGTGTCAGCTGCAGTGTCTGATGAGTCTGTTGCTGGAGATAGCGGGGTGTACGAGGCCTCTGTACAAAGGTAAACATCAGATCTCTCTCTAAGACAAAGCCAATGGCTCAGCTTTGCACAAAAGTCAGCTGGAATACTGCTGATTATTTTTTTCATAATTCAGTGGCTAAAGTTCTCAATCTCAGATTTCATAATACTCTGAAAAAACTATGAGCAGGTTGAATTCGATTATCAAAATGACCTGTGCTTCCCATAGTAGAAGGAGCTGAAGGCAAGCTCACAGAGAGCTGTTTGAACAGCTGGTCAGTTTGTGAAGGTGCTGGTAAGCTGTGGCTGCTGCCGTGGTGGGGGGAGCAGGGCCATCTGGCAGGTGGAAAGTTCCCTCCTCCCACCTGCTCTGCTGCCAGAGACAGCCCTCAGTCAGCCTGAGAGGACTTTGGGGTGTTCAAGGAAGAGAGCAGAAGCACCCTGAGCTGCCTCACAGATATGTACATGCTGTGAGGCACTTCCCAAGTGCAGTCCATGGTGCCTGCAGGGCCTCTCCCACTGAGGGCACAGCTGGAAGTCACTGCTCTTGCTGGGTTCTTGGACTTCCTGTACTGCTTGCTAAAGCTGTCTGGGGGTCTTGGACAAAAAGTTCACTGGAAGGTACTGATCTTATTGGTTTGGCTGCATCTAACATGGGGTTTTGTACTGTTTTTGTTAGCATTGGGGTGAATTGTAGGGTCATTAGTTGCCACACAACTGTAGAGGTGAAAAATCAGTCACCTCAGATTCCCCCCATTGATTAATTATCTTCACTAATTCTCTATATAAATGAATAATTTTAATGTTTGCAACACAATTCACTTTGACAAGGAAGAGCAATGCTTCTGTAAATTAGAGCTCCTGGGCTCAAGGCAGGCACTCAGACAGCTGGGTGTCCCAGAGCCCCTGTGTCCCCTCAGTGGGAGAGGGGAGTGGGACACTTACAGAAGGCATCCCATGCACACTCACATGTCTGATGTTAGTGTTGTTTGGGTTATCAATTTACCAACCTGTGTGGTGCCTACAGTGTCATTTTGATGCCTGTCTGAATGGCGAGTGTGGGATGAGCCATCTGTGTCCTCTGCAGCTGAAATGTAACGAAATGCAAGAGAGTGCTACCTGGTAATATGGAAAATACTTAAAGGAGAAGAATGCTAATCCTGCTTTCATGTGCTACAGCATAGTCTCTTGAGTCAATTAGACAATGAATGCAGTTTTGGGGACTTTCAGTGCATAAAACTTTGGAGGAGGAATACATTTGGAGGGAAATGATGCAGAATAGCTGTTTTCAGCAAGGCCAATCAGTGTAGTCTGTCACTTTTAATGTGCTTAAGAAAGTTTGATTTTTTAAAGAAACAAAGGAATTACCTAAATCTAATAAAAGTTGAGAATTTCTGCTGTCATGATGCAGGACAGGATTGCAGTTGTTAAATCGTGTTTCTCTTGCTGGGCAGTCAGCCGTTTGTACTAAAAACCAGTCAAGGGAACCCTTTAAAAATCCCCCACTGCCTGATTTTTGCAGTCTTTTGTGTGGCTTTTTTTTTTGGCAGTGAAGAGGGAAGACATATGACTTTCTGCTGATAAGCACTGTAATACATACCTCTAAGGCTGATTGCACTTACTTCTTAAATAGGCTTTCTTTTAGCTGCTAATTTTACAAAATCCACATACCCAGCCCCTGAATGGAAGGGAAAATATCTTGTATCACCTAAATGCAAACACTTGAATAAGAGGCAAATCAAATCCTTAATTGTCTTTGATTCCTTTCAGACCGTGTGTGTCAGAAGTGATGGTGTTTGACAGTGATGATACAGAAGCAGTTGGAACAGCTAAAGTGCAAATTGCAATGAGGTAAGTGCAACATATTTTTATTGGATTTTCTTTCCAATGGCAAGAATGATATATGGAATGTAAAATATAGTGCTTTCTGTGCTGTTTTCTTATCCCATCCTATTAGTATTAACTCACTAATGCCCTCTTCATAGTGTAGTTAAGAATTACATTCTACTCCAGGAGGTTCTTGGCCCAGTTGCCCTCTTTCATGTCAGTGGAAATCAGCTGGTGGTCCTGTGGTGTGAGGCTGCAAACCAGCACCAGGAGCACTGGCAGTGCTGGGCTGGTGAAAGCTTTTGGCTGGATTGCAGAGTGCTTAAGTGTGCAGCTTGTAGGGGAAGAACTGCTGAGAGGAAATGGCAATCCCAATCCCTGACCTCAGCTGAATCCCATGGTGGTGGGTAAGGCATAGAAAGGCAGGGACAAGGCAACCCCCTTACATGGCTTAGTGGAAGTTATGTGGCATTTGAGGAAAAATAAGTTGTGCAAAACTTGTTTATCATGGCCATCCAAAGTAAAACAGTGGTTACTCATAAAATCCTCACTGTTGTACTGCAAGTATATTTATTTGTAACTTTTCTATATTACAGTCATTATATAAAGTCTCTCAAAACATTTTAGTTACAATGCAGCAATATAACCAGACCCCAGGAACAGCAATGTGTGTTAGGTCAAATCTATTGTCCATTGTATCTGAATTCTTGAGTTATGAATGTTCTGGACTGTTCTGTATTCTGGATGTTCTGGTAGCAGAATTTCATATAATATGAAACTGGTTTTGTTTTAAACTATAGGCAAGTCATGGTCCCATTATAGGAGTGTCTTGTTTGTAAATTTGTAGTGTTGTGTTAATTGAAACAAGTGGAATACTCATTCATAGAGTCCAAGGCAAACTTCTGTAATAATAATGCTTTTCTGTGTCTTTCCAATTCAGATATGATGACAAAAATAAACAATTTGCAATACTGGTCATCCAGCTGAGTAATGTTCCAGCACTGCTGTTACAACAAGATCAAAAAGTGTAAGTGGGTAAAATAAACACACTCAATATATTTGTATTGGATCCCAATGAGAATAAAACTGAGATTGGCTTATGGTTTTTCACGCTCTTAAAAATTTACCCTTTCTAAATGTTTCTTTACCTTCTTGTTTATGGCAACACCTATGAACTAATAAAGCTGTAAACTGAAATAAGATGCAGTGCCTAGAGCACTTATATTGAGTGGAGGGGGAGCTTGTTCTGCTGAAGAACTCCTTGGACACCTGCACAGGGGTGGGAAAATGTGCAGCTTCTACCAGACTCACTCTGGGCACAAGGTCTTTAAATTCAGCTGTGTGCTGAACAAGGTGACAAACATTTGATTCGTGTTTGCTGTTCGTACCTGCAGAAGGGTGTGAGCAGTGTGGTGAGTTGCACAGACATAAGCAACTGTGTAAAACAGGATCCCATGATGTCTGATTACAAGACTCAGGAGGATGAAGTCTGTGGCAACTCGTGCCACTTCACATCTCCAATGTATCAGTTGACTGATACTGCAAAGAACAGGAAAGGACAGCAGTGTCCACAGTGCTTAGGGTGGCTTTCACATAGGGATCTGGGGAGCTGCACAGCTGCAGGGTAGCCCTGACTGCAGTGCTGTCTCCACAGGAACATCCGTGTGGCCGTCCTGCCCTGCTCGGAGAGCACGAGCTGCCTGTTCCGCACGAGGCCGGTGGAGGCTTCAGACAATCTCGTGTACAATGAAATATTTTGGGTTTCCATCTCCTACCCGGCTCTGCGCCAGAAGACTTTGAGAGTTGATGTTTGCACTGTAGATAAGTCTCACCTTGAAGAATGTTTGGTTAGTATCCAGCTCTACTTTAGTAACTTTGTGTTTGTTCCTGCTTTTAATTAAACACATGTTACACTCTGGAGTATGGCAATTTCTGTGAAAGCCTTCATGATAATCCTTAGCTGTATGGTCTCTCCCACGTAGCATTCTTTGCAATAACAATTTTCATCGGGAAAAAAAAATTGGATAAATGTTTTGTTGCAAAACTACTTTGTCAGACCACTAGATATTTCTTCTGTCGTGATTTGATGTCAAACTGCTAACTGTTCTTCTTCCTTTTGGAAGCATTTATGGTAGTGTAATTGAGAACCAATTACTTTGGTTTTGAATACATCAGGTTGTGTACTAAATGTAATGCAGTAAAAAATGACAAGGAAGATAAAGAGGAATGGAATATACAAAGCTAAAACATCTGGGTTTGGGCAGTGAATTTTGTCAGGCCGGCAAATTTCTTGAAAGGGAGTCATCCTCCCCTGTTCCTTTCTCTTTTTCTTTGAAGCTCTGGCTGTAACTTATCCTTGCTGCAGTAGCACTGTTCATAGTTCTGGATTCTTGTACACTGGAGCTGTAGTGAAACACTTGTTACTTGGATTGGAAGCCCTAGACAATACTAAAAATAATTAAACATAAAGCATTACTAGTGAAGTTGAAATGGGATAAACAGGCAATTTTTCTTTTTGTTAAATTTGCCAAAGTCAAGCAGTCCTGGATTTTCACTCTCATCCCTTATGACTAGTGTGGTAGATGTTCATTTTAGTATTACACTAAAACTGTGGTTTTGCTCTCAACAGGGTGGAGCACAAATTAGCCTTGCTGAAATATGCAGATCCGGAGAGAAATCAACCCGTTGGTATAACCTCCTTAGTTATAAATATCAGCAGAAGCAAAACAGGAAAAGTAAACAAGGAAGCAGTCACTCTGAAGTACCCTGCACTGAAAAAACAGTAAGGACAACTGCTTAAATCAAACAAATTTATTCTAAACAGTACTAGCAAGAGGATTTGTGTGGCTGCTAAAATAGATGAGCAGTGAAGGCTGGTGTGTTTATATTTACCACTTGAAAATGTCATTAAGAGGAGCCAAATAATTAATGTGTTGATTCCAGATATGCCCTTGTGCTGGGCTGAATACTTACTGAAATCTGCTCCTCACGAGGCTGAGGGATGTGGTACGTGTGTCAGGGATGTGTGAGCTCTTGCCTTTCTGGCCACCAGGCAGTTGACATTGCTGCAATGAACTTGCTGGGCAAGTCAAGGTACAGCCTTGCACAGCAGGGCACAGAGCAGGGCTCAGCCTGGAGCTGCACAGCTGCACCTGCTGGGGCAGCTGGGCCAGCTCTGCTCACGGGGCTGGGCTGAGCTCTGTGTGCAGCAGGGCTGGGGGCTGCTCTGGGGCTGTTCTCACACAAAGGCTGGGCACTCTGCAGTCCTTGAGAGTCATTTCCTCACATGAAGCCTCTTGCTCTCCTCAGGACTCTGTCTCAGCACTCTTAGAGCAGACAGCTGTTGAACTGGAAGCTGTGGAAAAGAAGCTGGAGGAAAGCAGAAGCACTTTAACTAGTGGAGAGAGCTGGTAGGTGGCATCCCACCATCTTGTTGTTGTGAGGTGATCAGAGCATTTGAGTGCAGAGAAAAAAGCAGATGATAGTGAGCTGTGGGAGGCTGCTTCTTTCTCTGTTTTGGTGAAAAATCCTGTTTATTCTGTTCTGGAGGTTGTGCTTAGAAAATGAGAACAAAGCTGATAAATGCTGGAAATTGTCAGTAGCATTATGCTAATTTTGTTATTTGTACAATCTTCTATGGATGTCCTGAAAACTCCACTTTGTGGTGCAAGGCTTTGCTTGAATTTTAATTTGGCTGTTCTTTATATGGTTCAGATTTGGATTTCATTAATGAAGCTCAACATTTGAAATAAAAAGCAAGCCTGACCAATGAGATTGATGCAGAAGCCTGCTGAGAATTCAAAGGAGCTGAAAAGGGTGTTAAAACAATGCTTCAATTTTGTCCAGTAATGTTTTTTAACTAAGATTAATGGCATCCTGAAAACTCCCCTCAACATGCACTGGCCTTAAGCTCAGACCACATGGCTGAACCCTCATCTTGCTTCTTTTGAAGACAGATCAGGATGAAGTTTTTGGCTGTAATGCCTTCTAGTGCAGCTACTCTCTGGTTTCAGTTGTTCCCTTCTAAGCCTGTGTTTGTGGAACTTCAGTGGCTACAGGGCCTGCCAGGTACAACTGACTGCCCTGGGGATGTGTTCTTGTCCAACAGCTTACAGGAGGTACCTCCTGCTCCAGCACCAGAGTGTTTTCCACCACAGGCCAGTTCAATAACAGAGCTGTTCCTTTCAGGCAAGATGAAGAGGTTCCTGATCTGGAAGAACAGGATGAGATCAGTGAAAATGAAGCAGAGGAGGAGGAAGAATTCTGTGCTGGAAAATCGCTGTGGGAAACAGAAGAAAGTCTGAATTCCCAGCTGCACACAGAAATGGCAGTGAAGGTATAGTCAAGGGCCTTTTGAACAGAAAGATGAGTTGAGCCTCCCATTGCTCAGCTGACTGGGTTGCCATTGAGCTGAGCCAGACTACAGCAGACTACTTGAAAGTTTGTCATTGATGATTAAATGTTTATCTACCTGAAATCTTTGTAAATAACTCTATGTGACCATTTTGTCCCACAGAAAGTATAGCATTGTTTCATGCCTTCTTTTTGCAGCTCATGAAAATTATTTTCATTAACATGACAGTGGTTTAGACCTTGTTTAATTCTGAATGTAGTCAGTCAAACAGAGGTATGCTGTACACAGCTCTCTATACATCAATTTGAATCTCTGCTGCAGATGCAGAACAAAAAAGATAATGTTCTTTAAAATCATACCTGTTCTCTCTGGGATTGCCAGGTGACAGTGAGGTAGCTGATTCACAGGCAAAGCTCGTTGGAATCAGTTGTGTTGGACAGCAATCAATGGATGCAGAGCCCTTAGGGAGCAATACAGTTAATGCAGCAGAGCTCCAGGAGTGAAGTGTCAGGACACCCTGCATGGAAAGGGCTAAAGAATATCTGGGTTGGAATGTGATACCTCTGGGACTGAAAGTGCAGACATGGCACGGGTGTCAGTGAGACGGCCCTGGGAATGTGTCCTGGGCACGGTGGCAAGCTGGCATGTACACTGCTCTGTGTGTCTTTCAGGTGGATAAAGAGACCAACACTGAGAGCCTTGCACAGTCCTCCACTGTAGTTCGTCCAAAAGACAAAAGAGCAGCAAATCCACCCCAAACTCAGTTTGTCAGAGGCAGCACCATCATCCGCTCAAAAACGTTTTCCCCAGGACCACAGAGTCAGTACGTGTGCCGGGTAAGGAAATTCACGCCTGAGGTTCTGAGTGCTGGTTTCATTAATGCATGATAGACAGCAGGGTTCACTTGGTCTGAATCCTTCACAGACACCCAACAGGGCTTTCTTCTCTCCTCCCTGACTTCAGAAGTTGTCTGTCCTCACCTCCAACTTTCCTTGGAACTCAGAATTATGGATGAATTCATAAGATATGTATGTGCACATATATTTGTGGTACGTGCAGCATGCTGAGATGCCCAAACTGACCTGGAAGGGCTGCTGTAAGACAGTGATGCATCAGCTGCACATTGAACAGTTTCCTGCTGCTTTAAGAGTGTTCTGTGCTAACTTGAACTGAGTTAGCTGTGTCCACCTGACTTTAGATGAGGTGAACACAGAAGCTTGATAGAAATGGAAAGGCAAATACCTGATAATATCAGAAAAAAAACTGTGGAAGCCTGAAAGTCACCAGTGTGCTTTGTGTGAAAGTAACTGAACAGGCCACGTGTTGGGTCAGATGTCACTTCCCCTGCTTTGAAATGTTTGTTCACAATTACTTCCTGAACTGAGAGTCAGAATAAACTATAAATATCTTGTCTTTGAAGTGGAATTTGGAAACCAGCAAGCACTGTCTTCTATCACACGTGACCTGTCCCAAGTGGGTGAGCTTAGTACAGCTGAGCCAGATTTGCTGTGCAGGTTCAGTCTGGTTCAGAGGTGCTTCCAGAGGAACAAACCTCTCTTACTTTGCAGCAGTGGCCTGTGCTTGGGTGGTACAGGTGCTGTGTCCCAGGACATGCAGATCCCTGTTTCCCTCCTCCTCCAACTTTGAGAAAGAACATGAGAAGGGAACTAAACCCTCCTTGAGCTGAGATCTTTGTAAGGGTCTAGAGACAACCACAAAAGAAGGCAGGCTGTATGTGTGTAACATGACAGCTCTTGTGTTGAAAAACACAGGAGCTTTCAGGTAAACCTGCCTCTTCCACCACTGGCTTAAAATACAGATTATAGAAAAATACAAATTAGAGAAAACAGAAATCTCTAATAAAAGAGTCACACATTTTACAAATACTAGAAAAGATGCTTATTATCATCATAATTATTATTATTACTACTACAAGCCAAGTTACTTACACAGGAGAGGAGCAGTGGGGTAGAGTCCCATATCATACCCTAACTTAATGTCTCTGTTTCTGCACAGTCTGTTCCCAAAAAGGGGCAGAGTTCAAGGCCTGGGTCAGGATCTGGCTGTGCCAGGTGCATGTTGTGTGCTCAGATTGGGGTGGCAGCTGTCTGCCTTTCACAAAACTTCATAGCTCTGCTTACATCACTGCTTATAATAACTTACAGAGCCCTCTGGTCTCGCTGTTCATGTGTGTATGCACTGCTTACATTTCTTCCATGACAAATAGTTGGGTTTCACTTTCCAGCTGAACCGCAGTGATAGTGACAGTTCCACGCTCTCCAAAAAGCCGCCCTTCGTTCGAAATGCAATGGAGAGGAGAAGTGTTAGAGTGAAACGGGTAAGAACATCACCATTTTTGTTTTTTCTCTAGCACAGACACTTGCAAAAACCAGAAAACTGTTTTAAAGGAAAAATCTGCAAACCTAAATCAATTGCCACATGCTTTCATTTGCAGCCTTTTCTTTGTGTGCGAGAAGCCTCTCAAGGCTCTCAAGGATTCTTTGATATATCAGGATGTGACAGGAACATTCAAGTTGGAACTCATTTAAAACAATTAATTTAGGAACATGGTTCCTGCTATTTTCCATCTTGTCAGAGCAGAAGTAGCATGAACAGTTTTGCTGTGTTTATTGTTCTAAGATTCTTAAATATTTAGAGTAAATTTGAGGAGTTGGGAAAGATGAGGAGAATGATGTCTTAGATGTTCAAGTGACCCTGTTGTAGTAACACCATGGCACACAATGAACCCCTGTGATGGCAATCACTAAAATTCCCCCAGGATACTGATACCGAGCTCCTATGGAGATGGTTTTCTTAGGACAGCTTGTGTTTGAAACTAGAAGAAGGCAATATGTTACTGGAAAAAAACAATCACAGGTTTTTCTGCATCGCTGTGGATTCATCTGAAGATGAGACATTAAACTTAGGAGGAAGGTGTGCAAGCAAGACTTGTTTGATTTGGAGAGGCTGCCAAGGAAGAACTTGAGTGGAAGCACATAAATCAAAACACTTATCTATAAGACTTCCTTGAGTTTGTGCTATCTGTCTTGAGACAGACTGGAAAGCAGGATCAATAGAGATGGTTTGTGCAAAGAGAAGCATTAGAAGATGGGTCTCATGATGTGTTTGGCACTTTCTGGGTGGAGTGGCTGAGACAGTTCTCACTGTGTTCATGCACCCCTTGTTTTCCAGCCTTCAGTCAAGTCCTTCGGTACAGAGCGCCTGATCCGCACCTCGCTAGACCTGGAGCTGGACCTGCAGGCTTCCAAAACCTGGCACGACCAGCTGGTTCAGGAGATCTCAGTGCTGAGGGAACTGAAGGAACACTTGGAACAAGCTCAAAGTCAGGGTGAAAAAGAGTTGCCACAGTGGGTGAAGGACGATGAGAGGTTTCGGCTGCTGCTGAGGCTTGTGGAGAAACGAGTGAGTAATACCTGCCTTGGGATTTCATTCAGCTTGGTGGAGAAATGGCATTTTGGATGCAGGGCATTTTGGACAGTCAGTAAATGAAGCCTCAGCACTTGTCACTCCTGTCTTCCACATACAGCAAGCTGTTAGTCCTGAGCCCTGGCACTTATCAGCACAGAGATTTCCTGCCCTAGCAGAGAAGCAAACACAAGAAGTCACAAATGCCATCTGTTCTGCCAAGTGTAGCCTCCCAGTCTGTAGTAGTGTGGTGTGTGGTGGTTGGCACTTACCTTACTCTACATCACACCCTCCCCCATGCACAGGGGTCCTTCCCAGCTTCTGGGATTTCTCAGGCACCTCTGCTGACACAGGCAGAGACCAGGGCATGATGCCACCAGGTGTAGGAGGGAGTTGGTGCAAGGTGCATTTTGGGCCGCAGCAGGAAGATGGGGTGCTGTGTTCTTGTGTGTGCTGATCTTCTGCCTTAAATATCCATCAAGAAGATACAAAGAGAGTGTTGACAGCACCCATAATTCTTCCCAAAGACTGGAAGGAGACCTTACAAAAAGTTCTCTCCATTACAATGATTAGTTGACAAGCTTTTGTGGCTTGTGATCTCCAGGGTCAACAGTTTCCAAACCCCGCAGACCTGCAGCTGAAATGCTGCTGTATTTGAAGATCAGTTGGGATGAAATAATTCCTCCTGCAAACATAAACAACACTTTTCCATTATTCGTTTAGGTGCAAAAAACAGAACACAAGTGTGAGCTCAAGGCTGATAAAATGATGAGAGCTGCTGCCAAGGATGTCCACAGGCTGCGAGGGCAGAGTCGCAAGGAGCCTCTGGAAGTACAGTCATTCAGGTAATTACAGGCCAAGGGGAGGAGAAATTGACTGCTACCATGATTTTTCTGTGGATGACTACGATGCTGATGAGGAAGACTAATCTTTGCAGAAGTAGTTAACTGTTCTGCTTAAATAAGAACTTCTGTATTCTCATATCAGAGTATAAGGTCTGAGAGTCAGGGAAATTAGTTGCAGCACTGCACATGATCAAAGTAACCAGCAGCTCTCCAAGTCATTCCCCACCTGGCAACAAAATCTTTGACAGAGAAGCAGCCCTTTCCTTCCGTAAGTAAGAGACCTAGAAAGGAAGAAGCCCCAGGCCTTTCTGAAATGGCTTTTGGTAAGGTCAGTGTTGTGAGTTTAACTGTAGTCTCGTGTCTGATAAGTAAATAAAAGGTGTAGGTTGTGACAGGTTGTACATCTGCTTCATGTGGGGACAGCTGGTGGCATAAATTCTCATATGGATGATGGACATTTCTGGAAAGACTTCTTTAAATTAACAACTCATCATCTTTTTTTAGAGAGAAAATGGCATTTTTCACACGGCCAAGGATAAACATCCCAACGCTCTCTGCGGACGATGTGTGATCACCATAAAGTATTTGCTTTCTGGACAATTCTACAAATGCAGTGTGGCTTTTGAAGTTATTTATGTGGTATTATGAAGGTACCAAGGCATTTGTATATTAGAGCTTTTGTCAGTATGTGGATGTTTTGAAGATTTTTAGGTTAAAGTTATATCATCACAGAAACCAGCATTAAAGTGACAAGATTGTATAGTTTGTATATTTAGGAATGTATTTTTGGGAAATAGAATTTTAAATAAGAACAAATGCAGCGTAAGGTGCTGTTATTCTTAAATAATCCTGTTTAGACTTTTTGTACAGCTCTACCTTTTAGAGGTTTTACTGCAATAAAATAAATTTGAAGGAACCTCACCCCTACCTTCTATGATGTTCTGCATCGGACTCTCCTCTGAGTGATGTATTTTGTACCCTGTGGGGAATGCAGGGAGCCAGTTGGGACTCCCAAGTGCTGTGAACGAATTCTCTGTGAGCTGTGAAGCATTTGTGTTTCCTGCCAGGTCATAAAAGTAGGTGTGAAGTTCAGAATACTTGCACTTTTAACATTTGTACTGCAGCTCATGTCTGTAATGGGTCTGTTAAGGTAACGTGGGGAGCCCATTGAAACCACTGCTGTGGGAGGAGGGCTGCAGGTTTAAAGTCCATTTTAGGTTTTTCCAATAAAGTGACCTTTCTGGACAAACCTGCCTTCTTGCTCTTTGTCTTGTGTGGATCTTCTCATCCCCTGGCACCCACATTAGGGTTCTTTTCTGTCACCAGCTGGAAGCATGTAGCTTTTCACACATAACTGACGCAGTTCATAGAATCATGGAATATCCTGAGCTGGAAGGATCATCCAGTCCAACTCCTGGCCCTGCACAGACACCCCTACAATCCCACCCTGTCCCTGGGAGCGTTGTCCAAATGCCCCTGGAGCTCTGGCAGCCTTGGGGCTGTGCCCATTCCCCTGGGAGCCACCCTCTGGGGCAGAACCNGAGGGTGGGGTAGGGCCTGGGGATGCCCGTCCCTCTTCCCTTTCCTTCCCTCTTCCCCTTGCTTTGTCTTCCCTTTCCTTTTCCCTCTCCCCTTTCCCTCCCCCCCGGTCCCGTACAGGTGCCCGCAGCAGCGCGGGGAGCAGGGACACCGTTCCAGGGCAGCATTCCCGGCCGGAGCGCTGCCGTCCCGCCGGGGTCCTCCCCGCCGCCCGGGGGCGCTGCCGCCGCCGCCGCTGCCGCCGNCACTTTTCCATTATTCGTTTAGGTGCAAAAAACAGAACACAAGTGTGAGCTCAAGGCTGATAAAATGATGAGAGCTGCTGCCAAGGATGTCCACAGGCTGCGAGGGCAGAGTCGCAAGGAGCCTCTGGAAGTACAGTCATTCAGGTAATTACAGGCCAAGGGGAGGAGAAATTGACTGCTACCATGATTTTTCTGTGGATGACTACGATGCTGATGAGGAAGACTAATCTTTGCAGAAGTAGTTAACTGTTCTGCTTAAATAAGAACTTCTGTATTCTCATATCAGAGTATAAGGTCTGAGAGTCAGGGAAATTAGTTGCAGCACTGCACATGATCAAAGTAACCAGCAGCTCTCCAAGTCATTCCCCACCTGGCAACAAAATCTTTGACAGAGAAGCAGCCCTTTCCTTCCGTAAGTAAGAGACCTAGAAAGGAAGAAGCCCCAGGCCTTTCTGAAATGGCTTTTGGTAAGGTCAGTGTTGTGAGTTTAACTGTAGTCTCGTGTCTGATAAGTAAATAAAAGGTGTAGGTTGTGACAGGTTGTACATCTGCTTCATGTGGGGACAGCTGGTGGCATAAATTCTCATATGGATGATGGACATTTCTGGAAAGACTTCTTTAAATTAACAACTCATCATCTTTTTTTAGAGAGAAAATGGCATTTTTCACACGGCCAAGGATAAACATCCCAACGCTCTCTGCGGACGATGTGTGATCACCATAAAGTATTTGCTTTCTGGACAATTCTACAAATGCAGTGTGGCTTTTGAAGTTATTTATGTGGTATTATGAAGGTACCAAGGCATTTGTATATTAGAGCTTTTGTCAGTATGTGGATGTTTTGAAGATTTTTAGGTTAAAGTTATATCATCACAGAAACCAGCATTAAAGTGACAAGATTGTATAGTTTGTATATTTAGGAATGTATTTTTGGGAAATAGAATTTTAAATAAGAACAAATGCAGCGTAAGGTGCTGTTATTCTTAAATAATCCTGTTTAGACTTTTTGTACAGCTCTACCTTTTAGAGGTTTTACTGCAATAAAATAAATTTGAAGGAACCTCACCCCTACCTTCTATGATGTTCTGCATCGGACTCTCCTCTGAGTGATGTATTTTGTACCCTGTGGGGAATGCAGGGAGCCAGTTGGGACTCCCAAGTGCTGTGAACGAATTCTCTGTGAGCTGTGAAGCATTTGTGTTTCCTGCCAGGTCATAAAAGTAGGTGTGAAGTTCAGAATACTTGCACTTTTAACATTTGTACTGCAGCTCATGTCTGTAATGGGTCTGTTAAGGTAACGTGGGGAGCCCATTGAAACCACTGCTGTGGGAGGAGGGCTGCAGGTTTAAAGTCCATTTTAGGTTTTTCCAATAAAGTGACCTTTCTGGACAAACCTGCCTTCTTGCTCTTTGTCTTGTGTGGATCTTCTCATCCCCTGGCACCCACATTAGGGTTCTTTTCTGTCACCAGCTGGAAGCATGTAGCTTTTCACACATAACTGACGCAGTTCATAGAATCATGGAATATCCTGAGCTGGAAGGATCATCCAGTCCAACTCCTGGCCCTGCACAGACACCCCTACAATCCCACCCTGTCCCTGGGAGCGTTGTCCAAACGCCCCTGGAGCTCTGGCAGCCTTGGGGCTGTGCCCATTCCCCTGGGAGCCACCC
>VZRZ01002792.1:929998-970705 GCA_013398175.1 Climacteris rufus | reverse complement strand
GGCGGGACAGCCGGGCACGGCACGGACCGGGACGGCATGGCATGGCATGGCACAGCCGGGCACGGCACGGACCGGGGCGGCATGGCATGGCATGGCACAGCCGGGCACGGCACGGACCGGGACGGCATGGCATGGCACAGCCTGGCACGGCACGGACCGGGGCGGCATGGCATGGCACAGCCGGGCACGGCACGGACCGGGACGGCATGGCATGGCACAGCCAGGCACGGCGTGGACCGGGACTGCCCCGGGGCTCCGCGGGGCGCAGGCGGCGGGCGAGCCCTGGGAGCGCTCCCGGAGCCCCGGCAGTGCCTCTGGGCCCCGGGGGAGCGCAGGGTCCCGGGAAGGGAGGGGAAGGCGGAGAGCGGGCAGGGCTGAGGCGCTTCCCGGGCTGCCCCCGTCGCTCCCGGGACAAAGGGCAGAGCTGCAGCCCTTCCTCGTCTCACAGCCTGGGCAGGAGGGCAGGGCTCCTGGGGACGTTCCGCAAAGAGCCTCCCAGACAGGTCCCAGGAGCCGGCCCCACGGGCGCGGGGTCGCGGCCCCGATGCCGGTGCTGTGGCGCTCTCTGGCCGGGCGGGAGCAGCGCCGGGCCCGGGGTCCCGGGAGCCCAGGGCAGCCAGGGATGCGCTCCCCAGGACCTCTTGGGGAGCAGCTGTGCTGACGGCAGCTGTGCCCTGGCTTCCTCGGACAGCTTTATTGCTTAGGCTTGGAAAGGATGGTGACAACCCTCTCCCTTTTCAGTAACGATAATGATAAAAATTAAATCAGACTGCCAGGTCTGTCCTAGTCAATGATAAATATTGACAGTAGAGTACAGAGGCAGCTTCAGAAAAGCTTTGCCTCTTCCAGGTTCACTTCTCGTGCTTTGCCCCAGCAGTATTCACCTGAGAGGTTCTGGACATTTGGCTTCTGGGTTTTTGCCTGCCACACTCCTTTGTTCTTGAGCAACTTTTCGGTGGGTTTTCTACTCACAAACATACAACAAGCACTGAGATAATAAATCTGGCTGTTGGATCTCTGCAACTCCTTCTTGCCTTTGATTTTCCCTTTTGTTGCTGCTAGAAGAGGAAGGACATCTCAGGTGTTCTGGCAAGGTGACTCTCCCTTTGCTGTCGCTGCTGTTTGGTCTTTAGTCCATAAACAAATTCCTGACAAAGTCACTGAAGCAGAGCAGGAGGGACAGTGTTCAGCTATAACTCTGGGAGGCTGGAGGAGGCTGTGCAGAATTACTAAGCCTCAATCTGCCTGTCACTCCCAGCCACATGCTCCCCATTTCCAGCTGCAGCATGCCCTGGAGCCTGTGGGGAGCCAGCCTGCAGGAAAATAACCCAACAAAGAGCAAGTAGTGTGTGCTCAGCCGGCTTGGCAGGGCTTGGCAGAGTAGGACTAGAAAGGAGGCAGGAGGCAAGGAGGGCAGGGAAGAGAGGTGTTCTCCTCCCTGTGCTCTCTCAGGCCGTTTTCTCTCCTTTATTTTTTTCTTTTAAACATGACGGAGAAAAGCTCTGTCATATGAAAGCCCAGAGACAGAAGCCTGTGCAAGTTTCGTGTTAATTCAGTGGAGTTCTTGGAAGGCAGTTGTACATGCTAAGGGAAAATGTAAGGATTATTTTGGTCCTATTGAAAAAGCTGTAGTTTTTTTGTATTCACAGGTGAGGGGAAGATTTCTAGTACTCAGCTGACCAAAGAGCCCTTGGAGATGTCAGCATGGCCTCTTGTAATTCCTGCAGCTTCTCATGAGGTGGTCATCAGGTATGACCCTTTACTGGCAAGTTGTGGTAGACAGTGCAGGTAGAATAAACCAGGGGGTGACACTTCATGACTTGAACAGCAGCTTTTTCCCTTCCTTTTCTCAATCACATATATTTTATATAAGAGGTGTATTGGCATTGTCTCCCTTCCTCACTTGGATGGTACCATGAGAGAGGAGCTACAGGGATTATCTGTAGTTTTGTAGAGTAGTTTGTTTTTCAGAAAGAATTTAGAATTTATAATACCCCTTTAATAACATCTAGCATTCACAGACCATTTGCTAGACAATTAGCTTTGTCACACAGTGCTGTGATGAGGGGCATTTATGACAAAAATCTAAAGACGTTTTTCCAGGTAAGCTCAGCAACGCAGTTATGGGTGTGGGGGTGACAGAATCATAGCATATCTCAAGTTAGAAGGGACCCATGAGGATCAAGTCCACATTCCTAGTCCTCAGAAGACTACCTAAAACTAAACCAGATTGTTAAGAGCATAGTCTAGACAGGTTTGGTGTTGCAAACACTACCTTGGGAAGCCCATTCCAGTGACCCTCCCAGTGAAGAAACTTTCTGAAGCAGTCTGAACTTCCCCTGATGCAGCTTCATTTCATTTCCCTGTGTGCTGTCACTGGAGATCACAGGAGAGTGCTGAGGGGTGTTCCCTGAACAAGGGAGCCCCAGTTTGGAGCTGAAGGCTGTACTCAGCTGTGCATTGTCCCAGCCCAGCTGCTGAGATGCCAACCCCATCAATTCTGGAACCCAGTGTAAGCATTGCTGAGTTCAGGCTTTTCTTCTGGGTCATTTTGAATGAAAAGTTCATTTCATCATTTGCATAAGCTGTTGATGAGCACAAGAAGGGAGACTGAAATGGCAGTAGCAACACTGAGGTGGGCAGCTGGGCCACGGTGGTGAAACCTTTTGCTCTCAGTCCACACTCGAGTAACAATGTAAGGAATGCTGCTGGAACTTTCTGAAGAAGAGGAGCACTAAACATGGCAGAGAAATGTGACAGTCTGGAGTGACATGTTGGGCTTGCTCAAATCTGAAGTGAGGCCATCCCAAATGCCTCCAGGTGTCAGTGCTGTGAATTTGCTGGTTTGGTGCAGTCTAGGGAAAAAGTAGATGAGACTTGCTTAACTGTGGCATTGTTATAGAGTTCTGTACCTCCTGGCCAAATCCAGGGGATTGCAGTACTAATTGTCACCCTGTGTTTGGGTGGGAGAAGCTGTTTGGGCCAGATGTCTGCCCCCGGGGTCAGTGATTTGTGAGCATCCTGGTTCTGGGTTCTGACCATGCACATGGATGAACCTCTTTCCTTTCCTCACTTGTGCTGTAACAGTATGGGAAGAATCCCCCAGTAGGATACTGGTCATCTCACCACCTGTGAGATGTGGCCAGAGGTGTTTGTGATTGTGGAGGAAAATCCAAATCAAATTCCTGTTCTGAAAAGCTGGCCTATGGTACTGAAATATCCTGGTGGTTATAGCTTTGGGGGAATCTTTTAATGCCAGAGGAATACTTGTGGGTTGCTTATTGTCTTGAACACGCAGTGGTTTTAGTTTCAAAAGCAGAATGTGATTTTCTGGTTCTGGACAATGTTTCCCCTCGATGCAGAACTCTCCTTGGGGTCTTAGAGGGCTCCCTTCTTGTCCTGAAGCGGGCAGCCTCACTACAGAGAAGACAATACTGTGGGGACACATAATTTACAGATCATGTGATACTAGGGGTAGAAGATACCATTGCACTTTTTGTTAAGGCACATTCCAAGCTTGGGGGGACAAGTTCTGTATGTCAGTGCTCTGATGTTCCTTTAAGTCAGTTTGTAGCAATAATGGTCACTGACACTTACAGTGACACAGATGTGAAAACACAAGGAAACATCTTGTACTATTTTAAAACTTGAAATTCAGAAGATTTTTCAAATGGGTCACTTAAGTAATGTGAGATGCTACCAGGTCAGGCCAGGAAGAAAACTTTAAAATAAACAAATCTATTTGCTGTTGGTTATATGGGGGAAGGGTTTTGTATGTAAATGAGTGAAAAATTCTGATTTTGGGACACTTGCTTAAGGTTTTGAAAGGAAAAGCTGAAATGGACTATTTGAAGTGAGTTGCTTATAAGTTACAGCTGTGCTGTTAAATGATTTTAGTTATCTAATGAGAAACCAGAGGATTTGATAAAGGTTTGTTGTTTTTTTTTCTCAAAGTCCTGTTTCTTCTCATCTGAACCACGAGAATCAGGGTCCTGTTCTTCTGTAGCAGAGGAGGCCTTGAGGCTGTAAAAGAAGCGTGCCATAAACTGAAGCACAGCTGAAGAGTGTCCTCAAAAGTACTGATTTTCAGCTTGGCCCACAAATAGGCCAATCTTAAGACTGTTTTGCCTCAGCCTAGGTTTTTGGGCATCTGCAGTTCTTTATAGCAGCGTGCCTAGGAGCTGTGGTTCGGGTAGATATCCAAGGCCGGAAGATTCAATGGCCCAATTTTTTTCCTAATTAAATAGTCTAATTGTTTCAAGAGCAACAAAGTAAATGAGCTTTTTTAATAAGGTTGGTGGCCTACAATGATAACCTGAGCAGTGTCCTGCTGTGGAAGTGCTGGCAGAGGAGAGCCTGGGTGAGGGACCCGAGGGGGTGGCGAGCCAGGGTGGGCAGTGCTCACTGCCTCCCTCCATAGCAGCACCAAGTCCCTTCAACCTCCAGGTGCTGTGGGAGAGCCAGGTTTGTGGCTCAGGGCACAAAGCCTGTTATGGGGGAGGACAAGAGGTGGACAACAGAGATGAAACTTCGCTGTTTGGTTTCTTATGGGGATGGGGTAAGGAAAATTCCCACTCCTTGCAGCAGTTTCCAGCCATTGAGCATGTGCCCGAGTCTTGAGCTGTGAAGTCTGGAGGGACACAGGATTTTATTTGGAGCATAGAGGCCCACCTGAATTTCCTCAATGCTCCTGAATGCCTTGTGTCAGTTTTAAGGGAAGAGCCATGCTGAGGGCAGGGAAGGAAAAGTTGTGTGGCCATGTGGAAGTGAGTGCACCCTGCAGAAATGCCCCTGTGAAGCAGCACACTGCACTTCTGACATTGCTGTCTCCAGGTGGGGTTTGAGCTTGCTGGGGTTGTGTGAGTGACTGTGGTTTCCTCCTCTGGAAGAGAAACTGTGGCCTGTGAGATGGTGAAACAGGGTGAAGGAGACTTAGGGAATTTGGAGTCAAATCATTTGACATCTTTATTAGATGAAAAAATGTGGAGAAAGTGCTTATTTGAGGAATATCTTTTATTAGCACAATCTGTTGTCTTTCTTGCACTTTTGTCTTGATATTAGTGAGATTATTTCCTCACTGCTTTTTCTTAAGAATGTTTCAGGATGCCTGTTTTTGACACAAGTAGAAACTGCCTTTAAACATCAATTGTTTGGCATTATTCAATTTACATGTGGTTGCAGTTACCTGTATGAGGCAAAGTAGGAGTGTGTCTGAGGTCTTGCAGCTCCTCACCTCCTGTCCCCACTCCAGGAATTACTGTGTGACAGTTCAATTTGCTTTTCAGGAAAACGAGATCAAGTTGCTAACTGCAGAAATTGAGCGTCTGAAGAACTTTGGGTGCTTGGGAGTCTCCCCGAGTTTGGAAGGGTTGCGAGACGAAAACGCAAAACTCAAGTATCGGTTAAACTTCCTTCAAAAGGTAAGGGAATAAAGAATTATTGCTGCACCAGGTGTGTTTTGTTCTCAGTAAGGCAAGCTAAATAAGTGATGTCAGTTTGTTCACAGCTAGTGATGTGTGACAGTGTGCTCGCTCTGCATTCTGGCACCTTAATCGGTGGCACATCAGATATTTCTGAAACCTATTTCGTGGAAAATGTCAGTAGGTCAGTAAGCCCACATGGTCATGTCTTGGTCAGTCTTGTACCAGGTGGCCCAGCTGTGCTCTGTCCCAGACTCACCAACACAGGTATGAGAAGTAATGCAGCCCTGCTGTCAGGGGAAGGTTTGTGCTGGGAGGTTCAGTGGGAGAACTGTGTGATTTTTATGTTGTGTATGTTGCTCCTGTGCCTAGAGATGTCAGCCAAATCTGTCAGCTGTGCTTTGCCAGGCAGCCAAGGAGAAAAGTGGCATGTAACAGCTCCTCAGATGTTCTGAATTTAGCCTTCTGGATTTTGGTTGGTATTTTTCAGAGCCTTCAAGAGGAAAGAAGTAAATCAACAAAAAGCATGGTTAATATCAACAGCTGTCTCCAGGAGATCTTCGGAGCTGCCATTCAGGCTGCCTACCCAGACTTAGAAAACCCTCCGCTAGTGGTGACACCAAGTCAGCAGCCCAAATTTGGGGATTACCAGTGTAACAGTGCCATGGGCATATCACAGGTAAATCTAAACAGTCTTAACAAGGAAGAAAAAATGGGGATGTTGTCTGTTGGAAGCTAAGTGATAGCACAGTGAGAGTTGCAATATTGGACTTGTTCTGGGCTTGCTGCAGGTGCCTGGGCTGAGAATTGAGTGAGTATCTAATGGCATTTTAAGGGAATCATTGGCCTTTACGGGTTGGCCTTTAAACTTCTGTTCAGATTACTGGTATGAGAAAGTTAATATGTATGACACAGAAAAACTGCTCAGTTCAGGGGATCTAAATCAAATCAGTATTTAAGCGCTGCATCAATTTACTAATGATGTGCAATTAACTACCAATTAGTGAGCTGCATGTTTGGAACTGAAAACAGCAAAACAATAAATCACAATTTTGGAGAGTTACAAAATGTTGAGGAGCACCTGCCTATCTCTAACTGCTCTTCTCTAGTGCCAGGAAAGTGTAATATCCCCACACAAGTTTGAGTGCACAAACCTTCTTCTCACAGGGCAGGTGACAAACAGGCACCTCCAGGTTTCCCTGATGGCTCACACCTCTTGTTGCTGTGGGGGCTGTGGTTTCCTCCTGCCCACAAGCACACACAGCAGAGTGAAGGGGCCCAGGCACTGCCCTGTGTACCCAGTTGGGTTCAGGTCCCTGTGTCCTGCATCCCAAACCACCCTCCCTGAGCTCCAGCCTGAAGGAGCCTGCTCCAGCAGGCGTTGTCAGGTCTGCGCAGAGGCTGTGGTGCTCGGGAAGCGCCTTCACAGAGCCCAGCCAGGTGTGGATTGCTTCTCAGGCACCACCTTTCATACTCCTCCAGCTCACTCCTTTGTTTAAACATCTCTTGTTAATGGCCTGGGTACAGCTGAATTTGACCAAAGAAGACCCAAATAGAATAAGAGACTCTTCAGCGATTGCTCAGTGGGCTGGGACTGTGCTGAAGTAAAACCAGGAGGTGTGAGAGAAAGAAGATAGTGTGTTCTAGCTTAGGTGCTGAAGCACCCAAACTTTCAATGCATTGATGCCTTTGAGCTGCTGTTTGTAATTACACATCTTTTATTTGGCAGTCTCAACAGAAACAACTTATTTTCTTCCATGTTCTGTTGTCAGTTCACCTTAATGAATCCACGAGACCGGCAGTTTTGACACTGAACTTGCACTGCTGTGTGTGGAGCTCTGCGCTCCCAGGCTGTCCCGCTGCAGTGAGGGTGGCTGGGGCAGCACCGGCCGATACGTGCCAGCCAGCAGGCCCTGGGGCCGGGCTGCCAGGGCGGACACAGCCCTCACAGCTCCGTGTGTCTTCCCTCGGTCTCATTAGCATATTGGGACCGTGCTCCCGCCCTGGCTGACTGCACTGACACGGGATTCAGGGCGCTGCCACTTCTCTGACCGCCGCGTTACCCCAATTAAGTCGCGGTTGGGATTCTCGAGCAGTGCAGCCTTCCCAGTGCCCACTGGTTGGCATAACGCGGTGTCTGAACGGTGCCCTTCCAGCCAGGGTTTCGAGTCCCAGGTTGTCAGCTGTACTGGTCAGTAAGAGTTCCTGGTGCTGGTCTTGGCTGCGGAGTTTGTTCCCTGGACGGGCGGGCTGTGCACTGGGCTGGAGCTTGGCAGCGTGCACAGGCAGCACTCTGGGAGCGTGTCAGCACAGCACAGCCAGGGGATGAGGGCAGCAGGTTGGGTGCTTGCTGCCGGCCTATTTTAGGGGCTTGGCTGGTGCAGGTCTCTCCAGGGTGTCCCTGTCCATGGGCAGAGCTGGAACACTGGTCAGGGTCACTGGGACTGCCAGCAGAGCGGGAAGTGCCCTGACTGGGCAGCACTGGTACGTGCCAGGCAGCAGCCTCTCCCTGCAACGCACTGATGTGGAAAAGACCCTCACAAATGCTTATTGTTTTCCTCGGAGCTCATTAACATATTAATGCCTGGGGTTTCAGCCAGGAGCTCCCTTGCTCCTTAGAGTAATAGGAGTGTGGTAAATGTTTCTGGAATGGTTCAGATAACACACTTGTAATCTAGTATAACATGCCCATAATCTGGTTTTGCATTTATTTTTCCTGTAATGTACATTTGGAGTAGCATTAAGGCTACTGAGGTTTGCTTTCCTTACCTATTTTAAGCCTTTACCATCGTGCAAGAATCCTGTTACAATCACGTGTATGACAGGTTAAACAGGAAGCTGAAAATTTAGTAGAAATACATTCTACAACAGACTGCAAGTTAGCAAATACAAGCAGTAGTGAGTGCAATACTGCAGTGTAGTTGACAAAGAGGTACGTGATCTTTGTGGCCTTGGTGGGATTGTTTTCAAACACATCACAGTAACACCAGAAAATCATGTGCTCAGAAGCAAATAGTTGTGGTAATTTTATACAGTGTGGATGTAGTAGTTTGCAAGGGGCAGGTTGGGCTAGCTCTCAGAATGGACAGGGAATTTGTGGGTTGGACTAGGGGATCTTCAAAGGTCTGTTCCAACCCAAACAGCTCTGATGCTATCGTTGTATGTAAACTTGTGTGATATACTTTGAGTTCCTCACACTGGGCCAATCATATCTCAAGGGAAAAGGACAGCTACTCTACCCACAGTTTTTCTGAAGCTCTTTGAAGAAAATTGGGTAGTATTAGGATTATCTTTAGTTGCTTGGATTGTTGGATTTGATTTATTTACTCACTTATTAATCTATTCACTTATTTATTTATTAAGCTCGAGACTAAGACAGGACTGAAGGCAGTTTGCTTTGGTTGTGTTTAATCATAAATAAGCACACTTGCTCTGAAACCACACAGCATCTGTGCTGGAGGCACAGTTCAGAACTTCAGATATGAATGCTGGCAGAGCTGAGGACACCCATGGGACTGATCAACAGGATTGTGAAATGGTGTGAAGCACTGTGCCAGCTATGATGATTTTCAAAGGGTTTGTCCCTTTTACTAGCTTTGAAAAACACAAATTTGCCAGCCCACTTAACAAGTTTTGAAAAATAGCCTGGGAGATTTTCTTCTGACATGGGGACTGCTCTGAGCAGAACGAGGTGAACATGTTGGGTGTAGTCAGGCTTATGTTGAGAAGAACTGATCTAATCTGTAAAATCTGCTAGAGATGTTTAACTTGTGTGTATCTCTGTATTATCTAAAGGAGCTAAAGGACCATGAGGATCTTTCAGTGCCTCAGTATCTGTGCCCTCTGTTTTGCTCTCTAGAATGTTTTTGAGGATTGAATTTTACTTGCTCTTCCTGTTGTGTTCCAGATACTGCTGAAAACCAAGGAGCAGAAGGTTATCCCACGAGAAATCGCGGAGAAAATAGCAAAAAATATTCCTGCCAATGAATGCATTGAGAAGGTTGAAATTGCTGGTCCTGGTAAGACAGTTTCATTTTACACACTTTGTGTGTTTTAAAGCAAAAACGGTAATTTTGTACTGAATAGTGAGCTGGGAAGCTGAGTTGCGTTCACCTGTTTTGTGATTTAAAACTGCAGTTACAGGGTGAATTAGCTTCTTCTGCCTTGGTTAGCTTTGTAGCCCTCAAACCTGTGCAGCAGCAGAAAATCTACCTGTGTATTAGAATTGGATAGTATGATCCTGAGCCCTTTAATTAGCAATTTTTCCACTGATCCTTAAAAGACCAGCTTTTCTTCTTTGAATATTGGTGTTGGGTATGAAGCCACAGTCATGGAATCACAGCAAAAATCGACAGCCCTTCTTGCTCTTGCTTGCATGTTGAGGAGACTTGTCTTCTCCCAGCTGAGAGGCTGGAGTGGCATGGAGGTTATTAATTGCTGCATATATTTTGTCCCCATAACCCAGGGAAAATTACAAGGGCTCATATTTGTCAGGGCTTCAGCATAAACACAAAAATCCCATGGCACATCCCTTGTAGGCCTTGGGCAGAAGCTTGTTCATTGGCTCTGTGAAGCAGGAGAAGTAAGACAGTGTTATACCACAAGCATGAATTATCCCACATGAAACTGTGTGTTTTAGGATATTAATTTTAAAACAAGAAGATAAAGCGGGATTTGGTTTTACATTCTGGAAACTAAATTATTTATTTTCTCAGATTGTTTTTATGAATTCAGCTGTGAGTGAGAGTGTATAAAAAGGAGTTATGTCAGTCGGATCACTTGCAGAATGTGACTCCAGCAGTAAAGGCTACAATGGTGTGAACAGACTCTTCTAATCTGGGAACAGAAATTGTCTTCTAGTGACAGCTTTGTTGTCCTGTGACTGACAAAAGTCAAGCTGACTTCCTGTGCTCTTGTGCTTGATGCATGAAAAAAGAAATCCAGGGGAAAAGGAAACAAAAAGTGGTTTGAGGAACTTCTGCAGCCTCAGCACTCATTGCTGTTCTTTTCCTCTAAAGGTTTTATCAATGTCCACTTGAGGAAAGATTTTGTGTCGAAGCAGCTGAGCAGTTTATTGATCAAGGGAGTTCAACCACCAGCTATTGGCAAAAGGAAAAAGGTACAGCAGTAAGCAAACAGGCATCCTGCTGTAGGTGAAACATGCTGGACTGCAGGTAGCTTTGAAATTGCCCCCTGAGGTGGTGTGCTGAGCAGGTGTCCATGTCAGCAGGGTGTTAGAGCAGAGAATGTGTGTAGGGACTGGGGGCCATGGGTGTGCCATGGTGTGGTCTCTGGTGGGTGAGGGACAGGGCTCCCTGGGGATGGGTGTCATGCCCAGGTCAGGCTGGGAGTGATCCCTGACCCTCGTCTGGGCTGCTCTGATGTCCCCCCCCAAGGGTCAGCAGAGGTGAGCCATGTTCCCCTGCTCCCCCCAACAAAACCCAGATCAAACACACGAGGTGTGGTAATGGCCTTTTATTCATGTGTTCCTTCGGTGCTGTGTCCAAGGTGGTGGTGGATTTCTCCTCCCCCAACATTGCAAAGGAGATGCACGTCGGCCACCTGCGCTCCACCATCATCGGGGAGAGCATGTGCCGGCTCTTCGAGTTCGCAGGCTATGATGTTCTGAGGTGAGACTCGGTCTGTGCCTGTGGTGGGATTGCTGGGCTGTGTGTGCCATACCTGTCTCTGTGCTTTGGTCTGTAGTGGTCTTACTTTATAAGCACATAGCAAATAACCCTTTATGTGTAGCAGATACTAAGCTGAACAAGTGTAGCAGCGTTAGGAATCAAGGTGCGCAGCAGCTTCAGTGCAGTGAAAGTAGGGGAGCTTGCCTCATCTGGGTGTCTGATGTTATGTGTCTTTCTTTTACAGTATGTATATTTTAAACTGTGTGTATCTTAAAGCTGCGTTGAAGAGATCATTATTAATTGTCCTCTTCAATTGCTTCAAGATTAAACCATTTAGGAGATTGGGGCACCCAGTTTGGAATGCTCATTGCTCACCTCCAGGACAAATTTCCGGATTATTTAACAGTTTCTCCTCCCATTGGGGATCTTCAAGCTTTTTACAAGGTATGTGTAGCAGATAAGTGTGATGTTTATGTCAGCATCTGAAAAGCAGATTGAGGAGCTTTACAAATTGCAGCATAGTTTTGGAGCAATGAAAGGATCAAATCACTGTTAATAGATGATTGCAATAACCAGCCACAGGGTAAGGAATTATGGTATCTGGTATTTAGTTGTCTGTATGGGGCATGATCAAAAGGCTTTGTAGGCATGCAGCCTTTCTGTCATGAGATCAGCATGCTTGGAGAGCCTGTTAGGAGTGGTAGTTTGTTTCAGGGGAGAGAGCAGTGCTGTTTCCTGTGTTTCCCTGCAGGAATCCAAGCGGAGGTTTGACACGGAGGAGGAGTTTAAGAAGCGAGCCTACCAATGTGTGGTGCTGCTGCAGAGCAAAAACCCCGACTTCATTAAGGCCTGGGAGCTCATCTGTGACGTGTCGCGCAGAGGTGACTTTGCCACATCTGGAATCATGTCTCAGCAGTAGATCAGTGTGGCTTTCCTCACTTTCTGTCTGAGCACACCCTTCTGTTCTCTGTTGAAAATCACTGCCACATTGCTACGAGAAGCTGAAAGCAAAAAACCAGTACAACCACGGTACTGGGCTGTCTGTGGAGACTTTCAGCTAAACCTTTTGTCTCCTGAGTCCTGGTCTGATGGCTTGACCGAGAAATGGATAATGCCTTTTGGGCCTTGCTGTGCCCACTGGTAAACATATGCCACTGGTTCCCACTGTGTGCCTTTAATGTAAGTATTTTGTTCTGTTTCCCTCAAGAATTCCAGAAAATCTACAACTGTTTGGATGTCACAATCATAGAGAGAGGGGAATCCTTCTACCAGGAGATGATGAAAGACATCGTGAAAGAATTTGAAGATAAAGGTGAGGCTTTTGTTCTCGGGTCAGAAGTTCTGCAGTTGTGAGGATGGGCATGGTAACCTCAGTCCTGTTTAGCAAGGCTGATGCTTTTCAAGCTGCATGTTCCCCACCTTTGATTTTTTTCTCAGCCGTGTTTCCTAAGTGGGTCTTTTGTGGCTTTTCCTCATTCCAGAAGGTTTGAGTCTTTCTTGCTGACATCAAAAGCAGTTTGTCTGTGATATTTGTATGCAATAGCACAAGGTACTACTATTGCATCCTGAGTCAAGGAGCAGTATGTGACAGAGTTCCCGGTCCTGGTGTTGTGACTGTGTGGGAACTTTGAGAAAGACAGTGGGATTTTTGGATCATGTTGACTTACAAACAGGCAAGAAGCCAAATGCAGCATAAAAAGTCTCTGGGTTTATGTGTTCCTGTCTGGATTTGGCAGTTCTTGAATCTCACCATCTGAAGTATTCTGACTGTCTTACCTCAGAAAGACTCCGTGCAAAGTCCTCATTGTACCTCCGTGGAGTTTCTGTTGCCTTTAATGCCATATTTTTGATGGGTTTATAACTGTACAGGTGGATCTGAATGCCAGTGATGGGAGTTTTTCAATTAGGTCTTCCCTGGTAAGGCCACATCTGTGTAGATCTACTTCCTTGTGCATAATTCTGGAAGTGCTGTACACATTGTGACTTCATTGGTTGGCAAGGGAGTTCTTAACGTAGGTTTTTTCATATTTTTGATCATGTGAGTGTATAGGCTTTTCTTCCTGGTAGCAGCAGGGAAGGGAAGTGTTGCTGGTGGCCTAGAAACCTCCCAATTGTGATACAACACAGAGTGCTTTTCATTGCTTTTCTAGGATTTGTCCAGGTTGATGATGGCCGGAAGGTCGTGTTTGTGCCAGGTTTCCCTGTCCCACTGACAATCATGAAATCGGATGGGGGTTACACATATGACACATCAGACCTGGCTGCTCTGAAGCACAGGCTGTATGAAGAGAAGGGTGATATCCTTATCTACGTTGTTGATAGTGGCCAGGTGAGTTCACCAACCTCTGCTGTAACTGTTGGTGCAGCTCATCACAAAGTGTGTTAAATGATGGATGCAGCAGTAACACAGAACACCACAGGGTCTTTAGTGTGATTGGTATATTTACTCTTTATCTGAGCAGCGATGGCAATTTGCCAGGTGCTGGTTCTGTAAAGCTGGAAAACTCTTGGAAGGATTGAGCATTCTGAAGCAGAATTTGTCTGTGGAGCTAGAAACGTTTTAAGTCTTATTGTGAGAGCATTGCTGTGAATAGGATAAAGCTGTGAAGAAACTGCACCTGGAGGAGTGGGCTGAGAACCAGTTGTTGGTGTTTTCTCCTTGCAGTCTGTGCATTTCCAAACAGTGTTTGCAGCTGGACAGATGATTGGCTGGTATGATCCCAAAGTAACCAGAGTGGCCCATGCTGCCTTTGGAGTGGTGCTGGGAGAAGACAAGTAAGTGTTTGGATGTAGTTTTTTCCTCTGTATGTGCATTGGAGAGGATGCTTGAGTAAATGCAGGAGATTTGCTTGGTTTATTGATACGTGGTACACCAAAAAAAAAAACCCAAAAGAAAGCACTGCATCGTGTGCTGTTATCCATAACTGTGTCATTTGTGTCATTGTCCTTGATCCAAATAGTCACTGGTGCTGTGGTCACATTCCCTCCTGGGCCTGGCTTCTTCTGCAGGGCATTTGGGAAGGGGCAGGATTGACTGGTGGAAGCTGATGTGGATACTGGGAGATGGCAGTGGTAAAGGCCATGATTTCCACTAATTTCTGCCTGCTTCATGAGGGTGAAACAAAAGTTGGGAAAAGTCTGGCACTGGTATTGTGTCCTGCCTTAATGTCTGGAACTGGATAGTTCTGACTGTTGAAGCCTTCTGGCCACTCCTGCTGACCACCCTGTGGGTGTTCTCTCAGTTTTGTAGCTGTTTGCGTGATGGTAATCTCTTCAATACAAAAGGATTTGCCATGTGCTTTTTTCGTAAGCTTCCTGGACACTAGGCAGAGGGTGGAAGTGGTTTGCCTCTTAGGCAGGTGGTCATTTGAGCTGTGTGTTTTCAGGAAGAAGTTCAAAACTCGTTCAGGAGACACGGTGCGTCTCATAGATCTGCTGGAGGAAGGGCTGAAACGAGCCATGGACAAGCTGAAAGACAAGGAACGGGACAAGGTGGTGGTGACAAATTGCTTGTCTTTCCTGAGAACTTTCCAGATGTCTTCACAGGCTTATGGTCTCTGCATTGCTTAAGAGATTTCTGTCTGTCTTGCTTCTTGGTGGCCTGGAGAGAACTGGACAGTGTGGGACATGGAATGTAACAGAAGGACCAAATCTGCCAAGCATGGTGTGAGGGAGTGGAATTGGAAAGTGCAGTGCAGGGTGAAAGTGAAAAGTCCCTTTTTAAAAAGAAACATGAGGAAGCACAGGGGAAAAGAAAACACCTTGAAAATCTCCAAAGGGCTCATAGGAGTCAGGCAGAAAGTGCTTTGCCATGCTGTTCCAGCAGAGAGGGCTTTGCAAGGGTTTAGGTCCAAAATGCTGTCTCAAGGTAGGAGGACCACATGTTTGTTGCATGTACATGCAGTTTGTAAGAAGCAGGAGCACAGCACATCACAGCTGGCAAGCAGGACACTGTGGGGCACAGAGGTCCTGTGGGCTGTCAGAAGAGGGAGTCAGCCTTTACCTGGGGAGGCTGTGGTGCCAGTTGATTGCAAGAGAAGCGAGGGTGGGTTGGGGTTGTCTGGTGCCCTGAAGCAGAGAGGTGTGTGTGAACTGAGCACCAGGTGGGTAAAATGCCCTCAGCAGCCTGGGCTTTCCTCTTGAGCCTCAAGGGCTGCATGTTGTTGGTTTGTTCTTCCTCTTGACTGTTGCCTGTTTTTAAATTGCACCAGGTGCTGACACCAGAAGAGCTGAAAGCTGCCCAGACATCAGTGGCTTTTGGATGCATTAAGTATGCAGATCTCTCCCACAACAGACTGAATGATTATGTGTTCTCCTTCGACAAGATGCTGGATGACCGAGGGAACACAGCTGCCTATTTGCTCTACGCCTTCACACGCATCAGGTGCGTGGCGTGCAGGGAGCTGTTGGAGCTGATGCTCTCTGCTTCTGTGTGACAAAGGGACATGAGGGCAAAGGGCTGACAGTCATATCAGTGCTGTTGGGGGTGGTTGGTAAGAGAAGCCAACTGCACTGGTAGGCACCACAAACAAGATTTTATTTGTCATTGCACATGATGTGTCCTCTGCCACCTGAAATGGCTCCTCTGTGTGACACACATCCCAGGGAGGGAGCTGTGGGAGTTTCTGGTAATCAGAGCATTTAGGTGGTTGGAAAAGGGTTTTTCAGCAGCTGCTCAGCTCAGGTATTGCCATACTTCAGTTTTTCTGCCACCCTGTCCTTGCTGATGCAGGTGCCCAAAGCCCACCCCTCCCTGTTCCTCTGCAGTGCCCTCCCCAAGGCCATCCCAAGGACTGATTGTCCTCTGTGGCCTGGTCACCCAGGACTGGGCAGTGGGGGACATGAACCCTGAGGCAGGCCAGACAGGTGACCAGGCTGGCCCTGGGCAGGCTGAGCAGGGGACCCTCACAAGCAGACTCTGTGCTGGCTCACTGCAGGGCTATTGCTCGCCTGGCCAATATCGATGAGCAGATGCTGCGGAAGGCAGCCAGGGAGGAGGTGCTTGTCCTTGACCATGAGAAGGAGTGGAAACTGGGCAAGTGCATCCTGAGGTTTCCTGAGATCCTGCAGAAGATCCTGGAGGACTTGCTACTGCACACACTCTGTGACTACCTTTATGAGCTGGCCACCACCTTCACCGAGTTCTATGACAGCTGCTACTGTGTTGAGAAGGACAGGCAGACTGGTGAGTGTTGGCCATGGGGTGCTGTGTGTGCTTGTGTCACATCCAGTGGTACAGGCACTCTCCAGGATGTTTACCAGTGCTGGGAAGGCTATTGTCACACTGCTATGTCCATGTGAGAGGATTGACAGTCTCTGGCACAGCCCATGTTGTCATCTGCATGTGAGCAGGAAGGCTGAGTAGAGTTGGGAGAAGCCAGGCACCTGGAAACACAAGGGCTGATCAGTCTGCCTGGTCTGGGGAAAGCAGGAAGGGCTCTGTGTGCCACTGCAGGGCCGGGCTATTGGCAGGGGGACTTCCCCTGGGGAGGGTGGTGTCAGTTGTTCTGTCATCTGCTCCATCTCCTGTGTTGGTGTTTCCAGGCCAGATCGTGAAGGTGAACATGTGGAGGCTGCTGCTGTGCGAAGCCACTGCCACCGTCATGGCCAAAGGATTCGACATCCTGGGGATTAAGCCTGTGCAGAGGATGTAGCAGTTCCCTGGGGAAGGACAATAAAGGGACTAAACAACTGGAGTTGTCTGTGTCTGTTGGGATGGGGCTGTGGTAAGGGAAGGTGCTCTAGGAGAGCAGCACCCCCTTAGGAGAGAAAGGGGGAGGAGTGAAAGGAAAAGGAGAGAAAAATGTGGCTTCAGCAGCTGCAGGTGTACAGACAGACCAAGTGGCTGTGAGCACAGCTCAGAGCAATTCTTGCTGCAGGAGCCAAACTTCATGCACTCAGAACACCCCAGGGTTCCTCCAGGAAACCCTCCAACCACAGTACAGCCCCCCACACTCCCAGAGCCAACGGTACCCTGATCCATACTCCCTCCATCTGCTTTACCTTATGTGCCAGGTATGAGGAGGTCACCTGGCCTTTGATGTCATCTCTGATGCTGCAGGCAGGCAGGCAGCAGTTTTACCTGGAGGAGCAGGAAGCCCAGGGGAGGAGCAGATCAGTTAAACTACATTCCCTCTGAGGAGAACACAAGGGAAATGCCTTTCCTCTCAGCAGCAGTGTTTTGAATCCCTACAGAGTTGGCAAAACTCTTTGCGTAGTGCATATTGATCTTGGGTAACTACAAGGAGCCACAGCTGCTGCTTCTGCCTTGAGATTTGTTGGAGGCTCTGCTGTGAGCCTTCTAAAAATACCTCCAAACTCCTAAAGCAGCAAAGAAATGCAGCTTTGCTACCATTGGAGAGTAGGTGTTGCATTGATAGAGGTGCGTGTGTGTGTGTGTGCATGTGTATGTACATACATATTTGTATATATAGATAGAAGAGATCTATATGTATTTATCTGAAATCCCAGGTTCTTGCCCATAGACAGGGCTGGGGGAGGGCTCAGCTATCACAGCTGGTCAGTGCCCAGCACCTCGTGTGATCATGGGCACCAGCTGGCACTTCACCAAGCGCAGACCTGTGCAAGCGCGCTCTCCTGGGGGCTGAGCAGTGCCCACAAACCCCCCAGGCCTGGCACTGGTGACACCACGGTGACTGTGGCCTTCACCAGCTGCGCAGGCCACCGTGTGCTGTGCTCCCCGTCCCCCTCTGCACACAGCTGCCCCCGTGCCATGGCCGTGCTCTCCCTCCTCCCGGGGCTGAGGCAGTGCCTCTGCAGCCAGGGCCCCCCGCCCTACCTGGGGCAGCCGCCGGCCGGGGTGGCGGTGCCGATGAGCCGGGTCCTGCTCGCGGGGCCGCACGCTCGGGTTCAGTGGCGGCAGCGGCGGCAGCCACAGTCCAGCGGTGCCCACAGTGACCAGTCCAGGTCTGGGTCCAGAGCAGCAGACCCGGGTGTGTGTCCAGGCACAGGCAGAGGCTGCCACGCTGACCTGTGGCCTCCAGCAGAAAGGGCACAGCCCTCTCCAGGCACTCCCTGAGTCTCAGCACCAAATGCCTGCCCTGGCAGGGCAGAGGGCGTGCCAGCACACAGGGGCAGCCCCACAGCTCCGGGCTGGAGTCAGCAGTGCACCCTGGGGTAGGAGGGGTGTGTGGAATTTCCATGTGTCCAAGGGGTAGCTCAGAGTGCCCATGGGGCTATTCCAGTGGCCATGCAGCCACGGACAGGGCCAGCTCCCATGCTGCCAGGACTGACTGTAGGGTACAGGGCAGGCAGCAGGTGTCAGGGCACCCCAAGGGGCCTCAGAGCTGGGCAGAGGGTTCAGGACACTGCTGAGGAAACAGCAACTGGATTGGGCTGAGCGTGGAGGAGGTCACTTAGGAGCCTTGTCCTGGATGGAGACTGATGCCATGCAGAGATCAGACTCCTGGGGAACCCTGGCTGCTCTGGAGAGGGGTGTCACTCAGCAGCCAGGGGCTGGTTGTGGCAGTCAGTGCTGTGTGAGCCCTTGGGCAGGGCCATATGTCAGTTCAGGGGAGCTATGGAACAGTGGCCCCTGTCCAGACAAGGTGCTGGAGCAGAGCACAAGAAGGTCTGAGCCGACTGTCAGGATGTGCCAAGGGCCAGCAGCACCCCTGAGGGAAAAGGGCCGGGTGTCAAGTGGAACAACAGGGCTGGCAGGACGGCTGCCCCATCCCATGGTGCCGGAGCTGGGCCAGAGGTGGCAGCCAGGGTCAGCCAGGAGTCAAATCATCAGACACATCCACAGCGATGAGGTCCAAGGTAGAGCCAGGAGGTGAGTCAGCAGGGGAGGTCAGGATCAGGATCAGGTCCAGGGACAGCAACCAGGGTCAGCCACAGTCTAGGGATCACTAGGCCAGTCCATAATGACGGGCAAAGGCCGCGGTCAAGCTGGGAAGTCAGTCTGTGGGCCAAGGTCCAGGTTCAGATTACTGGGGTCCATGGCCAAGCACAGGCATGGCTGTTGCTCCAGCCAGGCCCCAGCAGCAAAACTTCAACCCACTCTCCAAGAAGGGATGGCCAGGGCCTCCCTGCCAGGCACATGGCAGCCACTGCCCCACAGGTGCTTTCTAAGCTGTCCCCAAGCCCATGAAGCCAAACCCCATCGTTGTTGGGGATGTGGGGGGAATGGAGGAGTCGTCACACAGCCCTTACAAACAGTTGCAGTAAAGCTGCAATGACACTGATTTTCTCTTTGGTGGCAGCAGCAGGGCTCCCATCTGTCACAGGCTCAGAGCAGCAGCGAGCCTGGCAGGGAGCCCTGCAGGGCAATGGCCCAGCTGCTGCTCCAAGCCGGCCACCCACCCCAGGCCCAGGGCCTCTGCCTTGGGACAGCGAGGGACGTACCTGGAAGAGTCTGTTGCACTCCATTATCATGTGGGCCAAGCCCTGTGTTGCTGCCAGGTTCTCACTCAGCTCCCTCTGGTCTGGCTTCCCCAAGCTGCACTTCCTCTGGCTGGATCTGTGGAGATGGAAGGTGAAAGGAAGGCTGTGTGAGCAAAGTGCCAGGAGCCACACACACACACTGCACTGACGGGCAAGTGCCTTGCAGGGGCTCATGGTACATTACTGCAGCAAGGGCAGAATTCCCTCCCAGCACACCCCAAAGGTGTCTGGGGTGCTACTGACCAGTAGTAATGGATGCCCAAGAAAGGCAAGCCAAGAATTTTATTCCCCAAACACATCATCACACACTTGGCCAAGGACAGCAATGATCCCAAACTGATTTGTGTGTAGCCTGTAATATCAAGTTCCTTTGATACCTGCAAAGCCCATGCAGAACCTTTTATATCCTTTGGCCCAAACCATACCAAAAACATTTCAAAACCAGTCCCCTCTTTTAATTCATAATCATGATATGACGTCATTAATCCTGGCTTCTGAAACTTTTATCTATATGCGTTCCTGCCAAATGGCTTGAAAATTGGGTGGAAGATAACAGTCCTCAGTGCTGCTCCTCGGAGTCAGACCTGTCAGCTTGTACCCTTTGAAGTGGGAACCCTGCACCAAGGCATTAATGCACAGTTACAGCAGAGCTAAAGCTTCAAAGCATCCTGGCTTCTAAACACTGACAACAAAGAGAAAACTCCATTGCTATTTTTGGTCCTAACATTGCAGAGTAATGTTGGTGTACAGCAAAGAGGTACAACTCCTAGAGTGCAGCTCCTAGGAGCTTAAACACCACAGCAATCCAGCAGGACCTGCTTCCACTCCATTGCATCCCCAGGTGCCCTTGCAGTGGCCCCATGGCTCCTGTGCCGTGTGCCTGCTCAGCACAGGGATGCCCAAGGCATTTTCAGATGGTTTGTGACATTCAAAAGAAAATCCTTAGTGTTTTCTTTCCCCTTCTCTATGCTATCCAGAGCCTGAAAGACGCCAACAGCACATCTGACAGCTCCTGCTTTGAGACTAGTCCTGCCCTATAGATCCCCTACAGATCCCCTAGTGAGGTGTTTAGCCTGCTACGCTGTCAGGACCACAATGCTTCCCCCACAGCCAGCTGTGCTCTCCTGCCCTCACATGTCGGTCCATAGAGCAGGAGCTTGAGCAGAGCAAACAGCCCTGCTTCAGGAGGCCAGATAAGGCATGAATGCTCTCAAGAGATTATTTGTCTACTTTGGCCCAAGGGCACCTTCCTCCCTGCACGTACAAACAGGGGATGTTATGCAACCCAGATACTTTTACTTATTAAGATAAATTTACAGAATCCCTGTGGCTCAATTTGGCAGGAATGATACCCTTATCACCCAGGAGAACCAGTGCCAGTAGCTGCTTCAATCTGCCAGGTATCGACAGGGCCTTAAAGCCACACCTGGGCTCAGGTGGCCAGTGCAAGAGCACATTTCCAATGCTCAGCACCACTTTAATGCAAGCAGTGGGACACATGCTGGGTTCCTGGGCAACCAGGGGAGTGCAGCAGTGGTGAGGGACACACACAGACTGGTCAGGAGCACATCAATACCACTGCCCTCTGCAGTGGGCAGTGAGTGGCTAAATCACTCCATGCACTGCAGGCAGCTCCTGCTGCACTTGATTTAAGGTAAACTCTGAGGCAAACACACTCTATTTCCCCCTCAAACACAGACACCAGCTACAGAAAGCATTGCTCTAGTCGTGCCAGCATCAAGACGCCAGTACCTGGTTGAGGAGGAGGAACTGTCCCGCCTCAGGGTGTTGAGGTGAAATAAAGAAGGTGCAAGACAGACAGCAATGTTGGTTGGGGTCATCTGGTTCTCCTCAACAAAAGCCACCACATCTCGCAGGAAGAACAGGAGAATTTTCAAGGCTTCTCTGTTTTCCTTTGGGAGAAGGAGAATTGCAGCCTGGACAGCCTGAAACTGCTGATCCTTCGGCACGTCTGCAAACAGAAAAAAGGATAAAAATCACACATGACATGCAGAGGAAGCATCCATCAGCAGGCCCCAAGCAGGGCACTGAGCCTGTAGGTTCACCCATTTCCCTGTCCCAAGCTCACAGCAGATAAGGAAAGGCCATTATCCCATCAAACATGTACCATTTCTCCTACTGCGTTTCAAGTGCATGTTCACACCCAGGGATGCTGCTGCTTGACTTGCAATTTATCTTGAACACCATGCTAGTGAACTTCTCCTGAACTGAGTTACAAATCCAAATAAAATCTCTGCAGTTACAAATCTCCCCATAAAATCTCTGCAGTGATACGTGGGAGCAGGTAGCTACTCTACTGTCTTTTCAGCTTCAAGCATGAAGAGAACAGATGCTCTCAGATAATTCAGAGAACAATATTTTGCCAACAGATTTTAATTCACACTAACCCCCAGTGAGACTGTTTGCCCTACCAGCTCCTGCAGGAAAGTGGGTATGGTTCATCCTGCTGTGCATCCCCCATCATGAGGATTAGCACCACTGCAGAGGGTAGAAGATCAGTTCTCCTTCCTTTCAAGTAGAAACATATATATAGTACACAAAACATGCTTCTTGGTGTAAGCAGAACAGTTCTTATCTTCAAAAGAGTAATTTAATCTGTGCATTTTCTCCAGTCACATCTGGCAGAAGATGGGTGAGCGGGGTGAGTAGAATTTGGGCATTTACTGTTTCTCTCCCAAAACAAGAGACAGGATGTAGATGGTGGCCAGATTATAATAAATGGAAAAAAACAGTTATACATCCATTGGACATGGGAAATGTGGACCTTTTTACAAAGGAGGATTTGTGAATGCAAAAAGAAAACTTCCTTCAAAAAAATATATATAGTTTTCAGACAAAATTTTAAAACCTGACAGGTGACAAAACCCAACCAAACTTTCACAAGCCTACCCCATACACAGGACAGCAGCTGCTCATTGACTTATGTCAGTAAAAGTCACATGTTTTAGGCTGTAAAACCAGCCGTCTCAGAAATCTCGCACTTTGCCTTTTAAAACCTTCTCTCAAAAGCAGAAGAAACTTGTCTGTCCCAACAACACTATTATCCCCTACTTCAAGTTCCTTCCCTAACCCAGCTGCTTTTTGAAAGTGAATTCCTTGAGGGCAAAGTACTGGAGATAGAGCCTATTTGAACTGTATTAAATTTGAGATTTCAGCTTCACATTTCCTTCTCTTTTGGGTTGAGTCTCAAGGACAGTAATGCTGCGAGCACAGGCATTTCCCAGCTGCTGGCATTTCCCAGCTCTTTCACAGCACTTGTTCTTGGACACCTTAATAAAGAAATGTCATCAAGATAACAGGAATTCTTGCACAAGGAGCTACATCATACCATGAACAAGGGGGACAGGTTATTTTTTAATTTTGCGTAAGGAAAAGACTGTTTAAAAACATGGTTTAAGAGGGCTGCTGCAGCATTGTTATCACACTCATCCTTCAAGGAAGAGAAACAGCTGGTTCATAGGATGCAGATGGGAAGCTCTCAAGTCCAGAGCCACGATGAACTCATCTTTTCAGAAATGGCCTGCCTGACTTGTCTCCTCTGACTACAGGGGGACATGGCACTAGTCTTAGTCTGGGCCCTGCCTTGTACAGCTGAATATTAATATATCCAAGGCATTGGAAAATTACAGCTTTTGGTACCTACATTGGTAGATGTGGAGAAAGGATTCACAGAGCCTGCTAGTAAATATAGGCTCAGGAAGGTCTCGGAAGTACTGCTTCACCATATCTGCCACATCAAATGCCGACTGCCCTTCATAGCAGACGTTGTTTGGGTTGCTTTCATTCATTTCTCTTAAAGACAGAATCCTGGATTTGACACCGGATTTTCGGAACAGGCCAACCTGCAGGTAAAAGAAAATATTAAAGACAAAGAGAGGAGTCATCAGGAGTCAAACTTCTGACAAATAATTGATCCTTCACCTTCCTTGTGACGGCAAAGATCCTAAGGCAGTGGGATCTAACACCAAATACTTTTGTGTCATTAGAAGCAGCATGGACATTCCTCCCATGCAAACCAGGCCTGATGTCCACAGAAACAGTTGTGACATACCAATTTCCATGTTTGCTTGCTTTTTATTTAATGCAAAATTACTCTTTTTCACCTGTCCATTTTCTTGGGCAGACTGCATTTACCCATGGCAACCTCAAGTTTCAAAAGCACCAATGTGCCCATCCAAACACGAACCTATGTTGAGTGCTGGCTCACACAGACTGGCTATGGGATCCACAGGGCTCAGGTTTAACACCTGATACATCTGTTACATATGATCCATCCACAGGTTGGCAAAGGGAAGTTGGCATTTTGAGAGCAATTATGATTTTATTTTTAGTATGATTGTCAATTGAGTTTCAGACCAAAGCAAGATTTAGGAGTTTTCCAAGAGCTCAACCCCAACAAAGCTGCTGCTGACAGTTTTGCTCTGTGCCACTGAGACAGTGTTTACACTCTTTGGTTTATTTGTATGAACTGAATGGATACAACGACCTCAAAATGAAGCACACTTGCCTTGTCGCTTCACAGTGCCAGGAGCGTTCTGTACTTTGATACTACACACCTAGATGATATTACACACCTAGACAATGGTAAAGCACAGGAAAAAAGGTCCTCTCTTTAACTAGTAAATTCTCATGCCACGGGGTCTTCCATTTCTGCAGCTATGCTATGGAAATATGCAGCACACACTTTCACTGCCATCTCCACGTAGGGCATAAATACAGAGCTGAGATCCAGAAAAAGATGTTACAGGCACTGCTGTAATGTTTTCTCTCTGCTTAGTGGTGCATTTCAGCTGAAACAAGATTAATTCTCACATTAGCTCTGGCACTACCAGCAGTCACAGAACAGAGAGAACAATGACATTGTCTGGCAGATTTACCTCCTTAGGGAGCAGAGACACAACACCTCCCCAGGCAAAGACAGCCTGACTTCCTGCACCCAGAGAACTGACTGCAGAGGCCTTCAGTGAGGCAAGGCACAAAAATACAGTACAGGGCTAAAGGTATTCCCAGAAGGAATCAGCACTGGTATTTCATCACAGGCTACCTGCTTAGACCTACACCTCTCTGCCTATTCAGAGCCTTAGGGGGCAAGAAACTCCTTCACAAAAGTTAGAAACAGCATCTGGTTCCCTGGAGCTGCTCTGAGCTGCCTCGAGCTCATACCTGGTCAAGAAAGTGGCTTCTCAGGTAGTCCAGGGCTTGCAGGATGCCATTGGGCAAGGGGTGGCTTGTTCGCTGCACATTCAGAAGTAGAGGAACCCCAAACACATTTTTGTCCTTGTAGTCCGAGGCTTTTGGTTTTTTAATGAACTTTGGTATGGTCCTGGAAACAAAAACCAGTACATGCAACTTACTAGGTCTCCAGCACATTCCACCTGCTGCTTTATATTCATGGGAAAGGGTTTAGCTGTACCTTGTCACAATCCCAAATTCTGCCACATACCTGTACACACAGCATCAGGAGGGAGAGAAAATCAGCAAAGGCAATTACAGGGATGACTTCCTCATCTCATTACTGAAATTAGCTTCAATAAAGCATCCTCATGGGAAATACACTCCAGCCCTTTAGGGCACTGCAGGTTTTTTCATTCTTTCTATATTCAAGTATCAGCTCCCTATCACAAAATGCTGACTGATGTTTCGAAGTCCTCTGAGTGTCTGAATTTGTCACTGGTTTAGTTCAGACACTCAGTGCTGAAGGGCTGGATTCTTAGTCCAGCCATCTCTAACCTCAGGCCCCACAGTCCCCAGGAAGGCCCTCTGACTAAGCCCTGCAACTGGGCAAATTTAAAGAGAAACTGTGATGTGCTTTAAAATCAGGAACAGCATGACCACCAGTGAGGAGCCAAAGTGCAGCCCACAGCAGAGGAAATCCTGGAGCCATGGAAATAACCATGAAGCTGCTGGCAATTTAATAGGACTAAATTCTTCAGCTTGAACATGTGTAATCTAGGCAGAAAAGGAAATTCACCTGCTTATGTCAACTCCTCTCTTTCCAGCACAGGTTGCTTTAATATTGGACAACTTACCAGTTCCAGCCCTGCTTACTGGGAGGGGAATATCTGTCCATTAAAGCCGTGAGTTTCAACAGCGCCAGCTTTTGTGTGCGGGCCAGCTGAGCAGCTGACTGGCCATCAGTCTGCAGGGAAAGGCTTTCCAGGTTCATGCTCTCCTCCACAGACCAGTGTTGCTTCCCATGCCTATGGGATAAATATTGTTTAAGCTTAGGACCATTTCCATCATCCCTGTTAGTTTTCTGCCTGCATCCGTGAAGCACCTAAGACTCTAAAGGGCCTGTGGTTAGTTGCACCTAAACAAGGTACTTCCCATCCAGAAGGTTCTCTGGCAATACAACCTGGTTCCCTAAGAAATCCAGCAAGCTGGCTGTAAGGCCTGATTCCAAATGTCTGAGTGCTCATACAGCTTATGAGTGTCCTACCTTCAGCAGAGGTCAGATGTTGGCACCAGAGTGCCTACAGACCAGCAGCACCTGGCACCAGCAGTACAGACCCTGCTACCTAGAAGAGACCTAAGAGTACTTTGTTCTGGCAAAGCAATTCTATTTTGAGTGGACAGAACCAAAAGGAAACCCAAGGATGTCTGACCTGTTGGTCTTTTTAGAGTCTGTAATGTATGTCAGGTCTGCAGAACCAGTGTCCTTGCCCAGGCCACAGCTGCTCTCTCCCTCAGCCTCCCCTGCTGTCTTATCTTCTGAGCCCTCTGTTTCAAGAGAGCTTTCGTTAGGGGAGGGTGGATAGAGAGAGGTCAAGTCACTGGCAAAGTCAGAGTCCACATCATCTGAGAATTTCTCTGTCCACTGATCAACCAACTTTTTGAGACCATTGACATCTGCTATGACATTGTTCAGTTCTGAAAAAACATCGTCATCTCCAACTTGTGCTGCCTCCAAACTCTCAAAGTCAATGTTGGGCATGTTGTCATACACACTCAGCCTGTTATCTGTGCCTGAAAGGGGACTCCTGGGAGCTCTGGGGTCCTTGGAACCACTTCTGCTCCGGCTCCTCCTGCACCCATGGAAACTCCCAGTTCTCCAGTTGATGGAAGAGCAGTCTGCTGGAGACATGGAGCTATCTGTAAGCACTGTGGGGAACGTGCCAGGTTTATGGCCTTGTGGTATTTGAAACATCTGGTTCTTTTGTAACATCATGTCATTTTTTAGGTTTTGCTGAGATAGGTCGTTCCACAGCAAGAGCTTGCTGGAGTCCCTGTGCTCTGCACACACTCCCCTTCCTTCACAGGGGCTGCCTGGTTTTATAACAGGACTTGGAGTGCTCCCTGTGCTGCTATTTCCAGACTGATTGCTGGTATTGCAGCTCCGGGGAGGAAAGGAAGAATTGTTCTTTGTTTGGATGCCAGAGAGGTCAGAAATATTTACACAGTTCAGCATCTTCATCTTTTCTTCAGTAAGTCCTTCCAGAAGAACAGGTTCACTTATTATGGGTTTGGCCTTTGACTGACCACTCCTTAAGTTGCAGCTCCTTAAGTGCAGCTTCTCCATTTTCTTTAGAAGGCTCTTCCTCTTTTTAGATGACTTATCCAAATGCTTCTCCTCACTGGTGATATTTAAAAATTCACTGGGGGGAGGAGAACAACTAAAAGCAGAGTCCAGTGAAGGTACCTTAATTGAGGAACATCTTGAGGAACTTGTGCTGGTTTCCACATCTTCAAAAGGTTTGGGGGAGTTAACAATGTCACTGTCAGCACTGCTGGTGCTGTGAATTGAGGACACATCGTGCTTCTCACCATGATCCAGAAAAACACTGTCCTCAGTGTTGATGATCTTCAGTATTGGACTGCCTGGGGTGGATGCTCCAGCACCTTCCTCTGCTGGAAAACCTGCCAGGCTCCCGATGCGAGACCACCGCTGACTGCACCTCTCATAAGCCCATCTGTTACTTATTGCACAAGGTTCATCATCTTCAGAGTCATCACTCTTGGAAGGAAAAAAAAAAATACAGTTCAAGGGCAAAATTTGCAAATTTAAAATGACAAAAACAAATCTAACACAAAAAGGAGAGTTAAATTTTCTGCTGACCTCCAAAATGCCAAAGACCAACATATGGAAATGTGGTCATTCAGTCACTGAAGGTCTGACCTGGGTTAGTTGAAAAACGTGCTGACAAATGACTTCCAGGTATGCTGACAAATCTGGGAAGTTTACCACAGGAAAAGGTGACAGATTTAACCTCAGGATGAAAAGCCCTGTTTCGTGGCAAATCCAAGGGTTTTGAAAGATAATTATATTGGATTTACATGGCCTTTCCTAAAGCCAAACAAATCAAACCGTCTCGCACTTCTGTGACCAAAACTCATCCATTTTCAGGTAAAGAAGCATTTGGCTGTGGGACTGTGACACTATCAATACCTGTGGCACCTTTTGGAGCCCTCAGCCTGCCCTGCCACCCGCCCCAGGTGCCCCCTTTGCTGGATTGTCCCCATTCCGAGGGCACGCTGGGACAGCAAAATGTGAGAGAGCTGGCAACCACCTGTCTCTTCTCTGTGGGTTCTCTTGCCCCATTCTTCCCTAATGACAGAGTGGAACTTTCCAAAAAACAGATGTTTTTCCAGAAGATGGCATTATTTTCTCACTAGTCCTGCAGTTAATCCCCAGTACCTCAGAAGCTTTGCAGACCTGGTGTTGCCCAAGCTGTGGCTACCACTCTGTCTTAGCTGCAGCACTTCTGTGGGAGAGTAACAGCACAGCTAAAAGGTCCACAGCTTCTATTGGCTGAACAATTGGATTGCCCATTTAATTTCTTTGTTTTCTCAATAAAAGTGAACTTCCCCTTTCAGGACTTAAATAAGGTGTGAAACTACTTAGGAAACCAATAATAGACACGTTGAGGTGGGGCCTTGAGGCAACTATTGGACAGTAACGTGTATTGAATCAATTTTTAAGACTTCATGCACCAGGTTTTTGATACAACAGCCGAGCACATTTTCAATGAGAACAGGAACTGTGTGTTACAAACATACCCGTTTCCTATCACGGCTTATCTCCACTTTCATTGATGCATACTTGTTCAATGTGTTCAACCTTCTAGGGTGTAGGGAAAAAAGACAGGAGTTTTAAATTTAAACTGTTTTATTGCTTGAAAACAAACATGCACCAAACTAGTTGTGATCTTCTGCCACGGAGTCTTCATTATTGGTGTCAAAGACTCGCATTCTGTTAGAGGTTCCCATATATTGGTCCCCAAAACCAGCACCAATAACAACCCTATGATGTTCACAATTCCAGTTCTGCCATCTTAAAACTAGAAAAGACAACCATAATAAATAATTTAATTTAAAAAATCATGTTATTAGCTTAAATGATTGTGAAAAACTGCATACTGATTTTAGATTTTGAAATTAAATTAAACTCTGAGTGGGATTCTTGAAAAAAAAAATTTAAAAATCAAGACATTAAACTGTATCCCTGGAAGGACTTTATTATACACCATTTTAGTTAAAGCTTGTGGAATCGATAAGGTTCCAAACTAGTCGATCACTTAATTGTCAAAAAATAGGTGGCATCAAGAGCAGGCACGCTGACAGCCTCCAAGGAGCACTCAGGACAGAAGTCATGCCAAGAAACAAAATATGCTCCAAGCTCTCTAGTATCTGCTGTGCCTTAGAGATGTGTATGTAAACAACTCCTCTTGATGCTCTGGTACAGGCAGAATTTCAATTCAGGTGACCTGACAGGACAGAAAAGAACCAAAACACTTTGCTAGGAGAGAACTTTTCAGTCTCCTAAGCATTAGAAATCCTAAATGCAGCTAAAGAAATTCTGCTAAACCATCTCATAATGAGAAGACTTCAGTAACTGCAGAACTGAGTAGAAAGCCTCACACTATCTTGGCACTCTTCCATGGAGAAATTCCAAAGGGCCATGAGTTAGGCTTTGCACTGACAGTGCAGGTTCACTTGTGTGCTCTGAACAGCTGTGGCAAAGCAATAACTTCAAATCAATACCTTTGTTTCTCACTCAAAAAATATTCAGGAAAACAGAACAGATATTTGTGCAGATAATTTTTTTCCATCTATCTACTGGAACAGAAGTCAGAGGAAATTCCTGCACTCCTTTATTCGTGATCCTAGACAGAAGTCTGCCATGCTTGCAGGGAACTGGTTATTTTTTCTCAGCCTGCAGACATTTCACATTACAGAAAAGACAGTTTTAATGCTCAGTATAACATCCCTGAGACCCTGGCAGAAGAAGATGTGTGGACACATTCTCACTTTACCTCTTAATTCTTAAAACAACCAACTTCAGTGGTACTAAACTATGTGTTTAAGTGATTTCCTTCAGTCACAGCATTGGTGACTTTGTTAGTCTCTGACAAAAACAAGGGCATGAAAAGATGAAGGACAAATAACTGTGGGGCCTGGAGGTATTAAAGATGATTCATAATTAATGTTTACCTGAAGAGTGATTCAATTGCATCTCCATCTAAAAATTCATGATCTCTCCTTACAGTTTTTACATCAATGGGAAACTGCATATCTGTGGACAAAGAAGTTGAATCTGAAATCTGATTTGTAATTGCAAGGACTTTCAATTTTGCAACTTATTTATCACAGGTGAAATGAATCTAATTCTATTTCTATAGCTATACATTCACGCAACCATCTTTCAAGTGAGGATCAGTTCCTTAGAGCAAGTGGCAGAATAAATGCAGGGATCTGCTTGCTGCTATTATTACAGGTAGAAAAGCACTTCTGCACTTCTACGTTTCCAGGAGCTTGCAGTGATTAAGTGCCATAGACAAGAAACACAAAATAACCTTTAGATTTGGGTTGGTTCTCTGCACCTTCTGCCTTCAATGCAGTATAAAGCTGGGATTATTTAACATGAGTTTTTGCCATGGTGAGGTGCAATGCAGCACATGAGGTGCTCTCTGAGCTGTGTGAGCCTGACACCATGCTGGGCTGAAAGCTGAGTAATTCACCAGCTGAAGAGTTCAGTGCTTCAGCTTCTGAGATTTAACCTCGCAGATGAGGGAACTGCTGAGGTCTGTATGTATTTTCTTAGCTTATTTTATAAGTTTAATTTTCCTAGCCAGTTCAGAACACTGCATAAGCAGCAAGGTAATGCAGAGGATTCGTTTTCCAGAAGCATGGCAATGCACATTTCCAACCAACATCTTATATAATAAAACCTGCTGTAGTCAGACAGGAAGCATTTCCAGGTACATCAGGTTTCATGAAATGCAGCTTTCAAATCCAGCTCTTTGGCTTTACTTCGAATTTTCAATTTTGCAGTGAGTAGGGGAGGTGGGAATGAGAGCAGGCAGAAGTTACTGTTACAGTTTAACTGTAGTTCTGTGACAAAATCTCTCTCAAAAGTAGATTAGCTTTTGTTACTTTCAGTGTTTGTAACAGTAAGCATATTTTAAAGAAGAACAGTTTTAAGGTACATGCACAAGTATAGCCTGAAAAATTTTACAAGTTCATAGCAAATCCATACCTCCCGCCAAGAAATAAGTACTCTTTTTAGTTTTAACAACATGAAAACATGCTGAAACTGTATTTTTGACTGGCTGGCTGCTGCTGAGTATCTGTTCTAAACGCTTATGATTGCAAGATCATTTTTCCAACATTCTTTTTCAAAACACCAATAAAACAATCTTACTCAGACCACAGGCTGGAGAACCTTAGAGGAGTTTTAGTTGCAATCAGTGGTTGGAAAAATCACCTTCAGCACTCCAAGAAAAAGAGCCTGAAACAATTATAAGTAACTAAAAATCACAAAAGCAGAAATTTGACTGAGTTACAGTCTAACAATAGGAAAAGGAAACCAGGAAAGATTTGGCCCTTTGTAAAATTCTACTGAGTCTCTGCTGAGGTGTCCTTCCTGCAAGAAACACACCAGGTTACTATTTTTCTACATGTTTGCAGGAAGATGTAACAGAATTTGGAAGTGTTTCCATCAAAAGTGTCAGGTTCTGAAATATATTATTTATGTGAACAATTCCTCTCAAATTCAGTGTCAGCTGCTTGACAAGTCTTTGTGATCATACCTTCAAACAGCTGAGCATACTGGGGAAATCCAGCAGCTCTCAGCCAGTCGCAGGCTTCTCTGGCTTCAATTTCTGCAATGAGAACACACAGTTGTTCAAGGACAGTGCTGACCAGAGTTGGTGCTTTCACAGGACAAGCTAATTCACCCAGTGGATTCTCTGGGGATCCTGTATATTAATATTTTCTTAGTATATCATTAAAAAGGGATAAATTCTTGTATCCAATGCACTCACATGCACGTGGCCCTGGAGTATCTATCCTATCCCCACAGGATAGATAAGCAAACATAGGAGGGAACAGATATGAGCACATACTTGGGATGTCACACATTGGTGTAAATCAGGCACCCCTGAGCTGGGGGCAGTAAAGCCTCTGTTACAAGCTGAAATGAGTCCCCAGAGCAGGGTGTAGGACACACATCTGTGCCCTCACACAGCAAAGAAAATTCGTGCATTCCAATGCTGAGAAATTGTGATAAGACACAAACAAACCCTATAAATAAACTTAAAATGCTCTCACAGCCTTAATAACACTGGACACAGCCTAAGCATTCCCAGAACAAGAGTTCTCAGGAGTACCTGTTGCTAGGGTCTATCAATATTTATTTCCTTGCCAACTACCTACGCAACTTGGCAGCCACTGCAGCACAGCAGATGTCAAGAAGTAACTGCTCATTTTGTGACAAGTGGTAAAGCCCTATGGCCACTGCTGCAACATTCCCACAGGAGCAGAGCAGAATATAACCTCACAGAATTACAGAACACCAAACTCCTCTAAAACAAGCAGGTCAGCATGAGTAGATGCCTTCAGCTCTACTCTCTGCCAATCCTAGAAATGTCTGGGTCTGTGGATGAGGAGAGGATTCCTATATACACTTTCTGTAAGTCTGTGTGCACTCCAACTCATGCTACAACAAACACCAACCCAAAGGCAAAGACTCCTTTAAAGGGAACATTTTTAAGCTACCTTCAAATCAAGCAAGGTCAGTAGAGAGACGTTTTTAAAGCACCTTAAAGTGTAGCATGATAGGCTAAAGAAACAGGCCTGTTCCTTAAAAACTATTTTCTTTGCACATACACTCCCAGATTAGGATTCCAAGGCACTTCACATACATGCCTGTTCAAATTCACACCTTGCTTTGCTCAAACCTCTCAGTTGTAAATCATCAGTGCAACAGAATGAAGACACTCACTAAAAACATTGCACAACTTCTGTGATTCTATTATTCTACTTCTAAACTTTAAATTGTTTCCGTTATCAGTTGATTAATTTGGGCAATGCCATTCATAAGACAGGCCTCCCTGCACAAAATTCTATGGCTTTTTCATTCAAGAATAAAGTGATACCCCAGGAATACAAGGATATTTTTACACAGAACAGATGCATGACTCCTTTTCTTTTTTCAAACTGCAGAACAGAAACTAATTTCTTCTTCAATAGCCTATATACACTATGCCTACATTTATTGCTATACTTAGTGCCATAATTTATCATAATCTTTACCACAACAAAGCATTTAGTGAATACCAAGAGAGGGGACTGAAAAAAAAGACAAGCATTGTACTCACACAGCAAAAAAGGAAAGAAAAGATGTCTGTAGAAAAGAGCCAGGAGGATGACCAGTCTAACATCAGAAGTCTTCACAAAGACAAAGTGATTTTCACTTAGACAAACCCAGTAGATTCACTCAGCCATCTGAGCTGTGGAGAAACTGCAGCTGTCCTCACTCCAGACCTCAGCATGGCCAGCCAGAGCCTGTGCACATCTCCCCTGAGCTCACACAGGGACTGTGCAGGGGCTGAAGCTTCCCCAGTTCCCAACATGTTAAAAGTACAAGTCTATTTTTAGACCAAACCAAGCCATGAACTGTGATGCAAATAATAACAGGCAGAAAGATATTTTGCACCTAGTGAGGATATTTTCAATGAATATGGCTGAAAATACAACAGCATTGTTGCACTTACAGGTGGCCTCTTCCTCAGGACAAGGACACAGGAGCTGGGAGAATTTTCTTTGCTGATGTAAATCTTCAGACCTTTTAACAAACCTTTGCACAGTCACAGGGCAGGGTTAGATGGGATATTAGGAAGAAATTTTTTCCTGTAGGGGTGGTGAAGCCCTGGCACAGGTTGCTCAGAGAAGCTGTGGCTGCCCCATCCCTGGAAGTGTCCAAGGTCAGGTGGAATGGGATTTGGAGCAACCTGGGATAGTGGAAGGTGTCCCTGCACATGGCAGAGGATTGGAACTGGATACTCTCTGAAGTGCCTTCCAACCCAAAATTCTTATATGATTCTATAAATTATCTGCCATTGTATTTTCTGTGATTAATTCACCACTAAAATAACAGAATGGTTTTACTGATACCTCCAAATTTCAGGGACATGTATGCTGCCTCCTCCCCATGCTACTGGCAATTGAAATCATAAAGGGATAATGGATGGCTAGGAACGTTACCCTGATGAAAAGAAATTCCCACACCAGCCTACATTATATAAATATATACAGCAAAATGCAAATGAAGCACCCCAGCAATGCTCTCCCTGACCCTAGAGAGTTCCACAGCTCCACAAATAAAAGTCACAGAAATGTAAAAGAAGGGCAATAATCATGAGTAGCATTAACAGTGACACTAACACACCCACCTTGAGCAGCAACTGCTTCAAATGTGCCACAGACACTCATAGCCCTGCTCTCATGGAGGGGCTAAAGGAGTGACCACAGCACTGGCAATTTGCACCAAGCTTTCAGGCAAGCATTTAAAAACAGCCAAAGCTATTTCCTCAAGAAAAGCAGAGACAATCTTGAAGACCCTTTGGAGCTAATGAGAGGACCCTCACACTGTATTTTTGGCAAGACAAATAGCCATTTGTGCAGAAGACCCATTCCAAGTTTGGATTCACAGCCTGTCTACCCCATCTCTGGCATGCCCCTTCCCAGCCAGCCCCACTGCATGGTTTGGGATTGATTGCCCATTTCTACAGTCACACAGTCACTGTAGAAGTACCTTTCAGGTTGACCAACCAAATTTTAAAATAGATGTACTAATAAACCCAAGCTGATAGCAATTGCTTAGTCCTTCTTGATGTGAGAATAGTTGTTCAGATGCTTGTTGGAGAGATTCCTGAAGAAAAATTGGAAATCGGGGAGCTTTCAGACAGCCAGACTGGAGAAGCATCCCCAGATAAAGTTGCAATCACAGCATATCTGCCTGTGAGCTGGATGTCATACAAGAGGATGGTGCCTTTTTAAGATCTTTTGGGTGTTATCTGCACAACTGAAATAGCAGAGCAACCTAAATGTGTCACCTCCCTCTCCTGAACTGATTTCATAATTAAGCAGATGAAAAAAAATCCTGCAAAGCTTAATGTTCTTAGATTAGAGGCTGCCAGCAACTGTTCCATGCCAAGCCAGCTATTTCCCCATGGGCTACAGGCAGTAGGTTACTACCAGATGTTTATGAGAAACAATAGAAAGAACACAGCCTGTGCCACCCTTTGGCTGTCCTGTGTTCCACAGGTACGTTGTGTGCTGAAGGTTCAGTCCAGTCCCACTGCAGAGAGCATTCAGAGTCCTGGCTGTGCCCCAGCCTGCCTGTCCCAGCAGCCCCAGCACCCCTGCCCTCCACGGCTGCTGCCCCTTTCCCCACTGCTCCCTTCTCCCTGGAGCCCCAGCACCCACCTCAGCTGGGCTGTGACACCTCTCCTGCAGCCACCCGGGCTGAAACACTGTGTGTCCCCATCTGAGCAGGGTCCTGTGTGCAGACTGGAGTACCCACACTCCTCAGGTACTCAGAAACCAGATGCTACAGAGTGTATTAAATCCCTATCAGAATGAACAGCAATGTTCATAGGATTGTTTGCAATAATGAAAAGACATCTGTGCTGAGATTTGGGCATTTTCTCTGAGATGTTTTCCTCACAAGAAGCAGCACTTTCCTAACAAGAGAAAGGCAGCAACTGAAACCAGTGACAGCTGTATGTCAAACAGGCCAGGCAGTCTTATTATGAGATGACAACAACCTTCACCTAATGAAGAGTGTCACACTGTACATAAAATTTTTGAAAACACCCACTCTAAATAAAATGGGAGGGTATCAATTTCTATTTGAAAGCATTAGCACAGGATGCAGTGTGACTTTCAGTTGCTGCCAAAGCAGGAGACCTCTTCCTTTCCTTTCCCTAACTGTGAGTTCCTACCCCTCTTCACCCACACCCCGAGCCTATGCCAGCAGGTCCCGTCAGCCAAACTGGCAGGAAATGAGTCACTTTTTTTTTGCAAGATCAGATTTATGAAGTTTTAGCTTTCTGAATTGGCTACCACATGTTCTGATGAGCTTCAGTGGCAGGACAAGGGCAGTGGTGGGTACGTGCAGGGAGAGATGTGGGAACATGCAACTGCCCACCCAGGCCAGGGAGCTCAGCCTAGTGTGAGACCTTGCTTTTCACAGAGGTTTCTCACTGTAGGTCTGTTTCAAAGCAATTTTTTAGCAGATTTTAAAACCTACGGTTTTATGTTACTTTTACTCCTATCTTCATCCAAAATAGTTTTCCAGTTTCAACAAGTAGGAATCACATGGTGATCAAGACTTCATTAACTAAAGGGATTTGTGTTTAAGTCTGAACATCTTCCAAAACCATGGCAGGAAGAAGAACAGTTTCTTGCTGTTTACAGCACCCCTGCATTAGTTACTGCAGGACCCTTCTTGTCCCATGTTCTGTAGGATGCAAGTGTGGCGATTGTGGAAAAGAAAGGATTTCTCAACACGTCCAGCACAGAGCCATGCACAGGCAGACAGGAGAACAGAACAGAGAGTCAGGTTGACTCCTCACTTTGACTGCACATTACACCACTTTGGAAGAAAAAAATCCAAAGAATTTTGCTCTTTCCCAATCTCTGTCACTGTATAGGAAGAGGGCTTTTTTTTCTCCACACAGCAGTAAATCCTCTTGAACAGCCACAGACAAGATGCCCACAGTTCCCACCTCAAAACCTGCTTGATATGCCACAGCAGGGCCAACTGTTCCACTTGGAGAAATTCTGCTGCCTCCTCTCAACAGCAACAATGCCAGACTATCATCCCCCTCAGCCTCTCCAGATCTGCAGCCAGCAGGCCCCGTGCACGCTTGGCAGTCACACGTCAAACTGGGCCACACACTCTCCTACAGCTCACGAGCTGCTGGCTGGGACCTGGCAGGTCCTTCACACACTGACTCGGATCCTGTCATTCCTGCTTGTGCTGGCAGTGGTACAAGTGACAAGGGGTTTTCAGCTTCCATTTGAAGATCAAATTATGAGCTTCCATTTGCACCTTTCTGATTTGTGTATCTTCCCAGGGCTATAAAAATTGATGTAACTTCCCTGTGACTTACAGCTGCTAATGAGGCATTTTAATTTTATACACACCCTGTGAAAAATGCATGTGCTGTGCTAAAACTCTGATTTCCAGAGGACATTCAGAACGGCATTATACCTGTGACAGGATTTTTAATAAGTGTTTTTATTTATGTTATACCTACTCATTTAGAAAGAGAGTTGGAACATGATATCTACTCCATGTTAAAGGCTCAAACATGATGCTTTCAAAGCAGGGTTTTGCACTGACCAAGATAAGCAGTCAGGGACTTGTAAAACTGTCAACTCTCCAAAAGCTAAGATGGATCATAAATAAGTGGAAATGTTTATTCTCTTTTCCCTTGTGCAATGCAAAATATCAAAGCTTAATTGTACTTAACTAACCCACTTGAGGAAGAGGGGGAAAAAAAAGATTATAGCTTGGAATGTAGCCAGGATAATTTAGGCTCCATGNACACTGTGTGTCCCCATCTGAGCAGGGTCCTGTGTGCAGACTGGAGTACCCACACTCCTCAGGTACTCAGAAACCAGATGCTACAGAGTGTATTAAATCCCTATCAGAATGAACAGCAATGTTCATAGGATTGTTTGCAATAAAGAAAAGACATCTGTGCTGAGATTTGGGCATTTTCTCTGAGATGTTTTCCTCACAAGAAGCAGCACTTTCCTAACAAGAGAAAGGCAGCAACTGAAACCAGTGACAGCTGTATGTCAAACAGGCCAGGCAGTCTTATTATGAGATGACAACAACCTTCACCTAATGAAGAGTGTCACACTGTACATAAAATTTTTGAAAACACCCACTCTAAATAAAATGGGAGGGTATCAATTTCTATTTGAAAGCATTAGCACAGGATGCAGTGTGACTTTCAGTTGCTGCCAAAGCAGGAGACCTCTTCCTTTCCTTTCCCTAACTGTGAGTTCCTACCCCTCTTCACCCACACCCCGAGCCTATGCCAGCAGGTCCCGTCAGCCAAACTGGCAGGAAATGAGTCACTTTTTTTTTGCAAGATCAGATTTATGAAGTTTTAGCTTTCTGAATTGGCTACCACATGTTCTGATGAGCTTCAGTGGCAGGACAAGGGCAGTGGTGGGTACGTGCAGGGAGAGATGTGGGAACATGCAACTGCCCACCCAGGCCAGGGAGCTCAGCCTAGTGTGAGACCTTGCTTTTCACAGAGGTTTCTCACTGTAGGTCTGTTTCAAAGCAATTTTTTAGCAGATTTTAAAACCTACGGTTTTATGTTCCTTTTACTCCTATCTTCATCCAAAATAGTTTTCCAGTTTCAACAAGTAGGAATCACATGGTGATCAAGACTTCATTAACTAAAGGGATTTGTGTTTAAGTCTGAACATCTTCCAAAACCATGGCAGGAAGAAGAACAGTTTCTTGCTGTTTACAGCACCCCTGCATTAGTTACTGCAGGACCCTTCTTGTCCCATGTTCTGTAGGATGCAAGTGTGGCGATTGTGGAAAAGAAAGGATTTCTCAACACGTCCAGCACAGAGCCATGCACAGGCAGACAGGAGAACAGAACAGAGAGTCAGGTTGACTCCTCACTTTGACTGCACATTACACCACTTTGGAAGAAAAAAATCCAAAGAATTTTGCTCTTTCCCAATCTCTGTCACTGTATAGGAAGAGGGCTTTTTTTTCTCCACACAGCAGTAAATCCTCTTGAACAGCCACAGACAAGATGCCCACAGTTCCCACCTCAAAACCTGCTTGATATGCCACAGCAGGGCCAACTGTTCCACTTGGAGAAATTCTGCTGCCTCCTCTCAACAGCAACAATGCCAGACTATCATCCCCCTCAGCCTCTCCAGATCTGCAGCCAGCAGGCCCCGTGCACGCTTGGCAGTCACACGTCAAACTGGGCCACACACTCTCCTACAGCTCACGAGCTGCTGGCTGGGACCTGGCAGGTCCTTCACACACTGACTCGGATCCTGTCATTCCTGCTTGTGCTGGCAGTGGTACAAGTGACAAGGGGTTTTCAGCTTCCATTTGAAGATCAAATTATGAGCTTCCATTTGCACCTTTCTGATTTGTGTATCTTCCCAGGGCTATAAAAATTGATGTAACTTCCCTGTGACTTACAGCTGCTAATGAGGCATTTTAATTTTATACACACCCTGTGAAAAATGCATGTGCTGTGCTAAAACTCTGATTTCCAGAGGACATTCAGAACGGCATTATACCTGTGACAGGATTTTTAATAAGTGTTTTTATTTATGTTATACCTACTCATTTAGAAAGAGAGTTGGAACATGATATCTACTCCATGTTAAAGGCTCAAACATGATGCTTTCAAAGCAGGGTTTTGCACTGACCAAGATAAGCAGTCAGGGACTTGTAAAACTGTCAACTCTCCAAAAGCTAAGATGGATCATAAATAAGTGGAAATGTTTATTCTCTTTTCCCTTGTGCAATGCAAAATATCAAAGCTTAATTGTACTTAACTAACCCACTTGAGGAAGAGGGGGGAAAAAAAAGATTATAGCTTGGAATTTAGCCAGGATAATTTAGGCTCCATGCAGATAGTGAACATAAATGTCTGGAAAATGAAAAGGCCAAGATATTTGTCCTTTCATTCCTACTTTACTATCATGCTGGTGTTTTGGAACTGCAGCCAACTCTTCAGTTATCACAGCTGGGAACTGCAATGTATCCCAGAACTTTGTGGCAACCTTAATTGCATCTTTATCCAGCTCCTTGGCATCAGCTCCCAAGCTGATTACCAGGACTCCCAAGCTGATATTAAGGTCTTTACTCAGGTCTTTGTCATTTGCCCCCTGTGTTGGTTTCTGGGACCCAGACAAGTTTAAAGGCATTTTCTTTGCAGATCACATTCACTTGCTTGTCTGTGCTGGCTGATCTTTTAATTGCTTCTACATATGTTACAGAAGGCAGTGTTTGCTCCAAAGGAATTTCAAAAGGCTCAAGGAAAGCAGGTATCTAACTCACATCAACGTTATGAGACATGAGAGTGTAACTCTGTAACTTCCAATCCACACTGGAAAATCCTCATCCAAGTAAGTGGGGTGAGAGAGGGGATTTATCTCTCTGCAGTCTAATCCCAGATATGTTGCTTCTCTGTGCTTCAGTCCTGCTGGCTGCAAAGCAGGAACAGATCCCACATTTCTCTGATGCAAAACTCCTTATGGATGTTTTTTCACAGGACCCTTGTACATGATTGAGAAACACTTGATGCAAGAGTCCTAGGAGGAATTGTAGCAGGGAGGGTACTGCGTGCTTCCACTAGAGCCAATATCAATAAACCTATAGCACAGAAGTAACAAAACCCAAACCCAGCAAATTGTCTGTGCTCTTTCGTTGTGTAGTGTTCAGTTTAATTACACAAAGCACCAATAAAAACACAGTGTGTGATACAGGTTCAACCTACATGTGAGGAACCATTTAACCCGACAGAGACTGCGCTGCAAGTGGTTACATCTAAAAGCAAGCTGCTTTATTGGCCTGCTAAGGACCTGTGCTGAGCTGAGCCTGCTGACAGCTGCTGAGCCCAGGGCAGTGGACAATCTTTTACCAGGTCACTCTACCCTGACAGAGCTTGTTGATATTCAAAGATAGGCAACAAAGTCAGAAAATCTACTCAGAGCTTTCCAAGTGCATCCAACTAGTCAGTAAAAGCAGCAGCCACTGGAAGAGCATGATCCAAAGTGCTGACAGCCTGAGAGCTGCTGTCATACTAACAAAGCAGCAGTAGGAAACAGCAGCACCCCCCTGGATGCTCACCTGGGGCTGTCATCTGCCGCAGCACCCCCCTGGATGCTCACCTGGGGCTGTCATCTGCCGCAGCACCCCCTGGATGCTCACCTGGGGC
>VZRZ01002792.1:866971-921015 GCA_013398175.1 Climacteris rufus | reverse complement strand
AGAGCATCCCCCAGCCAGGCTCTAGGTCAGAGCATCCCCAGCCAGGCTCTAGGTCAGAGCATCCCCAGCCAGGCTCTAGGTCAGAGCATCCCCCAGCCAGGCTCGAGGTCAGAGCATCCCCAGCCAGGCTCTAGGTCAGAGCATCCCCCAGCCAGGCTTGAGGTCAGAGCATCCCCCAGCCAGGCTCAAAGCCAACTGTGGCCTCTCAGCACCACTGCACTCCCTTGCCTCAGGACCCCACATGTCCAGGGGCTTTCTAACAGGCTCTGTGTTTTATGGGTCCAGTGTGTCTCTCGTCAGAGCCTGAGTTGTGTACATAACTCATGCTGACCTCTTCCTTCTCCACCGAGGCACTCGTCCGAGCCAGAGATCTGCCGGGCGTCACCAGGCTGCTCATTTGACGCACTATTTTTAAATAACTCACAAATATTTAAACAACTTTTCTATCAGCATTACATGTTTAGAAGACATCCAGGAATGTCGAAAGTACCCGAGCTGGCTGGCCCACATGGAGCACAGCCCTGCAGCAGTGCCGAGTTATTGAGTGGCCTCGGACTCACACCAGCTCATGCAAAGCCCCTGGCAAGCGACCTGGAGCTTTCAGCACCCCAGTGAGACAACTCTTGTGAGAAAAGTTGGGTATGCACAGTGTTACTGTCTGAGACACCGAGCCTTAGTTGTGGTCTACTTGTGATTTGCCTGGCTAATGAAGCTCTGCTGGTTCTGAGAAAGGCTGTGAGCCCAGCTCTGGAGACTGAGCCGATGCTCCTGGCACAGAGCAGTGTGAGAAAAAAGCCAGCCGGATTTTCGTTTGAATTTAATACACATTTAGGATACATGGCTGTATCTTCTGTAACATCTCCACAAGGTCTCCACTATCAGGTGATGGGTGTAAAGGCATCCACTATCCAGGCAATGCTGCAAACCAATTTAATAATCAATTTCTGTTTAGGAAAGGCCAATAAAGCTTTAAGACCTTAAAGCCTTTACACTGGTTATTTTACTACTTGGCCATAAAAGACTTTCAAAACTCAACAGGAAAGATTTCCCACGTTCTGAATTTGAAGAAGATTGCTGTTAAGATGTTCAAAAAAGAAATACTGACACTGAAGCACCCAAACCACTAAATCTGTTCATAAAAGCACTTCACATCAAAAGACCTTGATGTGCTTTAGCTCACTTCAGATTTCAGCAGCACTCAGTCCTTGCCTCAGACTGGAGCTAAGCTTGGTGCCAGCCTACCTATGATGGGAGGCTGCATCTGTTCTTATGTGTATCCAGGCATAACACAACCCCTTTATTGAGCCAAGCAATTTTTCCTTGGATGGCTTGGCTGTGCTGGCTGTTACAGGACATGATGTTCACAGGTCACAACAGTGTTGTCTTGAGAGAGGGCTGGCAAGGAGTATGAAGCAGATTACAAATCTTCACCTCCTTTTTCAAGCAATGAGGCAGCTAAAGGTGGCTCAGTCAGACTGGTAGAAAACACGTGCATTTCCTCTGTTTGCCAAATATCCACAGCATTACTTGAGAGAAATGTCATAGGCTGGAGCAGAGTTAGATTTGGAAGGTACAAGGCACATGTTGGCTACCAAGGCCAACCAAAGTAACAAGTCAGCTGTGCATTCCCTATGTAAAAGTCTTTAGAAGGACCAATAAAAAAGTACATTTTCCTGTCAATACTAGGATGTCAGCACATGTAAACACCTTGTAAGTTGTGCCCTGAAGAAACGCAATTTCTCAGTTCCTGCTAAACCTCTTGACCTAATATTTGGGATACCATAAGGCTATCTCAGTAAGATCTAAACCTCTTTTGCAGAGGAGACACCAACTCTATGTCTACTCTTGGTGGAGAAGAAAAAGGATTCAGGCTTCCTGATTCCAAACACCCTTTCCAACATGCTGCCACTACGTACAAAGCAGGAACCCAGAGGTTGGATGTGCCCTTTTCTGTAGGTGTAAAACTTCTGAGAATGAATGGGCAGGTGTGTGCTGCAGTTCATGTGTTGTTAAGTTTAGGGACCTTTACCTTTGCCCAGAGCACTGCCACATATTTCTGTGACAGGAGGCTTTGCCTTGTCTGCCCACATTTAAGAATAACTATTGCTGTCAGGTTCCAGCTGGCCACAGGAATGCTGTGCAGTTTCTGGCTGTGGCATTCAGATAGTCCTTACCTCTGATAATAGGGAGTGAGGGAGCGCCTGGGCTGATAGGACTGATGGGTTGGTTTATATCAATATCACTTACTCAACTTCACTATAACTTTTTGCAGTTCTTCTAAAGAAGGCAGTATAGAAATACAAATATTCACACACAGCCTCTTTTCACCTCTCCAGAAATGCCCTGCTTCATTGCTAAGAAGTAAAAACAGCAAAAGGAAAAAAAAATAAAAAATGAAAGGACACTGCTCTGTTGCAACATCAAGCCAGCATAAGCAGTGACAGCGCCCACATGAAATATTTTACCATTAATGGCTCCAATAGAAATCTTTCTGGATGATCTATGAAAGCCCTGCAATCAGGAATAGTCTAAGCTTTGCTCAGCCCCATTTCAAAATCATGGTTCTCTGATGAGAGAGGAGTTGCCCTCACATGTACCATAAAATTTAGAAATCCATTTAAGTCCTTTTGATGTTATTTGAATGATCGCCTCTGAAAGGTTATTAAAAAAAATGCTGCTAAGCCATATTTGTTTTTTCTGCCATGTTTGGAAAGTGTAAACACTTAAATCACCAACCAAGTGCATATCATTCATATTCACCATATCTTTCAAAAGCATACTTAGCATACCGCTGAGAAAGATTACTCTGCTGACAAAAATCAAGTGTCTGGATTAATTTAAAGCAGTGCATTTCGCAATCCATCATTCCAGAGTAGGAGAACAAGGAACTGCTCAGTTAAATTAAATTGTGAGTTACTCTGGAACAAATTAAAGGAAATTAATCTCTGCACTGTGTCTAGTCCAGACGTGTAATTCGGGGCTGATGCTATTAAAAGCCAAACAGTCTAGCTGGCTTTCATAAAGACTGAATCATTTTACAACTAATATTTATTTGCACTCTTGCACAACATGAGAAGCAGCAGGATTTGTGGCTTGTGAGATGAGCTGCAGTTTCAGGCCAGTGCTCTTCAAGGACTTTTTCAAGGAGAACAGGTGTGGGAAACCAGGCTGGGTATGGCAGGGCAGGAGCAAAGCCCTCCCAAACCAAGGAGTCAGCAAAGAGAGAGGATGCTGGCTGCTCCCACAGCAGTGTGTTTGGCCAGCAGGGCCCTCCCCACAACACTTTGGTGGCCACCACAGCTGGATTTGGTCCATGTGGGTCAGCTCCAGGGCTCTGTGTCACACCCTGCCCAGCCCCAGCTGGGTCATTGGGGCCCTTCTGGGCTGGAGGTGGTTTGCCCTCTGAGGAAAGGATTTTATTTGATAACCCAAGAGCCCACGTGCAGAGACAGTGAGGCTCAGGAGAACAGATTATCTGAGGAGACTTGACAAACAATAGAGGGAATGAAGAAACTTAATAAAAGAGTGTAATAAGCAGTAAACTCACATAAAATTCCTTGTGGTACCAACTGGCCCTAGCTTTGCACATTTTACCCAAAGCCCATTTCTCAGTGTATTTTTACTCTTTTCTCTTTTCTTTTCTTTTTATTTCAATCTTTAAATAACCATTTACTATCAACTGTCTCCCTAATTTCCACTTCAATTTTTCAATTTTTTTTTCTCCCTGGCTCTGTATAGATATATTTAATGCAAACTTCTCATAGCAGAAGAAGGAGTAGTTTGAAAAAGGAGAAGTTTGAAAAACAAATGTTCCGATGAGATGCAATTCCTTTATAACCAGTTACTCTTCAAAAGCAAGTCAGAATATTATCCTCATATACATGACAGCATTCCAAGCAAAACATAAGCATATTTCATTCACATTCAATTCCCTAACCAGCTCATTTAGGCAGTGGTGGCTGGAGGAGCTGGCTGAGCACTGAGAACCTGAAAGGCTTAGTGACCTGAAAGGTTTAATGGCAGAGCAAGACTTCATCCAGCACGAAGCATTACAGAAATCTCAGGGCATAAATCTCCCTTTCCCCAGGTGGGGCAGACACTGGAGAGACAGCAAAGCTGTGCCTTTGGACCGGAGCTCAAAGGAAACCTGCAGGAGAGCCAGCAGTGCTGCTCTGGCTTCTCTCCCTGCAGAGCGGGGTTGTGTAACTCCTCCTCAGAAATGCATGCCTGCAGGCTGCTGTGCTGGGAGAGGCTGTGGCTCTAAGCTGAGCAGTCAGGCTGTGAGTCAGACCTCCTACAACCTGGCAGCCATGAAGTAGCAGCCACAAGTGATGACCTGAAGCTTGTTCTGGTGGTGCCACCAGCAAACATGCCAAGTGGATTTCATCTCTGGCAGCAAAAGCTTATTCCTCTCTCATGTCCAGCCTGATGTGGTTGTCCCTTGCTTATAAATCTCACACACTAATCAGGTTGAGAGTTAATATTTCCATAAATTCTGATCTCCAATGTGTTGTGCTTCTCCAGAGCAAAAGTTCCCAAGACCTACCTGCACACTCCAGAAAGTACCAAAATACAGGGGAAGGTTTCTCTGAGGAACTTTTCTGAATGAGAGAAGACAGAGCAAGAGAGGATATATGCACAAGGTCCCACAGCAGGTAAATGACTGGGCAAATCCAAATCTAAACCCACTTACAGGACCTCCCCCCTCAGGCCAGCCACAGATTGTCTCTTCTGAAATCAGAAAAAATGAGCATGGGAGGTCTTTTCCATCATCTTAGTGTGACTAACCCTGCTCTGTTGTAAATGCTGAAATAGCAACCATTTGTTTTTATATGTTTGGCAAAACACCTTTTCCTTTTATTGCCTCGGCCAAATCAGCCCAATTTTTCAGGCTGATTGGGAGTTTGGCAGTAATGCACCTAAATGGCTCTGCTGCTGTAGGATGGCCGAGATGGCACAGGGAGATTTATAGCACTGAGCCCCAGGTAAGGATGCTCCATTTTCTTGCAGACTGATTAGTACTGTCTATTCCAGCGATTTAAGTGTTTTTTCAAAGAACACATTTGAAGAGCTGAAATGGATACACACTGTCAGCTCCTGGCAGTTTAAGTGCAAACAGCTGCCCTGAAAAGCTCTGTGCAGCACCACAAAGAGATGAGGCTCTATGAAAGCTAGTCAATCAAAGAAGATAAATCTTTGTGTCAGTTCCAATTATTGAGATACTCCAGTTAACTCAGGGAATCATAGACATTAGACCGGCTTTAAATGCCCACGTGGTTGAGACTATACCATTGCTCCTGGGAGGCAATTTCACTGTCTGACAGATCAAGAGGCTTTTCTCAGCTAGTTAATTCCAATTAAGTTTTTCCTCTCAATTTCATCCTCCTATCCATTATCTTCAGTCAGCTACCCTTCACAATTCCTCTCCTGCCATGCTGCTTGTGCCAAGACTCCTGGAAGTGGTGACATTATTAAAAGTACCTGATGATGACACCCATGAGGCCTCCCAGTGCCTCACAGGCTTCAGAGCAAAGATGGTTTCTGTCTTAAAGAGCTTCTTCCAGCTTCTACAGCCTTTAAATAAAGCTCAGCACTTTAATTTAGGTATGTCAGTGACCTTGTCTCCTTGTCCTTTGCCTCTGGTCCTCTGATAACTTTGTTCCTCCTGGATCCCCTGACTTCAGACAGCAACCAATGTGTAAAGAAGATGTGTTTAGATGGTGTAACACTAGAAAAGAGCTGCTGCTGCAGAATTACCTCCTGACATTTTTCTAGAAGTCTATAAGCACCGGTGTCCTGGAAGATGTCATGAGAATGGATAACATAACACAAAAGATTATACTGCTGTGTCATGAACTCTACATAAAGCCAAATTACAGGGGATTCCATTAAATAATTCCTTTCCTTGCTCCTCCAAAGAGGAATGGGAATGGCTGTACCCTGCAAAGCGGATGGGATTCATCAGAGTCTTATCTCTGATATCCAAAGAGACTGGTCACACAGCACAACTCCCTTTCCCTTACCACATTGCTGTCCCTCTCACACACTCAGGAAGACAAATGGAATTAAACAATCTGTAAACATATTCCTCCGTCTCAGGAAGGTCAAGGGGTTTGCAAGTTTATTTCAAGAAACAAGAGGAATTTAGCCCTTTATTCAACACAGCAGTGAACATCAAAGGATAGCCAGCTCCTCTGAGGAAGCAGGTCCCCCTACCCAAGGGCAGGGGTCCCAGGGATAGTGTGTGCATGGCCAGGTCAAGGTTGGAGCTCCAGTCTAGATTTACACCAGTTTAAAGGAAAGCACTCCCCAGCCCAGTATTTACATTATTCAGGCCAAGGAAAAAATGTAGTGGCAGCTGTGAACAGTTTAAATATCCAAACCCTGATGGGAGGACCTTCATGCAGGGGTTTGGTTTGTTGTTGCAGCTGACTCTCTGCATCTCCTTTATCTTGTTGCGTTTTTTCTCCTTTCAGAGATGTTTGACCTCAAATGCAAAAGGATAACGTGGATCAGGAGGAGTGTTTATTATGGATGAGTTATTTTCTTTCATGTTAGCAAAATCCTTTTGTAAAAGTTGGCAGAAGTCCCTGTTACAGCTAAATTTTGGACCCATGGGTGATCTGGAATTTAACATTATTTATGTCTCAGTATAAAAAAAGCAGTGGAAAGGAAGCAAATTCAAAGAAAATAATCAGAGCACAGCTGAGGTCTGTAGCTTTACTTATTTAATCCATTCAAGTCTATCACTGCCCTCATCTTCACTGATGTCGGGTGACTATTCCAGTGGTTTGAGGCTTGTGTCTAGGAGATGGAACATTTGCAGAAATTAGACATCACACTATTTCAGTGTTGTTTCACAAGGAAAGGAGCATGAAGCACTTTACAGATTCGAAGAACTAATTTGCTCCCGTGTGCAGTTGTGCTGACATTGCCTGCTCTCAGCACTGACTCATGTTGCAGTGTAACTCCTTTGCACTACAGAGGGGAACTCCAAGTGGGGAGCAAATCTTACTGCTGCTGTCACTGAGGTCCCACTCCAACCTCCTGTCCCCAACCCTGTCTTTTCACAGGATTGGGATGACAGGCAGCCAGACTTTGCAAGTGTCACTCACTCTGCTATGTGGTTCTTCAGAAATCCACCCCTGTCTCCAGGGAGCTGTTTGCACTGTAAAAATCAACTGCTGAGTATGAAAGAGAGCTGAAGTTCAGCCCTGGACTGCCAGTGCTGTCCAGGCACTGGGGTCATTGCAGGGAAGATCAGTCTTGAAGGGTGGGGTTGGAAAGAACATTTTTAGGAAAGGGTTATTTTTGTGTGCTTATTCCCAGAATGGTCCCAGGGCAAATCCATACTGGCTGTTTTTCCAAGTCTCATTTACTCTTGATCAACATACACAGAAAACTGAGGCACAAGTTCTTAAAATATTCAGAAAACAGGTTTTCTTCTCGTTCATGCTATTTCACAGCCATTTTCCAATAAAGTTAAAGGAAAAAACACAATTTTTTCTTCTACAAAGAGAACACACTCTCAAAACCTTGTACCATCAGAATCAGGGGTCAACCCCAGTGACAGGAAAAGCTCTGTCCACACTCCCCCCTTGGCCACTCCTATTCCAGCAGATCTCTCTGCAAACAGACACCATTCCTTGATTGCACAGCTCACAGTGCACAGAACACTCAGGGTAGTGTAACAAGGAAGAAAGCAGCACCCCACAGCCCCCCAGATCGTTTCCCAGTACCAAAGGGCAGCTCTTATTACTAAGCTTGAGGTTGAGAAGAGCTCTCTAAGTTTTGAAGAACACATTTGAATGCACAGGAGTTTTCACTTTGAGGTGTCCTCCCCCTCCAGCACGAGCAGACATTAAATATGTGCATGCTTAATGCTCTGCCAGCTCTGCAGCCATCAGGCTGGATCAGCAAGGGGAACTCTGAGTAATTCAGGTGTCTGTGGAATGTCAGAGCCTGCAGCTACAGCGAGGGTGACATTTTCAGAAGTATCTACATTTCTTAGACTCTTCAAGCTCCATTGAAAATTGCTTGAGGTGAATTTGAATGGAACATAGGCCCCTATATCTCTTTTGTATTTTAGGTGATCTTCTATCCTTAAATTTTGCAATAAATAACAAGCAGACACTGCCTGGAAAGCTGGGAACAGAGTAGGAGTTTGGCTAGCATGAGCACAATTCCTTTGAATATTGAAAGTATATTTAATGTGGTGCTCAAGGTCACACAGCAAATCAATGGGCAAAACTGAACCAAAGCCCTGAGGGCATATTACCTGCAATCAGATGCAGAAGTAATTGAGTAATTGCAGACTTAGAAGCAGCATTACATCAACTTAACATATGGCTAGAAAGGGGCTCGGGAAGCTGCAGGGATTTGCTGAAGGGGAGAGAGAGTCTAGATGAGGGCTGACATTAGACTTGAACAGCTAATATCATCACACAGGTAACCTGGCACAGGAAAGTCTGCTGCTATTTATACTCCATAAAACTTCTGATTTTAGTGCCCTAGTTTTCAGTATATCCACTGCTGGAAACACGAGGAGTCCTTCACTTGAAGGACACATCTTGCTGACCATTGGCACTATGCTGGGAGACCCCGAGGTGAGAGACACTGGTGACTTGGCTCTGACACCTGGCACAACCCTGCTGGGAAGGTGTTTTCCTGTGCCTGGCAGTGAGCACATGCCCCTTGGCTGCTGAGCTTCCCCACGAGCTGCTGGCCCAGCACCGTGCTTACCAGCCCTACCTGGCAACCACTTCCCTCTCATTTCAGCTGTCAAAATTATATTTATGCTAGTGCAGTATTTCCTGTTTCCTAATTTGGATGGTTCTCTCAGTCATTTTTCCACTAAAATGCTCAAGCATTTTTTGAAAGCATCTAAACAGGAAGAGACCTGACCTCTCCTCCCTGAACATCGTGTGCTCCCTTCTCCTGGCAGCAGCAGATCACTCCTGTGCCAGCTACTGCAGTGACTCCAGGACAAGCTGAGGGTGGATCCCATACCTTGGGACTGCACGTGGGCTCTGCTTGTGTGCACTAATGGGCTGCCTTGAAATGCTCAGCAGTCTTGGGATCCCAGTTAAAGTCCCATTCACACCCAGCCTGGCCCCCTCATTCCAGCTCACTGCCCTGACTGACCGTGTAGATGGGTCCCAGGTTCTAGGGCCATCCCCATCAAGGGACCAATGTCCATTGGTTCAACTGGTTTGATGTTCAGCCAGATAATTACTTCAGGCAGATATTGGGCAGCTCTTTTCCTGTGCAGTTTCCCTGGGAACAGATTGGTTTGGAGGGTTTTCCCACTTGAAGACATCTGTCATGACTGCCCCTCACCTGGGAAAGTGTGGCCCTGAATCAGAGCCATCACAATCCCTGCCATCCAGCAGCTTCCAGCAACAGCCTCAAGGGGGAATTTCCCTTTCCCTGAGCTGGACAAGCTCTACCCCACCCAGGAGCTGTGTCTGTGCCTGCAGTCCCTTGCTGTTGAGACACTGGATGCAGCAGGAGCATCCAGCCCAGCCCAGCCCCACTGCAGGACCCACAGACACTTGTGGGGTGCTGGGATGGGGCCCAAGGGCAATGCTCACTGCCAGGCTCCAGCTCCTCTCCTTGGAAGGGCAGTGCTGCCTTCAGCAGACATCATACACCAGGGATTTACACAGACAAACTCCCTGCACCTGGCTCTAAGGTGTTAAGGAGTAGGGCAGCTCAGAAGCAGAGCCTGGAAGCAAAGAAGAGTCACCTTCCTTACTGCTGGCAGTGCAGAATCCCCTGGCATGAGCAGAGCCCAGATCTGGGGCACTGTGCTCGGTCACAGGGAATGCAGCACGAGTCTCTGCTGCATTCCCAGACAACATGGGAGAGTCATAAATGGGAAAAAGTTGTTCCTACCTTCAGGAGATGGAGAAGCTAACACACTTCACTTCCAGGAGCACTCACATAGCCCCAGAGAAGGAGTAAAGCAGTGCTGAAGCCTCTGTCAAGCCTTGTGGCTGTGAGGATGGCTGTGCTGTGGGACAGCAGGGACTGGCCCTGGAGCCCCACTGCCAGGTCTTTCCCAGAGCTGGGCTAACAGCCACACTGCTCTGGACTGTCCTTGGGCAGGTTTAGTGCCCAGGCTCCACATCCAGTTCTTTGGCTGGTGCAAATCAAAAGCTCACACACCTGAAGGTGACAGAACAGAAAGGGAGTGAAAAAAAAGCCAATAAGTGAAAGGAAACTCAGGGCCCCACTTGTGCCTGTGCCCACAGATTGTTCCTGCAGAGCTCTTGGGCAGCTGCCTCCCAGCCCTCCCTTATCTGCACTCTCCTCCAGAAGCCCTCAGTGTCCAGAAACTGCATTCGATATACACAGTGGTACATATTTAACATACTAGTGTGGGGCCTTGCAGCAGTCTGGTCATGCTGCAGAATTAATCCAAGATTGATGATAACTGCAGAAAATTAGATTTATGTTAATCTTTCTAATGTTGGGCTTTTTTTTCAAAGAGTTGCTGTTCCAAGTCCTAGCACTATCCTGCAGCAGTGAACCTGTAATGCCACCCTCTTATGCCACAGCACATCCAGGAAGGAGCACTCTGGGGTGTCTTTGGGACTTGGGAGCCTCACCTGGTACCAGCTGCATGGAGCAGGAGCCAGGTTGTGAAGATGCTTTTATGGAACGTTGTGAGGTTCCACCATTTCCCCGGAGCTGAAACTGGGCTCCAGCCCCCCAGCACAGTAAATCTTCTCCTCCAGGGAAGCACCCAGCTCTGCTCAAGCACCTTCTGCTGTGATGGCTACTGTAGGTGGATGGGAATGACAGGGTGCTCAGCTCTCGGTCTCTAAGGATAAAGCAGCACAGGGAGTATTTTGGGAGACTCCTGATATTAAGGCACAGTCACTAACTGTGACTAAGGTCTGTAGGTATTCTGGACTGGTGCCATGGAAGGGGAGAGAAGAAATCCCAGACAAAGCAAAACAAGAATGTGTTACTGGCCAGGAAGATTCATGTGGTGAAAATTAACAGCAGTGAGTGGCTTGCAGCGATAGCCCATCCATCTTGCCTGTGGCAGGGAGAGCTCCCTCCCCAGTGTCTGGGCAGCACCGTGTCTGGCAGCCAGGTCACCAGCTGCTACTGACATTTCTCCAAGTTTGGGGGCTACAGGCAGTGGCTCCTCCATGCACACACAGGGCACAAGCCTTGCTTCCCCTGGCCACGTCTGTGTCCACCCAACATCCCTGGACACAAGGATGGAGCGGGGAGGGAGCAATGTGCTGCCTCTGGGGAGCTGCTCTCCACGCTGGACCAGCACCCAGAGCACAGTGTCCCTGCTGAAGCTGAGCAGATCCTGATCTCAAGATCAACTATGCAACTGAACACAAAGAAAGGATCCCACTGTACATCCCAGGTAACACCTGGCTATGTCTTAATTTAGTCTTAGACTGGCAAAACCAAGATTGTTTTGGTGATGAATAAAAGCCTTAGAGCAATGCCATCATTAATTCAACAGCCACACTTCACCAAAGAACTGCCTGAATGCAGCAGGTGGTGTGCCCTCACCAGACTGGGTCTGTACATAAATCACTTCAGCCAGGGGTTTTAAATGCTGTAGTTTCTTTAGTTATTTGGCAAATGCATCACACACTAATCTACTTTTAGTCTTTTAACAATATACCAAATTTTTTATAAAGTTGTAACACATTCAAAAGATGACTTGTCTCTCCCATCACCAGCCTGCCCAAAGCTGGCTGTGTACATATTCTACCTCTGAACAGCACAATGCTCAATGGAAAACCACATAAAATTAACGTTCCCCACACTGCTGTGCTGATTGAAGATTCAGCTCGGATGGGAGAGGAAGTGCAGGGTCCAGCGTGGTTTCCTGTGTGCCTATAAATATCCTTTTGGGATGGTTTAGGCAGAGGTCAGGCAGCTGTACAAGTCCCAGCCTCCATTTGCCTTGTGCTGGTGGAGCAGGACCGATGGTAAAACTCATCCCCCTTAGAGCAAGAGCTTTGGGTTACACAGTGTGCTCCTGCTACATCATCTGATGCTAATGAGAGCTTGCCACTTGCTGCAGTGGGAGCAGGGCCACTGGATACCTGCCAGGGCAGGGGTCCCACCGGGGTCACCCCTGTGGGCTGGCACCAGGTGAACCTCTCCAGTCACCTGTTGGTCTTTCAGATGTTTTTTTGAGTGGCACATGAAAGCTATGAATGTTTCCAAAATGCTCTAAAAGACAAGAACAGACAGAAAGATGCTATTTGTGTTCTTCAGCCCAACAGAGGGAATTTAGGGAGCAGTTTTGCCCCCCTCTGGGTGGGTTGATGGGGGGTCCCCGGCACAAGTGGCATTCCTGGTCCCCGCAAACCCAAGCACACTGTGACATCTAGTGGCAAGTTACCCCAGAGCCCAGGGAAAGCTGTGTCTGCCAGGCCTTTCTCGCAGCTCCCGCACAGCCAGACAAGCAGGTCGTCTTTATTACCTGCTCTTCAGGTGCCTCTGTACACCTAAATGTGTATTTATATGTGACAGTGAGTGCTGCATGTATGTGTGAGTATGCATGAGAATACGTATGAGAACGTGTATGACAGCTTGCTGCTTAGGCCAAGGTGTGCAGGTGACAGGGACCATATTTGGTGTGCAGCTTGGGCCGTATGTGACATGGCTTTCAACAAGTGTCCCCCAGCAGTGACCAGTCCTGGTGTTTGACCAGCTCAGGTGGCCTTGCCAACATTTCCCAGAAGCCCGGGACACACAGCCTTTGTACAAGAAGAGAGGTGGAGCAGCAGACACAGCACCACGTGCCCTTATTGCACATCCACCTCCACCTTCCTCCCATCCTTTGGCAAGGTTTATTTAATATTTCACCCTTTTTTTCAGACTCCGTTCAATTTCATGCACCACCATCAGTGACATATTCCATATTAGCTTGAATAATGATACAGAAATTAAATCAATAGGCTTTTTCTAACAAGTAGAAAGGCCCCATCATGCACGTCTGGGCAGCATGAGTCAGGGATGTCATCTGATTACTGGGCTGCTTTGTGAAAGAAGGGACAAACAGATACCAAATATGGGGAGTAAAACTGAGAAAAAAGGTCACATTTCAAGAAGATCCTCATTCCTGTGTGAGAGTTCAGAGCTGGGCAGGAAAGTGGGGAGCTGCTGTGCAGCACATGAGTGCCAGCCTCTTCACACAAGCACCCTCTGTGCTCCCAGCACAGACCTGTCCCCCACAAACGCCCTGCTCCTGTCCCGCTCCCGAAGGATGATGGAAACAGCAGCAAGGTCTGCAGCTGGCAGAGCCCTGGGAAGCTGAAACCAGGGTGGGCAGCACCAATCCTGCTTCAGGTGCTTGAGGCCTCTGAACCAGGCTGAGACCCACAAGTGGTGCCCAGGCTCCAGTGCCAGAAGATGTCAGGCACCACAGTAAAACCTTCGGAGCTGTCAGCAGGGCCTCTCCTCTGTATGTGCCTTTCATAAAGCTGTGTCTCATGCATGAAATGGTTACGTATTCTATATGATTTATTCACCAGAGAAGCCAAGTTCCCTTCCCACACAAGCATTCATTTCCAACAGCTCCAGGTCCTGCCTTTTCCCAGGAGCATTGAGGGAAGCGGGATGAGGTGGAGGAGGGATGGGAACAGCAGGCAGTGTGTGTGCTCAGCCCCCTACAGCACAAGGCTTGCTGGACCAGTTTTTGGCAGGTGTCAGGTTTTTTGGAGGGCCAGGTTTTTGACAGGTGTCAGATAACGTTAACCCTGGAAGTATTCCTAAAGTGTGAACTTCAGAAGCTGGAACAGCAAATTTTTACCAAAAACAACAGCAACCCACACAAAACCACTCCCAGAACCACCTCCCCATTATTAATAGCTCTTTGACCCCAGGATAAGTGCCAGGGACAGGGGGGACCCAGCTGACCCCCTGCAGCACCCCAGCAGTTTTTCTGCCACTGCACAGCCCCAGTAGGTACTGCTGGCCCTGCTGCCCACCTCAGGCTGGGCTTCATGTCTGGCATCCCTACTGGCTCTGGCTGTCACCAGGGAATGCAGCCCACAGGAGAGCAGGTGAATGGTGGCTTCTCCCTGCCCAGCAGCCACAAGCAAGGAGGGTCCTTCCCTGTGGCTCAGCCCCTCCTGCCCTCCAGCCAGCACCCCTCTGGTCACTTCCCACAGTGGTGATTGTATCAGCACTCCAGTGCATAATGGTCTTATGGAGAATACCTGGCAACACAACTCATTCCTGTCTCATGACTCTTAGCTTATGTCAACAATTTATTCATTTCCAAAACACAAGTAATTTTCTACCTTAAAAAGTACACCTCTTCTACCACCAGGGAGATGGTGTACCAACAGATGGATGCTCAGCCCTGGCCTGAAATGCAGCAAACTAATTGTGTTTCTCCCCAGTTCTTGTGCTTGGCGCATTGCCAGGGTGACGCAGAGCAATGAGAAATAAATTGACTCGAGACTTGGCCAGAGAGCATCAGCAAACAGAGGGTTGAAAACTCAGCTTGATTTATTTTATAGAGAGGCAAAGGACAAGAAATGCAGTACTATTCCCAGTTGTGGTCCTGGCAAACAGTCCCCCAAGATCCATGCGAGAGCAGAGCTGCCGGTGAGGCCGGGCAGCCACGGTGTCTGTCTGACAGGGGAGCGTCACTGGGAAGGGACAACATGACACTAATTCCCTTTCTGAAAACATTCACTGCAACACTTGCCTCTCCTGCCCGGAGAATACAAAGTGTTTTACATGAAGCAATAAAACCAAGGCCACCATCTGACACGCAGACGCTGAGTACCCTCCTACAGAGCTGTCAGAGTTGCTGTAGGATTTTTTCAGCATTACAAAGGAAGCCTGCGGCAAAGGCAGGAGCTGGGGCTGGTGCAGCCGATGGCCAGAGCAAGGCCAGGACTGCCCCACCTGGGGCAGCAGCTGCCCGGGCTGGGGGTGCTGTTGGGGGGCTCTGGCCCTGCTGAAGGGAAGCCACAAAACGCTGTGGGCTCGGGGACCTGACCCACGGGTCCCCTCTCTGCTTGCCTCCCAGAAAACACATCACTGTTGCTATTACTTTCCAGGAAAAGGCATTGTTGCTCAGGGTGACTTCTGTGACACTGGAGGGCTGGCATGCTGTTCCCACATAGAGGGTCCCCACTGCTGCTGCCTCCCCAGCTCCGCACCCCACTGGCTCCTGTGGGAAAGCCTTCCCCTGCCCTGGCTGTGCTCACACCACAGGGATGAGACTCCTGTGGCAGCAGTGACGGTCCTGGCGACCCCTGGGAGGCAGCAGGGCTGGAGCCAGGCGGGTGGCAGCAGCATGAGTGGCTGGTCCCCTCGAGAGGACAAACCTTTGCCAGGCAGGGAGTTTCTAGCACACTGCCTCTCTGCAGGGACAGCTGTGCTGTGCCGCTGAATGCCCACTGTGCAGATGTTGAAGTGCTAGATCTCAACATTTCTCATAAATAATTTTTTCTTCTAAATTCTAAACAAAACACATCACTGAAAAACTTTCTGTTTTCTGTTAAATAAGCCGAAATAGAAGCAGCACATCCCAGGAGGGAACAGCCAGACCCACCCCTTTGCTGTCCCATCTCCCACCACAGCTCATACTTCGTTTTCTGGCTAATAGAATTATAGTTTAATTTCTGGTTTAAAAACCTTAAAGAAATAGAGTAACCAAGAAAAGAAAACAAACATCCTCCTACCTTCCATGGGGAGAGGGAACTGCAGTGGGTCACTGTCCTGTGCAGAAGTTACTCCTGTGTCCCTGCGAGCCAGCAAGTCCTGCCTGGGGCAACTGAACTCCAACCCCATCTGGTCGGCTTTAAGCAGGACGGCTGAGATCCCACCCAGGACGGGGTGGAGAATCCTCCCTGGGAAAGAGCAGCTCGATCACAGCTCCTTGCAGCCGCTCTGCGCATCCCGGCGGGGCTCTGACACGCCGCTTCCTTTCTCTCCCCCTCGGTGTTGAGCTGCAGCCTCTCCTGCCATCCCACATCAGCAGCTGCAGCTGCCTCTGCCGCAGGGATTGCGTTTGGCAGTGCCAAAGGTGTGGGTGGCATGGGTCCCACCAAGGAATACTGGCAGGATAAATCTGGGATACACACGGTTTGAATCAGCTGCAGGATGGGGAGGAATGGAGCACACAGAGGTACTCGAAGCACTACGGTTACATCAGTGAGAAATCCTCGATGAACTGGAGCACGGCCCAGCAGAGTGAGCTCAGTGCAAAGCACACTGCTGAGTGCTACAATGCGAACACCACCCTGACACTGCTCCAGTTTTGCCAGAGGAGATGGGAAAAGCATGCTAAATCCAGTGCTTTTGCACCAGAACTCTTTTAGACCTAAACTCTTTCACACAGCAAAGGTTACTTTCTTCAAAACAATCTCCCTGTGGAATTCATTCTGTCTGGAGAAGAGGCAGCTGACCATGGTTTGAATTTCCCTGGAGGTAAACAATCCATAGGGTGAGGTGGCCTGGCCTTGCCACACCAGACAGGGGGTACATGGCTGCAGGAGGCTGCTGGAGGCAGCACCCACCTTCATGCCAGCTAACCTGAGTGCTGTGTGGCTTGGGGTTCCCTTGGGTTTGGGGGTAGGTGGAGACTAGAGGATGCTAGTGGTGTGTTTGGGCTTTAATGTATTTACTGCCCATCACATGCATTTATTCAGCTCTGGACCAATTCCCTCTTTGTCTGTGACTGAACTGCCCAGCACCAGGCAGCTCCCACAGCTCAGGGGGAACAGGCAAGCCCTGACTCCCACCACCACAGCTCACTTAGGGGGCATTAAAATTTACAATACAGTGGAGAGATGGAGATGGAGAAAGCAGATAGCATACAACAGCAGAGACCAGAGCTGTCATTGCTACAAGACCAGTGCTGAGCCCTGCTCTGTGTTTTCAGTGCTCACAGCACAGGGTGGATGCTGACACAGCACTGGTGCTCATCGCTGATTCACTCTGTGCCACACAGTCTCACACCAGTTAACAAGGCTGAGCACTAATGAAGGAAAAGACAAGAATATTCCAGGTCTGAATGCCAACGACACTTATCAAACTGAAACTTTGCTACCACTGATAAGGTTTCTGGTTGGAACACACTTCTGTGTCGTTGGAGGTCCCGGTCAGACTCCGGATTCACTCTGACCAGGATGTGGTTAGGATAGTCACATCCCTTAACGAGGTACATGGGTGTGGTGAGAACAGAAATTAGCTTTTGATGCCTTCTGAAACAGAATGTCTGAAGGAATAGGCTTCTCTGACTTCCTTTCCCAGAGGATATGGAAACACAAGCCTCACACAGGGCACCCTCAGAAAAGGGCCCCACAGACGGTGTTACCCTGGCTGACTGGAGTGGCAGTGCCTGGAGAAGCCAGAGCTCGGCAGGACACTGCTCCCTGCACCACCAAACCCAGCACGTGCAGCTCTTGTACAGAAAAGGCAAAAATTCCTGTTCGAAAGAGGAGCACAAAGCCCTGGGGCTTTCCCAGTCAAATCTCCCGCACTCTCACGCCATGGACACTAATCTGATCAGACCTGGCACCCCTGGTGCGGCAGGGCCAGGGCAGCAGGACACCAGTGCTGTGGCCGATGTGTTTGTTTCCAGCCAGCCCCCAGTGGTGCAGCGCTGGAGGGAACCATCCCGTGGCTCTGTGCCTCCCTGTGACGCCTGCTCCCCGGAGGCTGCCTGACCCCGGCTTCCTTCCCAGCCTCTCTGAACTCGCAGGCCCTCAGAGGAGCAGCTCCACGGTATTTTTAGCCTGTTTACAAAGACAGGGCAGTACATTTGTGTGCGGCTTGCAGCGAGCACAAGCCGCGTAGTCAGCGGGGCAGCTGGCAACCAGCTGGGCAGCAACGTGGAGGGGCTTTGCCAGGGCAAAGGGTGGCTTCAGAGAGGGAAAGAGAACCAGAAGGAGCACCAGGAAAACATGACTGCTTTGTTTTTCCTTCAGTAAGCGTTTAATAAATTTCCTTTAATAAAAAATTAATAAATTTTAAAGTCCTTCTTCTGGGGCTCCTTCAAGTGCTGAGAGTTTTAGACTGGCAACCCAGTGCAGGAGCACTACAGGCTCCTGCTGCTCCCCTCTGTCATTGCTGGAGAGCACAAGGACCGAAGGAACCATAGGGATCCAGAAGTTGCATCTTTTATGCTGCAACGTTCAGTGAAAGCAATTAATCTTACCAGTTTCTTTCCTGAACTGTGATGTTTGATCTAAACACAGCAGTCCAGGAGCAATGGCATCAGTTGTCAAAAAGGCAACCAACCTTTGTCAGCTTTTCCAGGAAGTCACCTGGAGTAGGTGCACACAAATTGCATCAGCATCGGGGCATCCTGTCACCTCACAGAGTCCGGGGCAAGCCAAGAAGCAGCCGTATTACAGCTCTTGCACCTGGTGCAGGGTAGCAAAAGCCACCCACAGCTCTGTCCCTTGTATTAATGAAAAACATGTCCACACTGCTTTCTCACAGCCCAGCTCAAAAGGCTGCCTATGGTGCTGAGCCTTATTCACACCATCTGCTGTGAAAAGCTGCAATTTCAGTTCTAGCTGTTGCTTTTTTAGAAGAAAGAGACCATCCACCTAGCAGAACTTGTGTTACTCAGCTCCTCAGTAACAGGCATACTCAACACTCCTCCTGACCAACACATCTTATACCAACATGTGCTGAAACTCCCACAGCTTCCAGTGGACTGTAGTGCTGGTCCGGTGGGATGGGCTCCACAACTGCCAGCAGTGACTGGGTTTGGTGCTGCTCTTCAGCCCAGCACAAAGGCTCGGGGGCATGGCCAGCACACTGAAATTAAATGTAGGATTTTCAAAGTGGTTTGAAGACCATGGAGGCCCCCAAATCCTAGAACTTGTACAAATGCAATTCCCAAAGTCCTATTCCCTCCCTGAAAGTCCCCCGTTAACCTGACAACCTCTTTGCTCCATCCTGGTTGTGAACAGAAAGACAACCTCAGCCCAAAGAGTAACTTGGTCCTTGCTTTGAAAGAGGAATGGGGATGTTTACTGTAACAATCCAGTCCCTTGGCACCTCTGAAAGGTCTGCTTATAACAGGTGAAGTGCATATGGGCTCAGGGAAAAGACAAGTATCTTGACTCATTTTGAACACACCCTCAGGGCTGGGGAGAGGGATGCCGAGCTCGCCAGAGATCAGCGAGTGAAAATGCTGCTACAAACCCTCCTGTCTCTGTGAGATGAACACAAGCCCCAGGTGGAAAGAGCTATGCACAGCCCACCGAGCTGCTTAAAAGAAAAAGAATCTAGAAAGCCATTTTCTGTAACTGCAGCATTTATTACTCTTGCCCTGGCTGGGATGCTGCCAGATCCCTGCTGGGGACCATGCACTGGAGAGGAGGAACAGCCCAGGTCCTTTGCCCAGCGTTCACCACAGGGTCCCAGCACAGCCCCACACCTGCCACCCCCAGCCTGGCATTGTCCCCACTGGGCCCCAGGGTCTGCCCTGTGCACCTCTGCACATGCCAATGCACAGCTGGAGAGCTTGGGGTGCAAGGCTTGTGTGAAGGTGTCTGGACAGAGAAAAGTATTATTTCTGACATCCTAGAAAGGCTTCTGAAAAACCAGGTTCAAAAAAAGGTTCAAGCCTGCACTTTTCTGTAAGCACCAAAAATGAAGCTCTAAAAATGTCTTGGGTGCCTTGAGAAGAGGCTGCTGGGCACTGTGTGGCTGATGGACATTGTTGTGTTTTAACGTGGCTGCAAAACTACAGCTAAAGGAAAAGTATAAAACCAAATTCAGTGTAAATCTGAACACTCACAGCTCTGCATACAAGCCATCTGTTCAAAACCCCCGCTCGGTCCCACCAGTGAAAAAGCAACCCGGGTGAAGGCAGCACTGTGGTGCGACAAAACACAGCAGCATTTAAAGAGTGCCAAAAAAAGTAAAGGTATTTTCATTGCTTGATCAAGGCCGTACCCTGATGCTTGACTCACAGCAGTGTGGGATTCCAGGCGCCCTTGGACTGACCTGCGAGGCGTTTTTCCCTGGCGCTTCTCCAGGAGCCATCCCGGGCCCAGCTGGCCGAGGCCCCGGGGTGGTCGCTGAGGCACCTCCTGAGGCAGGGCCTGCCCCGTGCCGCCATCCTCATCCTCAGCACACAGAGCTGGCCCCTCGCACAGGAGCTGTGCCTCAGGACCGCAGCAGAGCCATTCTCTCAGCTTTTGCCTCCCAGGCTGGACTGGAAACCTTCTGTGCAGAAGTCTGCAGGTAACTCCTGAACATCCCTGTGGCAGGAGAAGGAAGCAGAGCCCAGGGCAGCAGCCCCAGCGGGGTCCCAGCACGGAGCACAGCCCAGCCCAGGCCTGGCTCCCACCTCCTGTAAACACAGCTGCTCCCTCCGAGAGGGAGGATAAATAAGGAGCGAGGCCACGCTCATCCCGGGAGCTCTGCACCTCTGCATTCCCAACCCCTGTGTCAGCTGTCTGCATGCAGCTCGTAGTTGTATGGCGTGGCTTTCCTTGGGTTTGGGGTTTTAACTTTGATTAATTTTGAATGGAGTAGCCCAGTCTAGAAGCAGAATAGGATGTTTCTCCTGTGTTACAGGATTTACCTGAGTGACAGATTTGCACAGAGACCATTCTGTCTGAAAAGGCCTCCAGGACTCAGATTAAACACTCTCCACAGAGAAAACCTGCTCCAAAGGCATTTTTTTTCTGTGCTGTCCGCTCTCCAAGCAGTACCAGGGATATAAAAAATCCTCTGCCACGTACCTGTTCAGTTGCACACTTGAAAATAGTGCACACAGAAGTGTGTTCTTCCAAGGACATGACACCATTAAATTTAGGTTTCCTCCCCGTTTGGGATGTGAGAATGAGATCTTTACAATGGAAGTGTGTGTGCACAAAAAGCAAATACCCGACTCTCAGCTTAGCACTGATGAAGCTCCTTGGCAAAATCAGTCCTGGAAAAGAAATTAATAGGGAGGTGACTTGAATGGCAGGTGGTTATGGGTGATGGCTGGAGTCACATCCACCACTTCTACTGCTGGCAGCAGGTTTGGGTCAGTGTCTCACAGCAATGAGCTTTGATGGTGTTTGCTGAAGCAAGTCCAGCACACAGGACACTTCCCAAGTTGTTCCAGCACACACATCACTGACACACATGTCCCTGGCACACATGTCCCTGGCACACAGGTCACTGGCACACAAGTCACTGGCACATAGGTCACTGGCACACTCACTCACCAGTACCTCAGCTGGTACATCACCAGCCCCCTCAGCTGGATGCTCCTCACCAAGCACATCCTGCACCCTGGGAGTCCCTGAATCTGATTTCTTACGTTGTGGACTGATGCTGCAAGCCTGCATCCCGATTAAGACAACTTAATTAATGTTCCCCAGAGGAAGGAAGCCCAAGGCTGACAGGCATGGTGACTGCTTTGAGCTGTGAGCTGCAGCACTGAGCATCCCCTCTCAGAGTCCTGGGGGACTCAGACCTGCAGAGCACACCTGGTAGCTCTCACACGTAATGCATTTGAAACTACAAACTGACAGGCAGAACTAATTCTTTTTCTAAAACACCTGAAGTTAGTATCATGATGAAGAGAAAGCATTAAGTATATGCTTCCATTACAAAAAGTTCTTTGGGTTTAGATAACTGAAATCCCCAGCTATCACTGCAGGACGATCCAGGCCATGCAAGCAGCCACTCCCCACTCCTCCCTGACTTCTCCCCTGGGAAGTGCTCGGGGCAGGAAGATTGTCCTGCACAGGGGGACACATCCCTGGCCATATTCAGATTGCATCACAGGGAATTACACTTTCACAAAGATGAGACTTAACACGACGAAGGCATTTAGGTAAAAAAAAAATAAATTACAGAAGTAGCCACCTGATGACTGATGGCAGACACTCATATGGAAGAGTGCCAGTGCCCAGTGTCCAGTGAGCTGCATGGGGGACACAGGGACAACCTGAACCCTAGGAGGGCAAGGCAGAGCTTCTTGCCATCAGTGCCGTGGCAGCTGGGGACATCACACCGTCCTTGGACATGGCTGCTGCTCAGGGGAAGGGAAAAGCACCACAAGCAGCTGGGACTGAGACAGCAAAGTAACAATATTATGCTCATTTCAGTTCGTCTTGGAACATTAAATGCTTGATACCTTTAGTGTCACCTCCCACTGTAGTCATGCTAACAAAACCCAGAGTTTTTTTATACTAGAAGCTGTGAAATGCATTTTGTGCCTCCTGCAGAGCTCTTCCCTCATCCCAGGGAAGTGCAGTTATCCTTCTGCTGATGAGAACGGGTCACATGAATTTTAAGAGGGCAGGAAGGAGCCATTGGAGGCACACTGGCCACGGCTGACATGCATCATCCCACAGCAGCTTTTCTCCACACGCAGAACTCGAGGCAGTCTCTGTGCTGTGGGCAGGGCTGTGGGCAGCTCTGGACACTGGGCACATGTTTCTGCCTGTCCCACACACATCTGTGCACAGCTGGCACCTTCCCTGTGGGGACATGGATGCGCTTCGGGTTTGGTGCCTCTCAGAGCACAGATTCATCCTGCTTCATTTCACCTCCAACTTGATGAGCCCAGTGAGTCTGTGGCAGTCACCTACTATTTCATGGAGCTATTGCAGCTGTAAAGAAGAAAACCTGTTTCATAAAGCCAAAAAAATCAAGAATGAACAGTCAGGCTGTTCACAGAAAGGAGTTAAAGTACCTCCTGTTGTTTCCCAGACATGGCCCTTAAACATGAGGCGTGCTAAAAATAAAGCTGGGCTAGGAAAAAGCAGCAAAGAGCTCCACATTCCTAGAAGCTTCTCACACTCACATCTCCGCCTTGGGACTCCTGTGAGGCCCGAAACATTTCCCGAAACATCAGGCCATTTCGACATGAAGCAAACATCCTCCCTCAGCAGATGCATTTCAGCAATGCTGGCATTTTTAAATTATCCAGAATGGTAAAACAACATACTTGAAGAAAAAAAGCCAGCAACTAGTCATTAGGGTTCCTGCAAAAATAATCTGAATATATCCATAGCATTAAAGGCCAAGAAACAACAGTTTTTATGCACTATTTAGCATCTCCCTTGTGGAGGACTCAAGTGTTTGTGCATCTGGATTTCATCTGCACCTGAAGAGACCGTGGGTGTGATGTTTTAACTGCTGGCTGCAGCTGGTAACCATGTGTTTGGATACTGCCACTCTCTCTCACAAAGATTTAAAGGGGTCTGTGATCATGTGCATACTGTTAAAAAAAGATAAAGAATGACTTAACAGCTAAGGTTGAACTCCAGTCATTCTTTTGCCCAAAGAGAGTACTTTTAGCCAGCACAGAGGAGTATTTATTCAGAGAAAAATAAAAAATAGACAGTTTGAAGATGGCTTTTGAAGATGGCTTTGGCTTATAAGTGAGCCAAAGGCCTTGGCAGCACTTGTGGCACACTGTCAGGGTGAGCCCAGGGGTGTGAGCCCTGTGTGCCTGCCATAGCAGGGCTGGCCATCAGCCCATGCTGAGAGTCTCGAGGAAAAAGCATTTCTGATTTTTCTTTTCATGCAGAATTCAGCCATTTCAACTGCTAAATACCAACATCAGAGATTTCCTTCCCACCCTGGTTTCACAGCTAAAGCTGTCATTTCCCATGCCAAGGGAGAGGTTTCCCTGGCAGAGGGAGGCTGTAACTCTGTCAGATATCCCCAGCTAATGGTCACTGTCAGAGCACAGAGCAAACCTGCTGTCTGCTGTCCATGACACCAGTTAAAATCCCACAGTGGGAAAGGCAGCCCACGTCTCTCTTGGCCCCGGTCACATTCCTCTGTTACAAATAGAAACACAGAGGTCACTTCTTTCCTGCTCCAAAGGAGTTTTCAGCTGAGATTTTAGGATTATTTATACAAGGCAGGACAAACAGCACTGTGGTACTGCAGACAGGTATGTTGGCAGTCGTGTTCTCTTAGGCAACTCTTCTGTCCCTTGAGAGGGACCAGCCTCACGCTGTCCTCTGGGCAGACTCTGCATGGTGGGACAGAGCTGGGGGACTGCACCCATCCCACTGCTCAAGTCCATGTCTCCTGGTTTGGATTCACTGCTTCCAAAAACCACAAGCCAGCATATGGTCTCCCCTGTGTGTCAGAGCAGAGGGGTGGCAGGCACCAGCAGAGAGCCTGTGGGGAGCTGTGCTGCCTTCCACCAGAGTCCTGACAGGGCAGACGCAGGCAGATGGGCACACACAGGCCACCATTCCTGCATCCACCTTCCCAAGCAAACACAGCTTCCCTGTTGGCAAGGACAAGAGACCACCAGGGGCCAGTGAGTGAGAACCAAGGTCCTGACAGTGGCAGTCATAACCCTCCCAGTCTGGTACCTCTGCAGGGAGGAGCTGTCTCCCAGCAGGGACAGGGAACGTGTTAGCTTTACTCCATGGAACACACAGCCTGGAGCAGCAACTGCTGGGACAATGAAGTCCTGAACAGCCCCAAGCCAGGGCTGCTAAAATGAGGAGAGGGCTCAGCCTGTCCTTGTGAGAAGACCTGCACAATGGACTTGTCAAGGTTCACCTCCCTGCACCAGGACAAGCTCTTACTCCTGCAGCTGAGCTGCCATCAGGAGCAAACACTCCTCTGTCCTCATAACCCTTCTCCCTGCTTCCTCCTTCCTTCACTCAGGAAAGTTTACATTACATATTACATTCCTGGAACATGCAGAACCTGGAAATAGTGCAGCTAGTTGTAGTTTATACAAAAAAAAGTTTCATTTAATACCTTTGAAAAATTGTGGAAATCAGTGGTGATCCTACAATGGAACATGCTGAAGTCAAGGTACTCACGTGATGAACACCTGGTTGCTCATCAACTTTGATTTTTAAATCAGATTTTACTTTGACACCCTTAAAGCTATGGATTTTTTCTTAAATGATAACTGCCATATAGCCTTGGTTATTTAAAATTTTGCTCTACCATAATTGTTCTCTGGAACATATGAAACTTCCACACCAGGAGAACAGCAGACAGCCTTCCAATAAGGCTGGGAGTCTGTGCCAGCACAGGGATTTTCACGCTATTTTAAGCATTTACAAGTTGTCTCAAGCCTTAAAGGATAAAAACATCAAGCAGTGAGAGTGCACTGAACTCCATGTTTTGCTGTTGAGGCAGCCTAGTGGGAACATGCTAGTGCAAACATGTGAATGTAAGCACCAGCTGGAGGCACTTCCTTCAGCTCTGCCACGAGGCATCAGCGGGTGTGAACCACAATCCCCGGACGTGGGCAGGGAGCTGCTGCCCTAGAAGGAAAGGTATTAGCTCCGGGAGGGTGCTGTGGTGCTGAGGTAACACAGAGCCACATCAATGACAGCACCAGGGCTGAAGGTGGCAATAGACGACTTAAAAGGACCAGGTTTTGTGGGAGCAATTCAGAGGCTTAAGGGAGATTCTATTAAGCCTCAATCATTAACGAAAACTTGTTTGAGCAGTTTGACTTCAGCCCCATGCCAAGGGCAGGGCTTGTGGGGAGGGGAGGTGGCCAGGGTTACCCAAGCCCAGCACACCTCCCTCTGCTCTGCCTATTGACACACATCGTGTCAGGCTCACGAGTGCTCTACTGGCACCAGGGCACAAATAATTCACTGTGTGTGGCAGAAGCACAGCCCTACCGAGCACACGGGGCACCCAGGGACGTTTGGGACCACCGGCCCCCCCCCAACCCACGCTCAGGGGTGCCAGCACAGCCTGGGCTGGGGCACAGCCTGGCTCTGAGGGCACTGTGGAGGGTGCTGTGAGCAGCTCTGGGCTCAGCGGGTTTAGGTCCCAGCTCAACAGGCCCAGTGAGCCCTGGTGAGCCCTGGTGAGCCCTGGGACCGTGTCCTGCAAGCCCAAAACTGCAGTGCTGCAGGCACTCAGCCTCTGAGGCCTCCAGGAGCAGCTACAGCTAGAGGTAATAAACTGGGACATGCAGTGCTCCCAGCAGCAGTTCTGCCCTTCAGGAATGGCTGGTGACACACCGGGGAGAGGCTGTGCCCTGCAGAGAGTCACCCAACAAAAAATCCCTGACACCTTTTTAATAAAAAGGGATTGAAAAATAATATTTTAGGAATGAAGGCATGTTTTCCAGTAATTTACACAAATATTATCCATAGCCAAGTAGCAGGGAAGAGTCCAGGGTTGAAGGAATGATTTCTTTATTTTTAAAATGAGATGCACTTGGTTTCCCATGAAATTATCTAAAAGGAAAATAACGTGCAAAACAACAACAAAAAAGCAACCCCACTTTAGTTTTCACAAGTCTCAGAATGATACTTTTATAAGCCTATACCAGGCTAAAAATTGGCAGCTCAAGAGGATCACGTCTCTGAAAACAGAGAATGAAGAGCCAACAGCAAGTTATTAAAGTCTGACAGAGATACTCCCTTTGAATAAAATGCTGTTGTTGTAGGCGTGGGAGCTGGAGAGGATAGGACAGCAGTCTCATGTTTCTTCAGGGAACACAGGCATCTGAATGAAATCATGAATGATACTCAAACGAGAATCATATTTCAAACAAACATGTAAGTGACAAGTGTTATTTCAACATGCCTAGTTTCGTATCTGCTGAAAGGGCTGTTAGGAAATCTCTCTAAAAATGCTGGATTTTTTTTTTACTCCAGCAACACTTGCAGTCACTGTGAGCTGCAGCAACTGGGAAGGAGGCTTCAAGTGTGATATTTATCTTAGTATTTTGTTGACACACTCTGATTTGGAAAAATATGTTCCAGTAATTACAGTGACTAGAGACCAGTGATGTGTTAATTAAATATTGTGAGGAGTGACCAAAAGCCTTATTGTGCCATCAAATCGCCTTGTAACATGTTTTTTAGGTTAAATAGCATGTCCTACACACAGGAGCCCATGAAGTGTGAAATGCACCTTTGCCTCCCACGAGCAGATGGGATGTTAGAGGTGATCTCTCAGCCAGTGTTGCACCTGCCAGAGGCAATGGCTCAACCCTTCCTCCAGAGCTGTTCATCCTCGGGCTGTGCAGGCCCTGCTGGCAGCAGGGACACGAGCAGCAGCACAGCTCTCCCTTGCTTACATGTCCTGCAGGGCTGCCTCAGCCTGCCCCACAGAGAAATTAAAGGTGTTTCTGTAAGCTACTGCAGGACTGGGATCAAACGCTCCCGAGCTGGGTCATTAAAGCTGCTGGGTGGCTGGCTTCCCTGTCCCTGGGGAGCTGGGAGAGGTTCCCCAGCCAGTGCAGGGTGAAGCCCCCCTGTGCCCTCACCTGGTGGGCTCCAGGTTGGGGGAACACCCCAGGGATGCCCCAAGCCCCAGTCTCTTTGGAAATGCTCCCAGATCAACCAGGTGTCCCAGAGTACTGTCTAGGTTGGATAAAACCTAGTTTGACACAAGTTAGCAAATATATTTTAGAATAACCTTGGAATGGTTCTGAGATGGGTTTAATTCTTTAGTGGTTTCTGCCTTTCAGCAAAGCCCACCTGGAATAAACCAGAGCTGCAGAATCCAGCACTAACAGGTGATCTCTAGGGTGGTGATTGAGGCAAGTTTGGGTTTTCTTGCTCTAGAACAGCCAGAACAACCACTGCAAGTACAGACAGGGGGACATGCCAGTTTTCAGGCAGAACTCTTGAACTGGGGCTTTTAGCTGTGAATCCTCTTGCAAACACAATTCTGGGAGTAAAACAATCAACAAACTCCTGCTTATGAAGAAACTTTGAGTATTTTTTCATAACAAGATGTTTAATAATTCTCCCTGAAAGCTACGGAGACAGTTGTGGAGAAGCTGGTGGCTCAAAGGGTGTGTGCTCACCCCACAAGCAGGACCTGCAGCTGACCCAGCCTGGATTGGGAGGTTCAGCCCCAGAACCACATTTGCAGTCCCACATAGCAGTATGGGTCACTGCCTGCAAAGATGACGAAAACTCTAGCAGCAAAAGCAAGAAACCTCTAGGAAAGGTGGTGGGATTATTAGAAGTCATACTCGTTTATTGGGCTGGTTAAATAACCCACAGTTTTGATGTGAAAGTTTGCTTTCAAAAACATGTTTTGGTCAACAAACCTCTGATGGTTGGCATAAAAACTTAATCATGGAGATGGTGACAAAGAGATGCAAACTTGAAATAAGGTACCAAGGTGTAACAATAAGGATAATTTAGGTAACACACAAATTACCAAGGGTTGTATTGATCACTGGATATTTTTAACACCCATGGTTAGATTTCTTCTAGATGTGCTAGAGGCAGGTAAATTAGAAATGCATGTGGCTCTGGATCATCAAGTCCAAGCACTAACCCAGCACTGCCAAGCCCACCACTAAACCACGTCCCCAGGTGCCACATTTGTATGATACAAAACCACATGGGATGAGCACCTAGTCCTGGGCTAAAATAGATCCTGTGGGGGAAATCATGGCTCTGAAGTAGTGCCTATAGAGCCTTGAGGGGGAAATGAGAAGTTATTTTCATGTCAAGATTAATCTTGAGTTTGTTAGTTCTTACAGAGGAAATGGTCACGGAGCTGAAGCGCAACCACAGCCAGTGAACTGTCACCAATCAGCTTAAAATAAACACCACATTAATGTCTGAGGCTGGAACACGCTGTGGAGTGTTCTGTAACCATATCTGTGAGCTAAGGGAGCCTCCTGCATGCTGCAGTGTTTGCCTAAAGCTCCTCTCTTGGTCTGGCAGCAGAGCTGTTTGCATTGGCATCTCTGCCCCTCTTCACAGTCCCAGTGTGAGGGAGAAAAGCAGCTGAAAATGGAGAACTTGAAATCACACCCCTCTTATGAGATCCCCAGAGGTCCCATTCTCACCCTACAGAGCAAAGAGCAGCAGTATTTGGTGTGAAAGATGCTTATAACATCTATAACACATTCCTGGTGGGAGCTGGAACACATTTTTTACAACTGCCCTTTAGCAGGACTGAGTATCTATTTGTCTGAAGGTTTTTTTTACTCCATCCTTCTCCATGTTGTCTGTTTTCCTGTGGTAGCAGAATCAAACCCTAATCCTCAAAGGACGTGAGAACTGCAGGACCACAGTGTTTTCCTGTCTCATGCAGGTCTGTTTGAGCTGACAAATACCCAAAAAATACCAGAAACAGCTGGAGTGTTTACCCAGAAGTAAATGGATTAATTGGGAAAAGCTGAGAGAGCTACAGCCTCCAGCTGCCAGCAATACACCCCATGCAAATGATGGGTACAGAGGCTGGAAGGGATGAGTTGATCCCTTTTACAAGCAAAATGTCTCATGCTGTTGGAATTCCACACCTTTCCTGGCAGATCAGCAGCTGATGTTGCCTAAGCCTAGAGCTGGACCTCTGGCCCTGCCTGTGCCACACCAACAGCTGGGGGACAGTGGACTTGGGAAAGGCAGTAGTGGAGAGCAGAATGGTTCCCAGAGGATGGTGAATGGTGTCTTAAAAATTGTCTCCCTTTAAATACCCCAGAAATGGCCAGAAAATAGTTCAGTTTATTCGATGCTGCACTCTTGCCATTTCCCTGGTATCAACTTACAAGTGTGTGGGGGCTTTTGTCTTGATTCAGGTTGTGCTCCTGGGGTGTTTGTGCTCAGCAGCTCAGCAAAGTGCCTTTCAGCAAAGGTCAGTCCTTCACTGAAGTCTCTGCTTAACCAGGGGACAGTAACAGGAACTCACTGGGGCAAAAGCAGGGAGAGAGGCATCCATGGGAGGGCTCAAAGCAGCAACTCAGCATCCCCCACACCCTGTGAGCAGCTCTCCATCAGGGACCCAAAAAGTCTGAAAAGCAATGCCTTTTCTTCAAATTACTCTTGGAAACTCCTGTACACCCTACAAGGGAATTTTCCCTGGGAAATGTTATTGTCTACTATCAACTGACATCAATAACTCTCCACAAATAGCAAACCAGATCAAAGCCTACAACAGAAAAAGTAGATGAACAGATTACAAGAGGCAGCTCAATAATTTGCATATCTGAACACATCTGGGTTATGAAAGACTCAACCTTTTATACATCTAACACGGCCCCTTCCAGGAGAGTGAGGAGAACATGCATTGCTCATGGATTGCAGATGAGCTCCAAGCTGACAAGCACCCATCAGGCTGCAGATCCTGCCTGCTCCCTCCAGCCTGGGAACAGCAGAACGTGGCCAGCCCTGGTACCTCCTGACACCTTTTTGTGCTGCAACCCAAAATGGCAGAAAGTGGATAGACTTATTGAACACCTATTGACAGACAGGCCTTTATAGCAGGGGGTTTCACTCCAGGATTAAGGGCAAACTTAATTTTGATCTATATTTCTAAAAAACAGGGAAGTTGAAAGTATTATTGAATTACAGTATTGCATTTCTGAGTCCAACAAAAATCCAAATACAGCTGGCTTGAATTGTGTGACAGTAAGAGGAAGTCACTTGTTTCACACAAACTTCTTAAAAAAAACAAACCAACAGATAACCAGCTAAAATAGAAGTACATGAAGCTCACACAGCTTACCCTGTCCCCTCAGCTTGCACAGAGGCTGCACCAGAAGCAGTTAAGGACCCCTGCTGAAATGCAAACCAGCTTCCACAAAAGGCTACTGCAATTCTGAGGTATTTCTCCATTAAAAAAAAAAGCATACTGAACAAATCAGAACTCCTTTAACTTGTAAAGAGCTTGCATTTCTCAGCAGCTCATTTACCCCAAAAATATCACTGTGGTGCAGAGCTCATTGGAGATACAACACAGAATGGAATTTTCATTTTTGGCCATTTAAAGCCAAGATTTGTGGTTTGGATGGCTAAAATAGGTGTAGAGAACCCTGAAGGACCATCTCTGCCACAGCAAGTTGTCAGAGGATGCACTGCCAGCACGCTGCTGTGGCACACGCTTCATTGCTCACTTCCTGCCCAGCAGGCATCCAGTTAGGGCAACTTCAGAACAACAAAATTGGCCATTTCCAGCCAAGAGCAATTCCAACACAGGAGTTATTACAGTTTATATGTGATGTGCACTTTGCACATGAAGTACTTTATTCAACAGTAAAACATCACACTGAGTTGCCCAGCCATGAGCAGGAAGCAGCAGGTGCTCCCAAGTTAATTTGGAAGGGGAAAGCTTACAATGCCTTCACAGCACACTTTACTCTTCAACACTGCAAATAAGTTTTAGGACATCCAGCGCTGCTGAAAACAGGACCTGAATCTAAGAGCTGTGAAGTATCAGCTTATTAGAGGAAGAAAAGAGCATGAAACCACACCACTCACACTGCCTTAGTAAAAACTGTTCTGCAACAACCCCCAGCATCAAACCTTAAAGCAATTTACGATGTCAAAGGAAAGGAACACACCCAGAAATCCCTCCCCCAAAACCCACAAATGCAGGCCAACAAGGAACAATCTCAAATTATTTATTAGGAAAAGACAAAGTACTGTTTCAACATTCATACAGAACAAATGGTAACAAAACCAGGAAAATAAACTGTAAAAAGTAGGCCCATGACAGAGGAGTTGATTTATGACAAAGCAAATGAAATCCAAACTTCACTCATGCAAACAAGCAGTAAAGAATTATTTACAGTTTTGATGGGATGAATTACAGCATTGTCCATACTTGGGCCCAAATCAAATTACTCCGTGACATATTAAAGGGATCTAATCTGTACATTCAATAATGAGAATCTATAAAAAGAAAAATAATTTAAACAATTTACAAGAGCTGTATTACAGATGGCATAAAGGCATCATTTACAAGAGCTGTTTAACAGGTGACACAAAGGTATCCATCAGTAATTTATGAATAAAAATTTGTAGCACATATTTTTACATCACATCTTCAGTGTCTGAACAGTAAACAAGAAAGCAGAGACATACCAGGAGTGCAATGTAATAGAATAAGGCAACTTAACCAAATGGCTCTTCGGAGAACTTCCATCCTACCAGGGTTTACAAGTTACAAATTTGCCTGTCCCATTTGCTAAGTAAAACAAGTATTTGAAGACAGCAACTGGTGATTACAAGGCCTGCATATGACGAGACAGCAGATGGAAAATTAAATGCTTGTTTGTTAAAATGCCAAAATTCAAAAATGTAAAAGTGCAGGTTATCAAAAGCCCTCCATACCCTAACACCAACACATTAATTTTCATATTCTAGATGTTGAAATTTAATATGTCTCAAAATACTAATTCACTAGTCTTATAAACTCTTTCATAATGCACAATCTGAAACTAATTTACCTCCTCCCAAAGCCTGTATTTACAATTTCTTAAATTGATGCCAGAAATGTTAATTGCGAAATGCCAGCAATTTATAGCAAAGATTATCAACTGACACACTATATTCCAGTTCATTTTACAGGCAAGACTAATTAGCACTTTTAGATTTGAAAACTATCTTAAATGGGTATTTTTGAATTTTCAGCAGCTTCCCCCAACGCTTTCAGTCGTGGCTTTCTTGAAGTTTTAGCAGAGGACAAATGCCAATTGTGTTCTACTTGACACTGTTTGTGCAAACAGCTACAATAACAAAACAAGATGAAGGATGATGTGGAAATCCAGCAATGAAAACTCTCCTAATGTACCACAGGAACGTTATGGGCCTTACAGAAAGCAGCACAGGAAGCCACACCTGACAATGACTTGCCACATTAACACACACAGTCCACACAGTCACAAAAACAAACCCCAACAAACCCAAAAGGAAAACTTGAAATAAGGCCAAAAAGTATTGGCAAATGATAAAATTTAAGTCTTCAAAAGGACCAGGCCATAAATATTTTATTTACAATTTCTATTTAGCATCTTTATTTTCAACAAATGATTTAGCACCAGCAGGAATATGCAAAGTAGCATTACAGTGTTCCCCAGGCAGAAAACCTTGAGGGACAATCTTGCTCATTATTTTAGAAGAACCATCTACTCAAGTAACTATAGAATGAGCAGGATGTGACATTCAGTTATACAAACGGAGACTGCTCAAACATATTCCATTAGCACATTAATAATTACAAATATATTACAGCATCTTTTGAGATGTTTTTCAAAAGTGTGTTTTTGAGAATACTTAATGTGCATTCCATGTGTGAAGTAAACAAATCTAACAAAACAGACTTATTTGCAGACTTTTTTTAACCTTGGAGAATTACTAATTTTACCACAGATGACAAAATACTGGTGATGTACTTTGGAATAGAGCAGTAACATTTAAAGAACATAAGCAGGAATTCTCTTTCTGTGAAAAAGCATTTTTTAAACCTCCCATGGTCATGTCTGAGGACTAAATTCTTTCATTTTATCCACAATGATTGTGAGTCCACCCCCTCTGACTGTGTGTTAATGGGAAATGAAAAAACGAACACAACCCAAGGATAACTGTGTCAAGTGTGTGTCCTGAGCTCTGCACTGTGACCTACAGGCCTTGGTCAAACACTTCTAACCTGACCCACAGATGTTTGGTCACTTTTTAACCTCAGCAAAGCTCTGTTACATATTATATGTTTTTTAAGCCTACATAATCCATAAAAAAGAGTGCAGACAGGGAAACAAGGAAAAGTGACAAGAGCTAATCTTGTTATGTGTGTAACTAGAACTGGTCAGAACTAGCTTAAGAGAACCACGCTGCCCTTCACCTCTGTTCTGAACTGTTTCCTCAGCATTACAGTGATATTCAGATATCCAGAATGTGAACAGTGAAACTGGTAATTAAAAACAGGCTGACTGCAAATTTATTCATTAAAGAAAATTAATGACTGAATGCGAAAGACGCCATCTAGTCTTTATCTGCACAGATCTGTTCTAGACACTTTAATTAGTTCCATATGTTAAAACACCACTGTTAATTTGAAAAACTTAGAAATGAGAAGTTATTTCAACTGATCTGGAACCAGGTGTTTCCTGAAGACCTCTGCTGGGTAGAGACAAAGAGTATTACAGCCCTTAAAGGCACCTTGCATGTATTCTACCAACCCAAGTGCAAGTAGGAATGTCACAGTACCACTGAAGGAGCAGATAATCCATTATGAGAAGCCAGAGCTTCTGAAACACAGCTGAGAGTAAGTGGGACAATATGGTCTCCCTTCTTTGCACCCCATAACTCTCAGATGATGAACAGAGGGGTTGGTAGAATCACACAGGCGCATGAGAGAGGGAAAGATCTGCACAAGGCAGGTCAGACACCTGAACGCACTTTGGAAATCTTGACCAAACTACAAACAAAGAGGGTGTATCATTGCAGTCTCCCTCTGAACTCCTAAATGTATTGAAATTTTACTAAAAAGAATGAAAAATTGTTTGTATTTAAACCTCTGCTAGGTTCAGTAAAGAACACTGAGGATGTGTTAATTCTAGCCTGTTAAATATTCAAAGTGTATTGTAGGAGTTCCCCTGTCATTCAAACTGCAGCTACCCACATAGAAAGGTCAGAGTGGTTAGGTTTAATAGCTTGGAATAACTTCACCTAAAATTGAACTTCCCTATCCAGAAATAAACTGTACTTATCTCACTATAAACTTGCATGATTTTAAGGGAGATACTGATACAATAAAACTGTGCATAATACTTGGAAAAAAAAAAAAACATGCTGGAGGGATAAGACCACGACATGCAAAAGCAGTACCCCAAGATTAAGGGCTACAGGAATAAGAAACCAAAAACCTGATGTTTTCCTGGCATCTCCTGCTACACTGGATTAAGGGGATCATCTCCAGGGCCAGTAACATCACCTGCCTTTTCTCTGGTAAGTAACATTGGTTAGGAAACCTCATGGGTAAAGTCCATAAAGTACCATAAAATTGGCATTATATGAAAAAATTAAAAGGCACTCACATGGCTGACTGAGCTGAAAATGATTACACATTCAAAATGGGTTTTTACTTAGAAATATCACAGAATTTTCCCCTACAGAAGTGGTTTCACTTGAGAAGACAACAGTAGTCCTGAGAAAACCCCGAATTTTCTCTACTGTAATACATCACATTGAATCAATTCACCCTAAAGCTGCTTCAAGCAGTTAGCTTTGAGGAAAAGAAATGGCAAGGGTGAAAGTGAAAACAGAGACAATCAGGAAAAAGCAAGTTACTTCAGTGATTGGTATAAGAGAAACAAGCCTTTTCAAGCTCTTTAGAAGAAAACACTTTAAGGCTTATCTTGCAACTATTTGTGATGCCTATCATTTCTCCTGGTGGTAGAGTCAACCTTTGGAGACTCTAATAACAGGGTCTAAGCTGACAGAAAATGAGATGAAACCCAAACATGTGGCTTGAATACAGGACCCCTGGGCTTTACAGTAGGGCTTGACAACTGCTGTGGTTGCTCTTGTAATGAAGTAACAATTGTGCTGATAAAACTAGCAAGAGGAAGCCAATCTTTTTAGAAGCTCAAGGGAAGTAAAACAGAGGTAGGGCACACTTTTTGATTCTCACAGTAGTTTCTACAGTACAGCTATTCAAGAATTACTCCATTTGCTTATTTTGTAACTCTGTACAATCTACTTTAAAAAAATGTATCTTAGGTGACATCAACTTGAATTGGTTGAATTAACTATGGATATTAGGTAATCATCTTCTATATGTGCTTTTGGTTAAATATACAAGTAGCTTCTAACTACTGCTTCAAGAGGACTCTCAGTATCACCAAATGAGAAGTAGCAATAAACATGGTCTAAAGGAACTGTTTCTAATGGAGCTGTAGTATGTGTCCTAAAGCACCTCACTTTGCAAGTAAAATATGCAATTAGTTTGCAAAATTTTCAGCAGGCTGTCAGAACATTCAGAAAATTAAGTTTTTACAAAGTTTTATAACCAAAGATTACTTTTGATAGTCAATCATAACTCAAAAGGAATAGTTTACAGCATTTATAAAGACGTTTTACAAAAACCGTATTCACTTATTTTCTGAAGTGCTCTGATTTAGCATTAGATCAGCTGAACTGTGAGTGTAATTTTTTGTTTATGTCTATAGTGAAACATCAAAGCAAGCACAATGGAAATGTAGTACAAGTACCAGGAAAAGCAACAATAAATGGAACTGCATCTGTTAATAGCATTGCACTTAATGAGTTGCCTAGTCTAAGGTACTGTATCTTAAAGGACCACAGAAGATTTTAAAAGGAAAAACCCATCATGTTAGTATGGGGTTCTCAGTTTTGAGAGAGAGAAGACTGAAAATAGCACAAGGGTTTCTAACACAAGGGGGATGTATCTGTAAATACAATACATACTGGGGAATACTTGAGCAATCAGTTTTAAAAATACCTTAAACCCCAAGATATGAATGTGTTTGAGTCTGGTTGCTCCTCATGCACTTACAGGAAATAAATTTAACATGAAAATGTAACAAAATTGGGTAGTTCTTTAGTCCACAAAAAGTCATATAGCTAATGACTGTGTAATAGTCCTGTAAGTTTAAGATCTCATGCCCTGGCTTCAGGACTAAGCTTAATACAATAATCACATCTGTAAATTTTAAAAGTCTACAGAAAACCCCAAAAATCAGTTCTAGAGTATGGATTGTATCCCAAGGCCACAACTTGATAAATGGTTCCATATTGCAAGTGCATTAAATATTGGTCCTTCTGGTGCTGCAATACAAACCCTGATGCTGTCGTCCTCAACTTCCAAACACAAACTTCCAAATCCAAAAGCTAATAACCTTTCAATTTCAACATCTACCTACATTATAATAAACTCTTACAAAATTAAGGAGAAACAAAAATTTCAAATTAGTATGATGGGGCAAAAATTTTCCAAACCTCCACAGCAATGAGCCAAAGCATCAGAATTATGAGGTCCCACATCTAACCTATTTTAGAAGGATTTCTCCAATTGTCTCAGGCTTTATGGTACCTTTACAAATGATGACTCATGATGGCACAACTTATAAAAGGCAAAAAACCCCAAAAATTCAGAAGGCATTTTGGAAGTCATGTCCTCAAAACACTAAAAAAACTACTCCCAAAAACCTGCCTTCATAAATCACTAAACTCTTTTCCAAATCCAATCAAAGATAGAGGGATCTTCCCCAAATACCAGCTGAATCTTCAAATAAATTAAGGTGAGTTAGTATCTTCACGAACCCTTCAAAAGTTCAACTGCTTAATCTGCTGCTTTGGCTGATTTTTTGTGTTTCCATTCTTCCCACTGGAAATTAAAGCATTAATATTATTTCCATTACATAAAAATAACTATTATGCTTACTGTGGGAAGAAATTGTTTACAGTTTCCTCATCCTGTACCTTGCTATTTTTTAAGTTGTTTTCTGTAAGCACACATGGAACTTGTGCTTGTAATACAGTATAACTAACGAAAATAACTTTTCATTCATCAATTATATACAAAAATGATGGGCCTAAAGCCTTGGGCATAAACTTGCAATAATTTCATCCTGAGCACTTCAGGGTTTTTTATTCCTTTCTCTGGAATTTCTGGAAAGTTGTTTTCAGAGGATGTATTGCATATTTGAAGTTCATTACTGGCTACATGTACCAAAGAACATAAAAAATAGCCACAAACAGTTCACTTGCCAATGCCCAACAGAGTGACACCCCCTGCCTTACAACAGCAATACTCAGTAGCTTAATCACTTCTTACAGTTACAGAAAATCAGCTATTTTCTTCTCCCCTCCCCGATTTAATTCCCATTGACATAAACAAGTGTCATTCAGGTGGAAAATAGTTCAGTGTAGTGACATCTGGTATCTCAACTGAAATTTGGCAGGCCAAGCAGAGCACCAACAGCTCCGAAGTATCCCTGTTAAAAAAAGAATAAAATAATCCAGCTTTAAATAGGGTGTTAAAGACTGCAGTAATCACATTTTGGTGACAACAATCAACTGACAGACCAATGCTACAGAAAGAATATCATACACTTTTAATATATAGTATTTCATAATAATTATTTAAGGCTTTGTAAAACCAACATTGTATCTTTCTCATCTAGCTTTAGGAGATTTCTCTCCAAGCCTAGCCATACACTGCAGGACTTTCAAGACAGGCACCAGTGACTCCTAAAGCATGGAAATCAGGTTTGGTTTCTTTTTCCTAGAGAAGCTGCATATTTTGCTTGCCAAAAGATCTTCAAAAGCCATAGCAACATTATTCCTAATGCACAGGTGAAAAATTTCTTGAACTGCACCTCACATTTTTGGACTGTCTACCTACCTGCATACAAACAACCATGTTCTCCTGTCAGATTACTTTTACCCTGTGGAGTGAAATGTTCCCTCTCCCTAAGAAATACTCAAGTGTTTGGAACACACACTTTCTAAATGCAAGAGTTTTAAATTTACCCAAGAAAAATCTGAAGGGGGTAGAACTAACAAGGAACCATTCCCTATTATTACAGACACCAGCACAGACTGTCAGTCTCAGGATAAGCAATAAAAGAAAAAAGTTTTGAGAATCAAGTGAAAGGAACAGATGAAATGCTGTAATATTTGCAGACTAGCAAATAGAGGACAAAAACTTCTCAACTCACTGCCAAGAAGCTACGAGGTTGCAACTGCTGCACCTGTAATTAATACTGGTTGTCTGTATTTTAACCAGAACAGGTCAAAGCTCTCAGCACCACATACTGATCTAGATGGCAGAAGCTGCCCACGTTGTTCTCAAAGCATAAAATCACTACAACAGCTCTGAGGGGTCTGTGGGGGAATGAAAACAGTCCTTGTCAAAGGCAGTCTCAGCTTTCAAGATATTGCTCAAGCTCAGTTGAGAACAATGGAAGTGTTTCAAAGGCCCAAGCTTTAGACTTCTGCACTCTTTGAAACACAATACTCACTGTTGTTTCCACCCAAGCCCAAGAAAGACTGCTGAACCTTAGCACAGAGTTTAACTTCTTCTTGTCCCTCTCCAAAGATCCACAGCATGAACTGAGATACCCCAAAGTGACTGAAGTACTTCCCTGGCAGAGAACTGTTCCCAGAGAACCAATTCAGCAAGACAAACCTCCTCTTATTTCTAATGTTTACTGAGCACTCGGTGCCTCAGGATATCACACATGAGAGCTACTCAATACAGGCATTTTTGATTAATGGTGAAACAATACACACAGATAAATGAACCACAGCATACCTCATGTTCTAGGAACAAGGCCTTCAGCTGGCCTTTTGACCAGTAATCCAGTGCATATGCAAGAAGCTTCATTGACAAAGTATTCACACGCAAAAAATTGCCAACAAACACAACTCTGTTTATTTTCTAAAAAAAAAAAAAAAAAAAAGCATAGGATTAAGTCTTTTCACTGTTTAACACAGCTTTGAAAAATTAAGCTATGAAAGAGAAGACTGTCTGGAGCTAGAAAAAAACCCCACAAAAAACAAACAACCCACAATTAAAACATGGTTCCAAAATTTAAAACACAGCATACTTGGGGAAAAGGAAAAATGGTGCAACCCTCAAGAATTAAAGGACTTAACTTACAGACAAGTAGCATTTGTGTTTCAAATTAAGTGAGCATTTTCAGTAATTACACCAAAGAAAGAGCCCAGCTAAAAGTGAAATTAAATGAAAGATACTTCTGTTTGGCTGAGAAGACTCAATGCCTTCATAGCCCTGTACAATGCTGCTTGACATGAATGCAACAAGGCAGCACTGTAAAGAAGCCGAAGACAGTAAGACATGACAGATGGTCCTTTCATCTTCAGGCCTCAATATACCTCAGCCTAACATTAGACTGAGTTACATACTACAAGTGAGCTGTGAATTTTAATCGAGTTAAATGTAAAAAAGTGAGACTCATTTAATATTCCCCATTAACAGAAGTAAATCCAGCATTAAGCAAAAACAACATTAAACACTGGTTTAACAACACAAGAGGAAGAACCACAGAAAATGTAATTGTTTTAGTCCTTAGCACAGTGCTTAAACAAGCACTTAATTACATTAAATGATTAATTATATCCAAGTTGTTACAAAAATCAATATGACAATCAACCCGTAGTCAAATGATTAATACGTAACTGTTATTTACCATCTTGATTTGTTCCCAGTGAAAGACAAAGTAGACACACTGATAAAGCAAAAAAACATAATTCTGCTCTACTGCAGGAAGTTAAAATAATTAAATCCATTTTACCTTTATACATCAGTTCAAGGTACTAGTTTGTGTATCCCTATTAACTATTTCTTATGATTTGTAGTTCTGTGACATGGTTGGAATTAGACCAAAAAAACCCTTGGAATAAGGCTAGTTTGTGCAGTTTACAAGTTCTGATTTGTCTTCATTTACTCCCACCCTTAAATATAAATTGCATACATTTGCCTAAGACTTTTAGTATGTGCTTTCAGCTTCACTTTCATTTTAACTCTTTTGTTATTAAGCTTTGTCATAAAGCAAAAAGCCAAAATTAATATTCATCAAATTAACTTTCTTCTCCAAGACAGACATAAGAGAAAGACATAGAATGAAACTGAGGGAGAACTTGCAATATCAAAACCAGAAAAATATAATTAGTCTGGCTCCTAAGCAAAAGGAGGGTTACTGATGCTAACAGGGTTGTTGGTACTTCTGAGACAATCATGTCCAAAGATTTTAAGCAGAGCTCTGAATAGAGCTACCCACAGTCTTCTCCAAGAAAGCTGTTACCAAATCTCATTTTATCCCAAGTTTGTTGATAATGAATGAGGAAATCCCTGCTGACACTCATGTCTTCTATGCCTAAATTCACTGTTCTTCCACAGCTTCTTGGCTGTCCATGCTAACACTGAAACTGAACTCACACTGGTTCTGTTCAGCAGAACTTTGAGAAATAGAAGATGGCAGGAAACCATCTCTGCATCAACCACCAAGATGACACGTGTCAAAACAATCTGAAGTCTCAAGAGTTAGTAAAATTAAAAATAAGGCTTAACTAGAAGCAAGGCTTTCTGTGTGCTTTAATCAGAGAATAACCTCAGCTTGCAGAAACTGCTGGAGGCCATCCAGTCTTATGCACTGCTCAAAGCAAGTCTTTCAGCAACTTAAGTGTTGCAGTTGCTCAGGTCACGTATTTTGACACTTCCAAGGACAAAGTCCCACAGTTTGTCTCTGAGTCCCTGTTTCAGGGCTGGATGTTTTCCCTAGGTGACCTTGCCTTGGCAGGGGAGTTGGAGTAGCTGATCTCCAGAGGTCCTTTGCAACCTTAACTATTCTGTGATTAAAGTACTAGCAACTGGTTCAGAGTATTTTGACTGTCTTTGGAGAAGTGGGACATGAATGTCTCTGCCATTGGGGAGGGTACCTAATGAGGAGCTTTGCTAGGGAATGGAGCCCAAAGCCTGCAGGTAAGTGAGGAAACAGGGGAGCACAAGATGTTGTGCTGAAGGGCTTGAAGTCCCCTTGCTAAAACAGGATGACTGTGGGCCCAACTCAAAGCTACATAACACTACATAAATTTCCTTGTTTCATTTGAGAATGTATTAAAAGGTTAAAATTATACATCATTTTAGCAGTCATGTCATCTGAAAACAAATAATAGAGCTGTAGATAGATCATTTCCTTGTCAGAAGTTTTACCTCATTTACTGCACACATCCGGGCAATAGACCCAATGTTATTGGTGATGGTGACCAATATGGCTCTTGCAAGATCTTCTTTACTAACAGACTCCCTCTTCTCTTTGTAGATCATATTCCCAAAACTAGAACAGGAAAAACTTCCATTAGTTACAAAGTGATTCATGTGCACTTGAAGTAATTTCAGAATGGAATTTTTATGCTAGAACAGAACTTAAGTCTCATATTTGCTCTTGAGGAGCTCCCTTTTCAAGTCTGTACTAAATACAGCAAATTGAAGCTACACAGGTATTTGTTCCTTCCCAGGAAAGTCAATTGTGCTACAACAACAGCCCCCAGCAAAATCTTTTTGTTCATATTGTTGACTTCCATGAAGAACCACCTGGAGTAAAATGGTCTTATTCTTCAGGCAAGACTACTCTGCAAATCTAATCACTGTAAACTAAGTAATTGCCTAAGTCTGATTGGTGAATCCTCCACTTCTCATGCTTGCTTCCTCACTTAAATATCTATCCATTCTTCTATTCTCAAAGTAGAAGAAAACCAGAGACGATGTGAATGCTTTTATGATGGAACACAACCCTCTAAAACAGAAAATAAACAGCTGACAGAATGCAATTTAGGTTGTATAAATGCAGAGTTCTGGATCAGAAGGGCACTTCCCTCACTATGCACAGTGCAAAAGAAAAGACAAGAATCCATAGCTATGTGTGATATTTTACCACCAAGGACTCTGTGCCAGACCTAAGTCAGCTTGGCGAGCGAGAATCGTGATTATTCTAAAACTGAAAGAGCTGTTAAAGCTCTTAAGATCTCAAAGAGTAAATGAGAGCAAAAAGTACCAACAGAAAGCAAGTTAAAATGTATTGACTAAAGTGTAAAGTTTGCACATATTAAAACCTCTCAGCATATGGTCTCTCAAGAGGCTTGGACTCAGGTATCTGGAGAGGGATAACAATTAAGTTACCATGAATTATGACTCACTACTGAGTAACAGCAAAGATTTAACGAACAGTCTTATGTACATATTAATTTCACTCACAGAGTTTACTTTTCTTATCTTTCTTAAGGGCAGAGAAGCTGTAACATCATCAATAATATTCTCCAATGGAAATAATACTTGCAGCTGTGACAAAAGTCCTCTGTCATTGACAGTGACATTCACTGTCATGGTGCAAACTGTTTGTGTTCAGCAGCCCTCATGAGTGAGAAAAGTAGTTAAAACATTAGGCCAGGTGTCTGCACTGACAACCAGGTTTCCAAAAAAATAAGGAATTACTGCTCCATGATAAGAGCAACACAAAAGCAATCTTTCATTCACCTTCCCTCTAGACACTGCCTCTACTAAAAGACTCTAGGAAATCAAAAAGGAATTGGCACTTTTTACCCCTCTCGTACTGGTTTTCACTGGGATAAAGTTAATTTTCTCCCTAGTAGCTTTGTGCTGGTTTTGGCTTCGATAGTTAAAGAATTTTCTTCATCACAGCTAGTAGGGGCTGTGTTTTGGATTTGTGCTGGAAACTGTTAATAACACAGGGATATTTTTGGTGTTGCTGAGCAGGGCTTGCTCTGGTCCTCACCCCACCCCACCAGTGAGCACAATGAGGGTGCACAAGGAGTTGGGAGGGGACCTTTCTGTTCTGTTCCATTTCTGTTCTATTGAAGTCTTTATCTCAACCCACCAATTTTACTCTTTTCCCTGCAATTCTCTCCCCCATCTCACTGGGGGGAGGGACTGAGTGCCTGTGTGGTGTTTAGCTGCCTGCTGGGTTAAACCACACCACCTCTGCACTTCGTTCCTGCTGCTCCTGTGATCACCTCACGTTCCCTCTGACTCACACAAGGCTGGCTATGAATACCACAGGAGGCTTCTTCAATATCTAGCTAGCAGGCACCTGTATTTGCATGTGGCTTTCAACCTTCAGGAAAGATGAGGATGAATACTTTTAGGATAAAAATGTAACTTGACTACAATAAAACCTTGCAAAAAAGCACTCCTCTCCATATGAAGAGTTTATGAAGCTCCCCAAACCAACAAAAGAACGAACAAAGAGACTCTCACTTACCTGGATGCCACAGCCCATCCTGGCAAGCCAAATCTTTCATAGTCTCCTCCATAAATATCCCGAACCAGCTTGTCAGCATGGGTGCTGTCTCCTTTGGATGCCATTTCCAGAGCTTCTTCAAAGCTCTCACAGCCTGTCAACAAACTGCATAACCCAAGAAAGGTCCCTCCACCTAGACTAAGGACAAAGAAAACCAGTTGCTTTTAAATAGCATTTCCTCACATGAAAGACTCTTTTGTCATTGCCCCATACAGTAACAACTCCAACTTAATTTTTTAATTACCTTGTTCCAGTTACTCTTTTATAGTTGTCTTTGGAATGGACTGACAAAATACTGACTCCTGAACCAATGTTAACAACCAGCAATGGGTACGGATCATCCAGGTTAAAAGGCATCTTTTGGCATCTCTCGGGATCTGAGGCATTTTCAAAATAATAGCACTCTGCCTGGCCATTGAAGCTGACAGAGTCTATGTACAATAAGCCTTTGACAAGGCAGTCAAGCTCATCCAGTTTGTGCAGCTGGAGGTTTCCAATCTGTGTTAAGAAAGAAAAAAAGGCTGTGGCAACACGTTGTAACATTGCACAAATGTGCTACAAATTTATGAGTGTATTTGTACTGCCCAACTTTGAGAAGCTATGTCAGGTGACTAATTCAGAAACTTCAATCCCACTATAAAGCCAACAAAGAATTCAGAGCTAAATTCTGAATACATAAACTAGCAAATTAATCTGAGTGTAGATCTAAATCTCAGACCTGAACTAAGAAGAGACAAGCAGTATAAGTATCTGCTTTGGTAAGCTCAAGGATAACTTTTCAGAGACTCAGAGATTAATCCACTGAAAAATTAGCAACATTTTTCATCAATTTAAATCTAAAAAAGGTCACAAAATAGCCCAGAGGCCCCACTGAGCGTCATCTTGGTGGAACACGCATCTTTTCAAGGTTTGTGGCTTTCCTCCCGCTCCTTACAAGTCAAACAGTCATTTCTAAGATATCTGCAGACAAAAAGCTCAATGGCATTGCACTATCCTTGCAAGTTCATTAACAGTCCAAGGACCATAGGAAAACCACAGGTCAGAAACCCTGCAGGGCTTGAGGCTCACTACAGCTCCTGCAGTTTGGCACACGATATTTAACCTGTGGTTCTCTCATAAAGCAGAAAGACAATTCAACAGGTGCTGTGGATTCCAGGAAGGTTGTAATTTAACACCATACTTAATAGAATGTAAAATTAAAACTATTTGAGCATTCCAGAGCTTCAAAACACTGATTATTTTACCCCACCACCAGCACTGCTTTTAGCATCGGCCTCAGGCAGAGGCAAGCCAGGCTACCTACTGTGCGAAAGTCTTCCTCGAACTTGTAGGCGCCACCACCCGTGGCACAGAGCACCGTGTGTAGTGTTGAGAAGTTTTTATTTCTTCCCATTTGGATAAAGGTAGGCAAATCATGAGTTGGGAACCGAATAAAGTGCAAGTTTCCTCTGCGAGCAAAAATCGTTAAGTCCTTCAGCTCCAGGTGGACGTCTCGGATGCCGGTGGATCCGTAGGCCACGTTGGATGTCAGGTATTTGCGGATGCTCTTCAGGCTTTCAACTTCCTCCTGCTCCTCCTCTGCTGTGATGTCAATAGGTTCAAAATAGGCAAGTTTCACCAGCGTTCCCCCAATGTCCATGCCAAACCATGGGAAAGCTGTGAAGAGACAAGAATTATCCATTAGCTTTGTTAACGTGCAAAAGCCACACGTGGAACTTAAGACTAAAGCAAGCTGTACTTCTCAACAAGAGACATTCACAACAAATCTCACAGCAACAAAGAACGAGTGCTCATTTCAGTTACATGACCTTAAATATCCCTCTGGCCACAGATAAAATTGGGAAAATGCACAACTCTATGCATTTAAATGTGCCCAGAAAGTTCAACTGAAAACTCCCCAAACTATACCGTATCTTTCAAACCAACTCATAAACAAAACTAAACCACTGTTTTTTTATTGAGAACGAAGGATTTAAATAACCTTGACTTCTAAAATAACAGCTCTGACGTACTTCAGCACAAAGACTGCAATGCACACTTGGAGAAAGCAGGTTACACATTACAGCTGACAGCAGGGGCAGCACAGGTATTCCTCCTCTAACAGACCCTCACACAACATGGTTGTTTGAGAGGAAAGATGTATTTTATTTGTATGCACTTTAAAAACTGGCACAGGCAAGATGCCCAATTTATATCCCTGAAAGTTAAAGAAGGGATAACAAAACGTCCTCTTAAGAAGTGCAAGCAAACCAGAAAATGAATATTACCGAATCTAGGTTCTGGTTTTTGGTTTTGTTTTTTTTAGGTTTTTTTTTTTTTTTTTTTTTGGTACCTTGGCTAGGAAGGGGGAATTTCTGTACTATACAACAACAACACTAAACCTCAAGTGCTTTGCCTTTGTCACTTCCATGGGATGACTGCAGCTCCTAAGAGTGATTTTATGGTTTATGACATGCAGGACTTTAATTTGAATATACCTGTATCTATAAATCTTCCTAACCATGTCCAGTGAAATAGATACTCAGAATCCCTACAGAAAAGACAACATCTTCAACTGAGAGCCTTCCCACTGTCTTTCCCCAGAAACAGCATCTAAAACTTAATTTCTAAGTTTAAGAAAGACCTTGAATATCCAGCTGGGAAGGTCATATTTTTATTTCCTAATTGTCACTGTAACTTGCTTGGGGGTTTTTTTGGTTTTTTTTTTTTTTTTTAGAGTTCCAATTTATTTCTTCAGATGTAATTCATATCTTACAGAAGCATGAAACTCAGCAACAAAACCAGAAATATGTTAATATGCTCAAATATTTCAATGTATTTAGGCAAGGCTAGCTGTGCGTCAGTTCCTTTATGAGTGCTAAAGTCAAAAAGAAAAGAAACTTCAGAGTTGCCTCAACTTTCAGAAATGGGTGTCAGATATTAACAAAAACGATCTAGTTGGTGACCTTACTCATCTTGAAAAACTAAATCTAAATACAAGGGTAAATTCTGTGACAAAATCCAGCTCCAAGTGGAAATGAAGCAGTTCTATCAACCTGGTATCTGTTCCATAAAGCTGAGGTCTGAGCATAAGATTAAGCATAAAGACACACAGGGACTGACTTTGCAACTGAATGCCTGACTTCTTCACCCTGTGACTCGATATAAGAAAATTTGTCATCTTACTGTCAGACCATTTTTGAAGTGACCTCACCAAGTTTCAGCCTCTTGCCATGAACAATGTCACAAGATCAAAACTGAAGAAGGGAAGTTGATTCACCCAACAGACCAGAAGGTTTCTGCAGGAGTCAATCCAGCCCTTTCAGAATTTAACTAGGACACACCAATCCAAGTACTACCCAAAATATTTAGGATTCTTCTCGTTCAGTAGGCCTAGTGAACAACCAGGATCTTGTCCTCCAAAACAGGAAAGAGGGGGAAACAGCTGAAGGTCCACGTGATGACTTTAAGGATGATTTGGTGCAAGTCATGCCTGTTTGTCAGAAGATCCACCACATCCCATGTGAAATGATCCAAAAAGCTTTTGCAAATACAGCATTAGTCACGCCTCCATAAATCTTAACGTTTATGGATCTTGTACACTGAGTACAAAACAAGAACAGTTGAACTGTAAGTTTATTCCATAATTTAAATGGGAACACATTTTATGCTGAAAAATGGGATCGTGCTGTACAAGATCAGTTTCCTGGGTTAACTGCATGATCTTAACAGCCATTTAAGGATTTTGAAACTGAAGAAACAGGCCACTTTTCACCTCTGTGACAAATGCCAGGAAGTTTCACATTTTTCTATTGAAAATTTGTCAAGATTTGCCTGGCAAGTACATTGCTCAACCTTCACTTGCAAGGTGGAGGAGTTCTGACAAGCAACTGGGCCCACGTACTGTTAACTTACTCCTTATACCAGCAACCCAGAAGAAGGTGTTACACAAGGATTCTTGTGCATGAAAGCAACTCTTGATTGATTTATATTGATTTTATTACAGGTGCAGCTAGGAAAATCACAGCCATTTTGTTTTCCAAACACAGAAGGGGATACACACACACACATATATGGCAAGGGCACAATCAGCTGGGGCTGCAAGGATACAAGGCTAATCCATGCTTGAGCTGCCTTTAATAGAAATACCCTGATTCTACTGACTTTGAATGTAACTGTACATGGACACAACATGGAAACCTCATGAACCCTGCTCTTGCTGCTGCAGCCTTTGAATTGGTTTGCTTTGGGTCGATCTTGGCTTGGGATCCATCCTATCTGGATGCAGGAATACATAAATGAATCTATAAAAGGTATTTTTATACTTGTATTTGTGGGCCATGCTTCTTTGAGAGATTTAGGAGCAGAATGCCAGCAGCAGAGTCTTTTGAAAAAAAATATCCCCAGACATCAGCTTGATCCTTTCAGCAGCCACAGTTACAGAAACGTGCCTGCATGAGACCAATACCAATTACACAACCTTCTTTTCAAGCTTATAGGTCTGCAGATACCAGGTTTGAGGGCTTGCACAACTGTAACCATCATTTCACAGCTTCTATTCATAAGGACAGTCAATTCCCCTGCACTAAAACTGGGCTTTTTTCCACAGCTCTGTGGGGATTAGGTCATTAATAGACTTTTTTCAGCTCTTCTTCTTTATTCTTATTCCCAGGAAGATTCCATAAAAAGTGATGCACAACTCAGAAATATTTCTTGCTGAGAATTTAACTGCTATTCACAGAACAAATCCAGGGCCCATAGTTTCAAAAGTCAGCTCCTCTGTGCAGAGGTCAGCAACAATATGGAAAAAGGAAAAGTAAGAATCCAGCTTTTTATTTAACAAGCCCAACTGCCCTGGATAAACTACATGAAACTCAGTCAAAACCACACTTTTAAACTCATTCAAAAACTCAATCAAACACATTCTGCTTTTAGGAAGTCAAGCCAGGCTCTATTTCAGAATACACAAAATACAGATTTTTACTATCCAGGAAGAGACAGATAAGTGAAGTAGAACACTGACTGGGAAGTCAAAACCCATATGGTGCTTAATGTGATACTTCACACTAAATTTAACTGTCTCCAGGACAGCAAGATGAGTATCATAATATAAAACCTCAACTCCAAACCCAGATTTTCTTTCACTCTCCAACTCTGCCAGGAGCCACTGTGGTCCCTACCTAGACACAGCAACCAGGGACCTTTGCAATAAAGCAACAGCTTGCTCTGTATGTGCTGTGAAGACAGCTTTGAGGGGCAGCCTGCTCAGAATCGAAAAAACCCACGATCTTTGAAAGGATTCCCCAGAACTGCTTCCTGCAATGTAGAAAAGCACTTCCCACAAGGCAAGAGTGCTGTGGTCACATAATGATGTAGCAGCTCTGCTGAGTAAGAAAACCCATGCTGGTGGCTGTTGGTTGTTATTTAAACCATAATAATCTTCAGAGATACACAGGGAGGCCTCACTCTCTTGTGTCTGCACTTCTCAAGTTCTTGCTGTACACAGCTTCTGGCAGCAGTCTTAAGGTTACTTATATCTTATCATATAAGGTCTTTATATGCCACATGAAATAATTACAGCAAATGTCTTTTTTGTGCCAATGCAAGCATAAAGGTTGAAGTGTTTTCCTTTTCCATGGGTTCTGCAGGAGACCTTTGAAGCTCTCCACCCAGACCATATACTTGCATTCTGATTTTGTACACCCTTTTTGGGTCCAAAGCTGCAGGAAGTACACACTCAAAGACTTAACTACTCCCCACTTAGTCAAGCCTAACATTCTTCAGTTTAATGCTCTATTTGTATTTCGCTTTTAAAAACTGAGAAACAGATTCCTGTCAACTTCCTTCCTATGAATGTAATGACATATTTGAAACACAAACACCTTTGAAATAGTTCCTTCTCGCTGTAAGATAAAGGAACACTCTGGGTCAACCCTGTACAAATTAACAAGAGCCAACCTTCAAAGAAGAGTAGCTAACTCCTAATTCAAGGTAGGAGCTTGGCACCATGGGGAAAAAAGAAAATCACAGCTGTCAGTGACAGCAGAGAGCAGCCTACCACATTTTGTGTCATCTTTGTAAGAAAGCTGATACATTATTAAGGCAAGATTGTTGCACTCCAAGTACAAATGCGGCTTGGGGAACAACTGCCAAGGGTGCCAAAGCTCATGATTCCATGCAGCCTTAAAATGCAAGAAAGGAAAACAGTTATGAAATCCATGAAAACTTAAGCTTATTCCTGCCAGCACTGCAACAGTCCTTTATGAAAGTATGCAATCTTATGAGTTCTGATGCCCAAAACTTATCTAATTCAGCTCAGCATGTAGCCTTTGGTAAAGAAACTAACCTTGATCCCATTCTTATCTGAATACTGACAGGCAAAGAACTATTTAAAAGTTATACTGAACTATGGACAGTTAGTGTTTATAAACACAGAAACTAAATGTATCTTGCAAACAGTTTCTCCAAACGCATTTTCCTGTGTGCAAGTGCATCCATTCTTACACTTCCAGTATTTCCCAAAATTAGCATGCAGCAAAGTAAAACTTGCTAACAGCTAACTCAGCTGGGCGGCTAAGGCAGCTAATGTGAGCAGTGGGGCAAGTTAAGAGAAAACATGGCAAAGGTTGTTGAACTGCTAAATTAAATGGGATTAAGCCGAGGGCTGGGCAGCAAAGTGCCTTTGCTGTGCCCAAGTACACAGATGTACACGGCCTAGGAGCCCCTACAGAGCAAAACTGCACTTAGGTGTCCTCAGCCCTTGAGATACCAGACACTTACTTTCCTCAACAAATTTTGTAACAGGCGTTTGGTTCAAATATCTCAAGTCCTGCTCAAAACACATTTGGGCTGGACAGAACCAACACAGGAACTAAAGGTATCTGACACACCCTGGCACATCCTCCACTGGCCGGGCGGGAGGGCTCCAGCAGGCTCTGCACGCTCCCGCCACACTCCCACTCAGCCACTCCAAACACACTCCAGAGCAGCCCCGCTCGCAGTGGGAGGACAGGTGGTAATGGGCAATTACTGCAACTGCTCTTCATGGGCTGCATCACATCTACAAGTGTAAAGCTTAACACAAGACAAAATATCACTGCTTTCATCTTCTCCCTCCTTGCTCATTCTGGTAATTTTGTTGACATTTCAGCAGCGATCTCTTTGGGATAGGTGTTATTATAGTGAGATAGAGCATGCAGAGGCATAATTTAACACTTACACATGCACTGTGCATAACACACAGTATACACTGTGCCTGGCAGTATTAATCCATTATTAGAAATACATTTCTCAACTGCAGTCAAGTGAGAGCCTGTAACATCTGCTATGGGCTAATAATCAGCTTTCAAGGACTAATAAGAAAACTCCAGAATACCAAAATAAACTATGCAGCAAATTCCATGGGTGAAAGAAGAAAACGACCATCTATTTACAAGGGATTCACCATCAATCTAAATGGATTTTTCATCAATTTTACTACACTAATCCTTCATGCGTCCACAATGATTACACGTGTTCGTAGAACCACATTAGAGAAAATAAACTTGAGATTTTCATCTTTTCTTTACATTGATACCGGATTTTGCAAATCTCTGCTGTGTACTTTCATTCATTAATGTGTCTCGATTTGCCTCAAGGGAAACGCAGGCATTTGTTCTCAAACTATTTTCACTAAACCATCGAAAGGAACACACTGTAAAAAGTAACATACACAGTGTACTAAATGCTAGAAGTCTCAGCCTTTCCTCCAGCAGTCCTTTAGGCTGCAGAGCCAAGGGGAAGGGCTCCAGCTCCCCGGGAGAGTGCAGCGTGCTGGCACAGTCCTCTCGCCTTCCCCCGCCAACAGGCACAGCTCGCTCTGAAGGAGTGCCTGCTCTCTTCCCTTTGGGCAGATCCCACACAGCAGCAGCTCTTCAAGACTCTCTGCTCTCACATTTATCATCTCAACCCACAAATAACCTTTGGAAATTTCCTTGAAAATTGCCAGCCGTTCTTCCCCGTAGGCATTTCCTCAGAAGAGCTATCGTGCAACTGCTGCTTGGAAGGTTCCTCTGGAGGTCATTTGGTCCGACCTCTTGGTCCTCTGGGCAGGAAAACTGCCAACAGGAGATGAGGTCAGCTACGGCTTTGGCCAGTCAACACTTTAAGGCCTCCGAAGATTTTCAAGAATCCTCCAAGAATGGAGACTCCACAACCTCTCCAGCTTTCACTGCTACACTAACTTAGTATAAGGTTTTCCTGATTTGAATTTCTGTTATTCTCCTTCAAAATGCCTGACTCCTCCCATCGAGGAGATTTAAATGGCCCTTTACTAGCCTCTTGAAAGACAGCCAATCTCAGAAGTTGTGTTCCATACATTTTGCTGCATTTCTCAGTTTTTGCCCCATCAAATTTGTGACAGCAGTAATCAGGTGACAATCTGGAAGACAGGACCACAAAAGCACGTCTAGGCAGTGTATCCACATCAGGAACTCTACACTGGTTTGTGTCTCAATTTTACCCTCACCTTCCTCATGACTGACATGCCTGTCAGTGCAATCAGGTGTTCCTTCCTGATGCTAAACATCACAGATAAAAGTACAGGCAGACTAAAGCAATCTTCTCTATTCTACTTTGCAGGTTCTTAAGTTAAGTAACAATTAACCACTTTTCCCCCCGCATCATATTTTGCTCCATCACAGATGATTAGGTACTCACTTGGCCTACGGAATGCACACTGAGCAATTGTGTTGAAAAGTGTCTACAACTGTCTTAGCCAAATAATCTGTAAACAGCCTAAAAGTGGTATTGTGAGCCCAACTCAGCTTTCATGTCAATGTAACATTTAAGCCAAACTGACAGCAGTATTTGGGCACCAGAGCCCCTGAACGTCAATTTCCATCTTCAGTGCTTCTGTGGATCTGCTCCTCCTCAAACATTCAGCTGCTCTCTGACTGTGACTAACCAGGAGCAGAGATTTGCAGAATGAGTCTAAAGTTCATTGCCTAAGAAACTCTGTTATTATCTTTTAAAAAGCCACCAGCTCCTAAGTATGTTCAAGAGTCAAGAAGAAGTAAACAACGTAGTTTGACACTGTATTCTTCCCCTCCTGCTTATGCAGTTCTAACTGTTTGTAATTCCCATCACGAAACCAAGTTCAGATTCAAGAATGGGAAGAGTGCAACTACAACTGTAACACACTTGAGCAGTTAAAACTTTTTGATAACATTTGCACTGTTATTTAACCATGAAGCTTAAATCCACCACTACAGAAAACAAGGCTTTGAGGTCCAGCAGAGACAGTCCTGAAATTAGCAGGTTTCTGCAGTAGAAGCAGCCATACTCTCACCATTTCAATTATCAAACCACTATAACATTGTACAGCCAGCTACTGCTGTCTTCATAACATCTCTTAATATTATACCAGGAGCAAAGAACACTGTCTGAACTCTACTCTTCATAAACATCATTACAGTCAATTCAGCAATTTCCACACACTGGCACTAACCAAGAGGTGATGGTTAATTGTGTGCTACAAGATGCATATTTAGGGTTTCCCCAATAGACCACAAGAAACAACATGCTTTCAAAGCCTTTATAACTATTTCTAGAGCTATACTAATACTTCCTGTGTTAAGCAAGTGTTTGGTGATTTTCTTTTTTTTTTTGGGCTGCTCAAAAAATACATTTAAAACCTTGACTTTCACTATCCTCTCTTAGTTGTATGGTGTTCATTATAACTTAGTGCCATACGACCAACCTATGGGCCTAGTAGGGCCTAGAAATTTGGGACTATCCATCTTTTCTATGCAGTAACTCACCCTGAAACTAAGTTTTTAAGTAGGATGACAAATAAAAAGATGCTAAACTCAGTGGAGCAATACCCACGTCCCTTTCAGCTAAAGCACACCTGTATGAGCTTGGCTGGCACAGATGTGCATCTGTTACACTGAGAGCACATCACCTGCATGTAGATTAACCTCACTCAATTCAAATCTCTCTTCCCAAGAAGTACCTCTAATCTTACCACGTTTTATTTACATTCACCTGAGTCTGACCAATGTTTGTGCCCTCCAAAACAAACACGGTACTCCAAAGTAACACATAGTAGGAAATATTATTACAACTGTGATTATTAAGGGCGAGCAGTCAGCGTATTTTAACTAAAGATTTACATCCAAATATTAGTAAATATTCTGAAAATAATTAGAAGTTGATTAGTCCTCAAAAAGCAAAACTACAGCAACTGGAGCCACCTGCGCGGGTGTTCAGCACACTGGTTAAGTGCCATCTTCAACAAACACAGCACCCGTCCCCATGAAACCGATTATATCAGTTCCTGTTCTAGTCCTTCCAACGCCAGCACCGAGGATCACCTGAACCCCGACACCTCCCTCAGAGGGACGCACAGGAGCGAGTCGCGTCTCTGCGGGCATCTCCCGGATCCATGGATGGGCACCGCCCGCCGCGCAGCCCCGCGCCCCCCGCCCCGGCCCGGCCTTACACGGCTTCTTGGCATCCTTGATCTTCATGGCGCTGCGGCGGCGGCCCGGCTCGCTGCCGGCCGGGGCGGGTCTCCTGCCGCTCGCCT
>VZRZ01002792.1:846001-866482 GCA_013398175.1 Climacteris rufus | reverse complement strand
GCCCTCGGGGCGCCGCCAGTGCCGGGGTGCGGGACGCGGGCGGGCGGGAGCGGCAGAGGCCCCGCGGTGCCCAGCAGCTCGCTGGTAGAGGCCCCGCGCTGCCCAAGCACCTCGCTGGGTGCCGGTGTCGCCCCGGGTTCGCGCTGTGCGGGGGTGCACGAGCCAGCCCAATGCTCTGTGTCGCCAAATAAACGGGCAGATGAAGTTTATTTTCATTCCCCCTCCCTGTGACTGAGGTCCTCCCACAGTTACGCACCAGAGCAGTTCAGGAGATGGCTCCTTTCGTGTGCTGTTGCCCGAGTTCCAGTGATTGCACCAATAACTTTATTTCCCAGGAAGCTTTTCCTCACCTGGTACAATACGCTGATGTTTAATCACACAATCAGTTAGGTTGGAAGAGACCTCTGAGACCATCGAGTCCAGACTATGGCCAAACACCACCTTGTTACCTATGCCAGGGCACTGAGTGCCACATCCAGGCTTTCCTTAAACACTTCCAGGGGTGGTGACTCCACCATGTCCCTGGGCAACCCATTCCAATAACTAGTCACCCTTTCTGTGAAGAAATTCCTTCTGCTGTCCAAACTAAACTTACTGTAGTGCAGTTTGAGGCCTTTTCTCCTTGTCCCATCCCTGATTCCCTGAGAGCAAACCCTGCCCCTCTCCCCCCCCCTCCGGTTGCCCTCTCCTGTCAGGGAGTTGTGCAGAGCCAGAAGGTTCCCCCTGAGCCTCTTTTTCTCCAGGCTGAGCCCCCCAAGCTCCCTCGGTCGCTCCTGGGGCTCCAGACCATTCCCCAGCTCCCTTCCCTTTGCTGGACCCACTTCAGCCCTCCTGGAATTGAGGGGCCCAGAGCTGGACACAGCATTCCAGGTGCCCCTCACCAGTGCCCAGCACAGGGGGAAAAGCGCTGCCCTGGTCCTGCTGGTCACACTGTTCCTGGCACAGGATGGCACTGGGCACACACTGGCTCATGGTCACTGCACAAATGTATGGGCACAGTCAGTATATGCCTCATCCAAGAGTTGTGCAGTCTCTCCTGACCGTCTGCAGCTGGAGGGAAGCCATGGACAGTGGCAGGACAGGGTGAGATCTCCCACCTACTGCTCACAGCACTGGGCTTTCCAGCAAGAACTCATAATATTTTTTTTTCTATTTTTTCCCCTCTCCTTTGTGATAAAGTGCCATGTAAGTATAGATGAATTACTGTGATCTAGGATGGACGTAAAAGCTCTGGTCTAGGAGGAGGATTTGGGCATAAGCTCTGTCTTGGAAGCTGAAGTTTCTTGATGTGTCTGGAGTTTTGCTTTGGCAGGAGTCTCTTTTGAAGTAACCCTTCGCAAACCGAGGAAAAATTAAATCCTCAACAGCCTGGGCATAGGATTTACTCACAAACTTGTGTAGGGACAGGAACCACATCTTTTCATGAACAACATCTTTTCATGCTCCATTCCCCAGCTGCCCCTAAACATGCAAAACCTATCATACAAGGATTTAGTCTTCATTTTAATCCAGAAAGTTGAAATTCTCATGTGGATGCCATTTCCCATTTATCGTGTTTCCTTTCTGAAATGTCTGTATTTGGAAAACTTACTCTGAAGTCTTCTTAGTGTTTATTTCTCATCCTTTAAAGGAAGTTCAGAGTGTATTAGCAAGGTTGCAGAACTTCTCTCTTCCTGTAAGCTACATGTAACTGTGGAAATTCCCGTGTGTTGTTCTTAAAGCGAGGAAATTTGGTGTGGTTTTGTGGTTTTTCACTGCGAGGTAGTTTACTATTGAAACATTAAACACAAGCATTTACATGCATGTTAGGGAGTACAAGAATTTAGCTCCTACCTGGAAGTTAACTTGCTCATAAATATACACTGCGATTGGAAAAGAGAGTCTTTAATTTCCTGCCTGTCACCAGACTGCAGTGTGGAATGTTTGGTGTAAAATGAGCTATCCAGTGTCTTGCAGACATCTCTGGTGGGGATGGGAAAAACAGATCTGCAGGGAGATTTTTTATTACCTTAATTCTGAGGCCTTTTTTCCAGCACTGACAGTCTGTGTTTCCTACACACCCTCTAACTAGAGGAAATGAAATACCATCCCTGGGAAGTGCTGGTAATAAGTATATATAAGCAACCCAAAAAAACAAGAAAAAACTTGGTGTACAGCCTGACAGCTGTCTGATTCTTGCTGTCTTGAAACAGGCAGAAAGGTTCCTGACCCAGCCTTTCACTGGAAGAAATGATAATTCTCCCTTTCCAGCAATGCACATTCACTGACTGCTTTCCTGGCCTCTGACTCTGGTCAGGGGCAAAAATACATATTTTGTGCATGGGTTTTAGGAGCAAGTTCTGAATGTGAATACACTGGATGCCCACTTTAAGCTATTTTATCAAGCAAACCCTCTTAACTCATGTCCCCATGTGAAAAATGTGAAGAGATAAAGGGCTCCATGATAATTAATGAACTAAGGGCTCTTCAGTTAAAAACAAGATCAGCAAATCTGAAGGTTTGGTTTCTTCACAAGAAGCTGCAATGTTTTATCTGAATGTCGCAGCTAAGACAGAATATGTGAAAAAAAAAAACAGAAAAACCAAACTGAGGTCGATGCTCAGCTATCTCTAGTCCATCTCAGAGAAGAGGTTTAGCTCAAACTGGAAGTTTAACACAGGCCTGTGAGAGGGTCAGAACGTTCATTAATTTGCAGATCAATTGATTTGTAAGTTATGAGCACTTTTAGTTTGGAGTTATTTGTATGTCAGTCAACAAGCTGCTTGGAATAGCTCTTACATAAGAGTAAGTAAATATGAAGATGAGTGTATGATTGACTATATAAATATAAATGTGTGTGTATATATATATATACACACTTCTAGAATTACCATCCTAAAGTACTACACAGTGTCTGTGGGTAATGAAGCCAGACAAGAGGATTCTATATGAATGACATACTTGAAGGCAAGGACTTTTTTTTTAAGCAGTATTACTGGGCTGAAATGAGAATAGTTTTCTTGCTGCATAAGAATCTCATTTATTTACTGGTGTGACAAACTTAATCTGTGTCTTAGTGACGTAAATCGTACTTTGGTATTTACCTCAAGATAGTAAATTTAAGAAAAATATTTTAAAAACCCCACCCCCGTGTTGCCCTGACTTTTGCAGTTCTGGATGTTATCATTCTTTTGTAGCTAGTTTCTCACATTCTTCTATGAGCCATGTTATTGTAACGGTATCTTATTGTTTACATTCCTTTCTCCTGGGCACAGAAGTTTGATGGACATTTCCTTTGACCACTGTGATTGAGGGACAACAAGCTCGTTCCTCCAATGGACAGTGATTTCTAAAATGCATATATAATAAACAGGGCAGGTCTCGCCTGGCCCTTTGCTCCCTACTCTCCTGACAGGTGTTTCTTGTCTCCTTCTTCTTTCGTGTCGTTACTGCGACACCCCCCAACAGTTCAATGAGTGCTTTACCAGGAGAAACTAGGGCAGGTTTAGAGATGCAAAATGTGCTGGTGTGTAATTAAGGAAGTTTAACTCCTTTATAGTAACTGCCTGTTGTGCATGCTCTTATCACCTGCTAGGTGAAAGCCTGATATTATCTCCTGTGCTGAAAAGTCCCTGCCTAAACTACCTTGTGGTATTTGGTTCCTGTAACCTTGCTCTGCAAGAATTGTCGAAGGCGGGGCTCAGGCATTTTCCTGTCGAGGTTTAACCCCAGGCAGTGGCCAACACCTACACAGCTGCTCCCTGCCTCTCCCACCAGCGGGATTGGGAAGGGAACCTGAAGGGTGGAAGCGAGAACACTCGTGGGTTGAGATGAAGACAGTTTAATTGGGAGAGCAACAGGTGTACATGCAAGCAAAGCAAAACAAGGAATGAATTCACTGCTTCCCATGGGTGGGAAGGAGTTCAGGAGTTCAGCTGTCTCCAGGGGACCATGGCTCCAACCACACGTAACAGTGACTTGGGAAGACAAATGCCATCGCTCCAAACACCCCCCACACCTTCCTCCTGCAGAGGAGCTGTCTGGTTAAATGCTGCTGGGGGAAGATCAGCTGGAAGACTGGACCACTGAAAACCTAAAGCACTAATTCCCTGTAAGTTTTGAGCTATCCCCTGAGCACTCATTTACCAGCTTTCCTCCCTTCTACACGTCTGAGGTAGGATGTGTACTTCTCCTCCCCAGGTTAGACACAGTGTTGTAAAATATTATTTTTACAGAAAAGGAGTGATCCTTGTGGCATAGAGACAAGCCTCCTGGACAAATCAGAGAAGGCAGTGTCACCCCCAGACTTCCTTGAGCATCACCATACTTTGAAAGCACTGAAGCCCTGGGAAGGGAGAAGGTCAAGAGATCACATAGGAACAAGATACAAAGCTGTGCAAGTCTGGCAGCAACTTCTGTTCCTCCTGCTGGTGAGACTGCGGGGTGCCCCCTGCGTCACGGGCGAAGTTCAAGCTTCCTCATAACCAATGGGTACTGCTTGTACTGCCGGTGTGCTCCGTTCCATGCCCGAGGAGTTGCTTGCTGCCTGCAGGGCTCTCAGAGGGTGAAGGTGCTCGGAGGAGCAGCTGTGCTTTCTTCACAGACAGAGGAACCACGGGTGCGCCAGCTCGGAGAGCCCTGCTGGCTGATGCACTCGGCAGGCATGCAGTGCTTTTGCCTCAGCGTGTGTGAGCAAACAGCAGCAGAACTGGGGTAGAAATAGCACAGTCAGTTGTTATTCCAAAAGGTGCTAGCACAGAAATAATCAACACCAACAGCAGCCTTGTGATACTGGCCTCAGGCCACTGTCCTGAGGCTGCCACAATGCATGGGCACAACTTATCCTGTATGCCAGCATGTGGAGCCATTGTCCTGCTGCCAAGGGATGGTGCTGATGGAGTGTTGGACACCCTCAGGTCTCACACACCCTCCAGGGGCTCAGCAGGGCCATCCTCCTGCTGCCAGTTCATGCAGTTTCCCGGGGTAAACCACAGGCTCCTGGCCAAGGTGACCCCATGCCCTGTTGCAGCCTGTGGGGACAGCAGGGACTCCTGTCCTTACACATGAACAACGCTAGGAAGTTGATGGCACAGGATGAATAAAACCTGAGAAGTTATTATTTAAAATTTCCTAGAAAATCCATGTATCACATGTGCTCCTGTGAGGAGTAGCTGAGGACTCTGGGCTGGTCTAGTTTGGAGAGAGGAAGTCTGAGGGGTGATCTCATTGCACTCTGCAGCTTCCTGTGAGGAGGGGACATGTAGAGGGAGGTGCTGAGCTCTTCTGCCCCGGATCCAATGACAGGATGCGTGGGAATGGTTCAAAGCTGCACTAGGGAGACTTATAGAGGACATCAGGGAGCATTTTGTAATAGAAAGGGTGATCAAACCCCGGAACAGGCTTCCTGGAGAGGTGGCCACTGCCCCAGGTCTGAGAGCGAGGCGTTTGGGCGATGCTCTCAGCAATGGGCTGTGACTTGGTCAGCCCTGAGTCACTCGGGCAGTTGGACCAGATGGTCTTTGTGGGTCTTATTCTTATTTCTTTATTCTTTATTCTATTCCCATCCCACCCCCTCCCGTGACACGGCCCCGGCGGAGCGGCTCCGGCCGCCCTGCGGCTCCACCTGCTGGCGGGCCCCGTTCACCTCGGCGGTCCTGGAAAGCTGCGGGGCACAGCCTGGAAACCATCCTGGAAACCCTCCTGGAAACCCTCCTGGAAACCCTCCCGGAAACCCTCCTGGCTCAGGGCACACACAGACCGATCCCGGACTGGCCGCCCCGGGACCCAGTGTGACATCTCGCTGGGCCTTAAGCCAAGGCATGGGGAGCACCTGGGGCTTGGCAAAACGGAGCCGACTCTGCCCGTCCAGCCCGCTGGACCGCGGGGCTGCCAGGCGTGGGCTGGAGGGAAGCCGGGATGTAACACCTCAAAGGAGTCACAGAGACCAGAAGTGACGGGACCTCAGACAACAACGCGAAACCCGCGGCCGAGCACCGAGCAAACAGCAGCTCCATCCATTCCCTGCCGCCTGGAGAGCACAAGGATAAAGCAGCACGGCTCAGAGCGTTTCCCGGCACTGTCTGCCTCGGCTACAGAGCGATTCCTGGGGCACCGCAAGCAAAGCACAACCAGGAGCTGGGTACCTCGGGCTGCGGCTGCCGGAGTGCCCGCTTGGGGACCCGGGCCGGACAGGCAGGAGCAGCGCACACAAAGTGCTGCGCAAACCGGGGCAGCCCTGCCCGGGCATCGCTGAACGCTGCCCTGCTGGCTTTTTTAGTGGGCTCAGCTGGGTTTGCTTTAGGTGAAAATGCTGCCATCTGCTACAATTATGTAATTAACCTTCATAGTTCAGCCTTAATGATGCTCATTAAGGTTGAGTGTTTTTATTGGCTAAGTGCTGTCACCAGTTTTGCATGGAACTGCGAAGGCACCTCTTAAGGGCCATACTTTGAAGCATAATTAGCAATATATGAGTGTTACACAGGGGTATAGGTGAGGGAAGGCAGAGGCCTATGTGGAAGCTTCATTTTATTCTATGCTAAGGCTGGAATGCAATGAACAGCACAAGTCTGTTACATCTGGGTCACTAATAATAATGAACTACAGTGGCATGGCAGCAAATTTGGAATGAATATGTGTCAGGACATCACAGGATCTCTTCCGTCCATGCCTAGGTGTGTGACTTCCATCTCCTCAGCCAGACCTCCTCCAGCTCCATGCCCAATATTTCTTAATTTATTTAACATTATTTAATGAGTGTATTTTTGCTGCAGGCCTTTCTCAAACAGTTTAAAAAACGTAGCAAATAAAGTATTTAATTAAAGAAAATGCCCAAGATCAAAAACGATGTGACTTACTTCATCTGTGTGTATAAGACTCCTAAAACATTATGATAAAAATTTGTAACTACTGTTCATACCATCTTTCTTCTTTGACTTGATTTGTCAAAGAGGAATGTCTGTAGTTCCCCCACCATTTCCTGTGAACCACCTCATGTTCACTAAAGGTTGGACTCAAATACACATAGAAATAATCTGCATCACAAGGTGTTACAATCTTCCATAACCCAACAATTTATTTAAACTTACATCACAATGAGAATCTAATAATAAAATACATCAGTTCACACCAGTCTGCATTGCCATTTTTAAAGGGTAAGCATCTTTCTTCACTTTATATTAAAACTTTATGGAGGTAAGAACTACTGCATTGTACCCACAGTTCTTGAAATCTATTGTAACATTAGGCAGGTTACAGAGGAACTTTCAGAGCTAATTACACTTCAGTTAACCTGACATTTTTGGCACATCTGAATGCTTTTTATTTTCTTCTTAACATAAAATAATTCTATAACAAGTCAGAGAATCATGGACATAAAGCATCACTATCCAGTGGCAAGTGCTGCCTAAAAGCTTACAAAAATTGCATCATTTGGTTACAAAATAGATATTCTTAATTCTTTATCCCAAGGCTTAACACTGAAGTGCCATGACAGAAAAGGGCCAGGAACAGGGCCGGCCTTGCTGAGTTGTTGCTGGTCCCTTTGCTGCAAGGCTTCGCTTAAGTAAATCCCAGAGTGATGTGTTAACAAGATGTTGATGGCTTTTGCCTTGCCAGGCCATTCCTTCCAGAGCAGCCTCCAGCAGGTGCGAGGTCACCCGTGAATGTCACCTCCCTCCCAGCGCTGCTGCTGGAGTGACAGCGTCAGCACGGCCTCGCACAGGTTCAAGAGGGGCCGTGTTTCTGCAGCCCTTGGCAGTCGAGTGGCTGCAAATCAGAGGCAATCACTGCTAGGCTGCATTTCTTCTGCCTGACACCACAGCAGCTGCTTCTTTAGAAATTAAAATTTTTAAGCAGGAATGAAACATTAATGGTAGCAGTGTGCCTGGCACATATTTGCACAAGGGTTTGCAGTTACTTGTGTGAATTTTTAAAACGTGTAGGCTGTGGTTTAGGTGACTTTTGTTGAACACCACAACCCCCAGCTGCTGTGAGCCTCTGATGTTATACTAAAAATAAAAAGCAGCCCACAGTACTTGCAACTAGGGTTAGTTTTCCCCTGACTTTTGAGCTGTACTGCAATAGAGTTTGGCACATTAACTAATGATTGTTTTATATTTCACTGATTGCTGGCTCCATGTACTGATATTTGTTTTGTCGACTTTTTGAGATGGCTGCTACATTGGTTATGTGCTTCTGCTCACATTGCTCTGGTTGTAACAAAGAAATATGAATGAACTGCTGCAGTTAAGGAGAGGCTGACACAGCAGAAGTACAATAAGAATGTTACAGCTCTCTGGCTGTATGATAGCTAGATTGTCTCTTTGCTTTACTGAGAAATAAACATTTCTACTTGTCATGGCAGGGTTGCACTCTATGCACCTTTCCAAAGCCCAAATCAAACAAAAGCCCCATTTTCTTGATTCAGCTTTCCTACTCATCCTTTGCTGAAGCCCCTGATCTGAAATCCTTTTGGTGAGACCAATGAGTGTTCCCAGAAGGACCTTATGGCTGCTAGGAAGCATCTCTGAGCATCTCTCTCTTAGAGAACTTGAAGAAAGATCATAATACTTACTCCATTAGAGAAAGAAAGAAATTATGCAGATAATAGGACAGTTGCTGATGGAGAGATTTGAAACTTACAGTAAGAAAAACTTCAAGGTATCCATAGTGCTCTTTGCACATAGGTCCTGACCCTGAAAGGCAGCCTTGACAAAAACCCTTTAAAAATCAAACTCACTCCCATAGTCAATTTTTCCCTCACATCACAGTGAGAATTTATCCCTGCACTGATTTCCATTTCCTATTCAGCATTTGCTCCGAACACAGCTCAGGTGAGTGGGGGTCCTTTGGGAGACACAAGTGCAGGGCACGGAGCAGATGGAAGAGCTTTGGCTGAGCTGGTCAGTCTGCCCTGGATGGAACTGGGACACCTCTCCTTGTGCAGGGCAGAGAGTGCTGCTGGGGCAGGCAGATAACACCTTCACACGGACATAGTGCAACTTGTTTGGAAAGCTGTGGGGCAGCAGGCAGCTGCTCAGTGCCAGCGTGGGGGTGAGCAGCAGCTCCAGCCCAGCTCACACCCATGGCTCAAGTGACAGTCACAGGTGCATTCTGGCACCTCCAGTATTTTCATGCTCTTTACAACCTTTGCAAGTTAAAGTGTCAAGGTGTGATAAACTATGTAGCAGTGCATTCCTTACATTTCATATACAAAAAAGGGCTCAAGACTGGGAGCAAGAAGGCACAAACTTGGGAAATAACATAGCTGAGGAGTTTACACAAAAGTACTATGTCATTTATTAGGCATCACTTAGCACTTATTTCACATTTTGCCCCCAAATTACCCAAAGCAACACAAATTTCTCCCCTTCCTTTCCCTTCGCACCCTTCTTTTGGATAAAGCTGCCTGTGCTCTATAGATACAGTCGCTGAAGAATATAACGAGAACACAGATAAATACAACATACACAGCAAAAAATGTATTATAGTATTACAATAGTCAAATAATGTAATTAGCCTCAAGCTATGGCAGTGCCTATGTGCTCTAGGGAACCAGTTCACAAACAGCAAGCAGGGCCACTGTACAGGAGCAAGCCAGCAGTGTTGGGAAGAGAAGGGACTGGGGGAGGCTCTCCGGGTGGCTGCAGTCAGTCACAGGGATCTGCTCACCTGGAACACCCAACCAGGACCTCGGAGATTTCTTCAGCCAGTATCAGTCCAGCAGCGGGTCCTTGGAACACCTTTATGTCTGTTCATTGTGCATACACATAAAGTCACCCCACATTCCTCCTGTTAGGCTATGTTTTCTTTATATATATTTTTTTTTTTAACCTTTTAGCTTTTGAAATTTTTTTTCTTACAACTGTTAAAAAAGTTTCATGGTAAAAATAGCTCACTATATGATACATATACCCAAAGTGGTGCGATACTTTATATAATAAAAGATGAAAATAGTCACTTTCCATAATAAAAATAAGTTCTATTTTTTGCTTATTTTACAATATACTTAATAATTCTTTTCTTCTTCTTCACTCTGAAAGTAAATAGGTCCCATTTTGTTAGCGCTTCTGAGTCGATTAAAGTGGCAAGAGACCGGAGAATGGCTTATAAGCACTTTGAGCAGCCGCATTCCACGTGCCTCTCCAGTTCTTCCGTGAAGGTGGAGCCATCCACGCACTGGAAGAAGTATTTCCGCCTCTTGCTGCGCAGGGGGACGCAGCAGTGCCCGCTGCCGCAGCCGCCGCGGCACTCCAGGCGCGGCACCTTGGAGGTGCTGGCGCACGAGGTGTAGCCCTGCTGCTTACGCACCACTTCTCGAATGACGTCCCCTTGGCAGAGGTTCTCTGCGGGCACAACAGAGGTGGAAAGGAGAAAAAAGCGTGGTAACTATTTTGCCAGATATTCCCCAAACATCAGCGAACGGCCCCGTGCTCCTAATGGGATTCAAGACAAACAGATGGCACAAGGACCCTCATCTTTTTCTGCTTTGTACCTTCCATGGAAACAGAGCTTGTGGCACACCAATGTGTAATATCCGGTGCAAGGCCGGGGCCAGGCAGGCCTGCTGGCTTTGATCAGCATTTCTGGAAGTGCTTTAATGAATGCTGAGTGTTGAGTCCTGCAACACTCCTACCAAATAAGAATTAATTTTACCATGTCTGCTTCTCAGGAGCAAAGGTCAGCCTGCTCTGCATGACACTGGCGGTCTGGGATACCTGAAAGTGTCTGTGCTGTTCTGCAGTCCCTGTGCAGCAACCAGATACATTTTGGTGATGTGTATGTGTATAATTTGAAAAGTCTGTGGTTCATTCACAGGAAAGGCACAACCTAAATAAAAATAATACAATCCAGCTCCTTCTTTCTGTACAGGAAAAAAAAAAAAAATGGCAGAAAGGATGCAGTTAAAACTCAGTGAGTTTCCAGTGAGTCTTTTCAGGTCAGGGCAGAAGAATTTGGCCTCTGCCCTAGTAGGAAAGTCCAGCATGATCTGTGGGATTCCCCTGGAAATCTGCCCAGCTGCATCTGAAGGAGCGAGCTGAGTGTCTTTCATCCCACTTCAGGTGAGAAGTTCCTCCTTGGTATGCAGGGTAAGACGTCCCTTCCCAGCACTGCAACTAACTGACCTCTGCTCACTGAGGGTAAACCTCTCAACAACCTCTCCTGTAAACATCCCACACGAATCCTGGGAGCAACAAACCTTGAGGATTCAGGAGACAGAGAATGAAACTCTTCACTACACACATACCCCTTTCCCTGTGTTTGGAGGGTATCTACCTACAGCAGTGTGGTTCTGTTCTTCTCCCTGTACTGCTCTGCAGAGGCTGGTTTAGCTTGATCTTCTATTTGCCATTCCCCCCCCAGTGTGAGTCTCATGGCAGAGAGGTGCAAAGCAGGTGCAAAGCAGGTGCAAAGCAGGTGTAAAGCAGGTGCAAAACAGGTGCAAAGCAGGTGTAAAGCAGGTGTAAAGCAGGTGTAAAGCAGGAATCAGCCGCACAGCTCCGGCCCAGGGCCAAGCCTACCTCTGTCACAGAGCTCTCCGCTGTAGCCAGGGTCACATTCACAGTAGGGCTCCCCGTGCTCTGGAACTTTACACTGCCCATGGTTGCATTTCAAAGTCCTGCAGGGGTTTGAGGAATTGTTCTTCTTGTCACAGTACGTGCCCGTGTAGCCCTCCAGGCACTTACAGGAGTAAGCAGCTCCGGCCGCCGTGCACTTCCCATGCAGACACCTGGAGAAACAGAAGCATTTAGTGCTGGGCTTTGCTACATGTGAAGGTTCCTTTTCCCAGAAATGTTTGATTTTGGCATTTCTGCCCATTTAATTCCAGGACATTAATCCAAAACCAGCAGCTCAGTGTCAAACACTCTGGAGAAAACTGAGTTTTCAGTGAATACTGGGTAATGTTCAGAGAATACATTTAGAATTTGTGAACCTAAGTGGAAAACACTAGGCTCTTCCATAAGCACAGACCAACGCTTGGCATCCACACAAGACAGCTCAAATTTACAGCATCAGCACGTGGAACTAAGTGCCAACAATCAGCTGCATGCCCAGGCTTCCTGAGCAGAGTTACTGTACAAATAATATCAGGTGACGAAAAGCAGTGTGATAAATGAAGGTGCTTGTGGCAAAGCTATGCACAGACTTATCAGCGAGCAGCTGTCATTGAAGAGTTCCCTGGCTCCTGTGGTTTGCACTGAGCTTTGGCATTTCCGAGGAATACCACAGGGTGGGGTGTTGATCCTTAACAAGTTCTCTGACACTGTCCTCACTTCTGGGGCAGGGACAGACTTGAAATGGACTGAGAACAGGGAGAAAGCAACACTCTCCAGGCAATGAAAAACTGCTCAGGGCTTGTAAACCTTTGTCACAACAGATCCTACTTGACATAAACCCATGTCTCTCTCTTATGTTCTTTCTAGTACTTTAAAATTGTTCTCTGTTTATGTTGAATTTTTGTGTATTTAGTTTTTAAGCTTTGAACTAAAAAGGACAAAGTATAAGAGCAGTTTCAGTCAAGTACAGACTTGCAAAACACTGTAATAAAGGGTGTCACAGTCTGTATTTTCTGCCCCACTAACCAGAGGTTACCTGATCTTTACAGCTGCATTTCCTCCCTGGCCTTAACCTGTGAGGGTTGGAGCAGACACCTGCCAGCAGTGTTCTATACTCCCTTGGACACACAGAGAGCTTTAAGTAGACAGTTCCAAAAGGCTGAAGGGGTTTCAGGAAAGGTGGAACAGTGTGAGAGCATTAAAAATGCACACAGCTACTTTCCGTAGCAAGGGGCTACAGTCATGGTTGCCTCACCCTCCTTGTATTATGAGAGAAACAATCCCTCATCATGTAAACATCTGGAACTCCCTTATTTTTCTCTGTCCGACCACAACAGCTTTGTGTTGATGTTGGAAATTCGAGGAAACATTTGGGTCTTCATACCTTTGGTTTGTAAACTGTCAGGTGCTTTTCAACACCTTCCAGGGTTCAGTACTTTGCAGAATTAGAACCAGAAGCAAGTTTTAAATGGTACCTCTGCCAGGTTAAATTTCTGCCCTTAAGAGAGTGATTGCATCAATTTACCTGCCAAAAGTTGTGCTCTGAAAAGCCCTTTCCACAGATAGCAACTGAAGTAACTGCTAGAACAAAAGTACTTCCATCTGCTTATGAAACAGCACTGAAATATGCAGCCTGCTGCTCTGCACAGGACTATTTCCTGTGTATTTGCCATAAGAAAGCTATTCATCCCGTGTTTCTGATGTAGATGTGGTTATTGAGCCTTTGAACTGCAAATATTTTACACTCACGCTCCCTTCACATGCAACACCACGCTATTCTTTAAACTTGCACTTTAAAGGGGTGTTTCAAAGTGCAATATTTAAGTCAGCTATTTGGGAAATTTAAAACTGCTCACGCTGGAGTGCATAATGGTCTTCAGGGAGTTAGTTTGATGACTGGGCCCAGTGCTGCTGTGAGCAAATCCCTAAAATGTGTACCTCCCACTAACAGGCAGCTCAGCTCTGATCTGTGCAGGCACTCATCTCCTGGAGTAAGCCATGCCCATTAATGGGAGGTTTTGTATTTTAATGTGTGGAGGCACAACTGAAGGTACGACCTGCAGCATCAACACCTGAGCTCCTTCAGGACCGTGAGCTCCTGTGGAGAGTCAGCAGCACCAGAAAAAGAAGTGGAAACTGAGAACTGCCACGGAGGCTGACTCACAACTGTCAGTAACCTCATGTGGGAACCCAGCACCTCCAAAAAGAGTCAGATGTGGTTTTGCACAATGAAATATGCACTAGCTGTAAAGCTTTTGTCCTCCCATCAGCATTTGTTTGAGCTTACTTGTGGTTAAGACATGGATCTCCAATTTCCTGGTCACACAGAGGGCCCATCCAGCCTGGGTGACATTCACAAATCACGCTCGTTTTCTCCAGGGACCGGCAAATCCCGTGCTTGCAGATGTTACAGGATTTGCAGCCAGGAAGGACTCCCAGTGACTGCTGTGGCAAATCCTTGAAATCCTGCAGCTCGTTGTTGATGCGGACATCGTGAATGCACCCGTGAAAACCATTTGGTGTCTTATCTGCACCCTGGCGCAGGGATGATAATCCAGTAGAGGTTGGGATCCCTTCAGATAAAAGCAAATGGGGAAGGTTCAATCACAGTTACAATGATAATACATAAATTATAGTTGCTAAAGCTTGTTTTGTCACAGCCCCTTAAAATCTTTGAATACTTATTTTGCATAGGACCTTTTTAAGGTAGCACAGTCTCATTGTCCTCATTCTGGAAATGGAAAGAAACAAAAATAAACTCACTTGCCCAATCTTCTGTGAGAAGTACATGACAAAAAAAAAAAAAAAAACCCCAAACAAACAAACAAACAAACAAAACCCCAAAAACCTCAAACCAATGATATTTATTTTGGCTGATGGCCGTGTGTTCCTGTCCTTAGATAATGTTCCTTTTGTCTACAGTTTAACAGCAATTATCCTTCTGAAAAGTTTAAGAATGCCTTAATTTGCCACCAGGTAGCATCCAGCCCTGGGATGCAGCAAGACAGTTTGGCATTACTGGGTCACAGTGTTAGAAGAGGGAATGGCAAGAGTGCATCCCATGGAAACTAGAGCAGGAGAGCTCTAAAGGCAGGGAACAGCACTGCAGGGGCCAAGTCTTTGTGGAGAGCACCCTCCCATCTTGTTCAAGTGCTTGGAAGAGTTCACACGCTTGGATGGCCCAGCAGGTTCTTTTGGAAGTTGTGTTGTGCCTTCCCCACTGACACCCACGTGGATGTACAGCTGTGTTAGCACAGGCCAGTGCTTCCATTTTCAGCCTGGGAGGCCTCTGAACTTGCTATCCATAAGTAATGCCACTGGTAGAGATGGACTTGAAACAAACCCAGCATCTTGGGTTAACCGTGTGTTAGGAGGAAAGTTGCTGCAGCACACAATGTAGTTGGGGAGAAGGAAAAAATTGTGGGCACCTGAAGGCTCAGGTCTGTGTTAATGCTTCTGTGGGTCAGGAACAGCTACTCTGGGGTAATTTAGGCAAATACTTTAACTAAAACATCTGCAGAGAAAGAGCAGCTGGCTGCCAGGCGAATGCTGCACATGGAGAGGTGGCACATGCAGAACAGTGAGGGTTTAGGAAGAGGCAAGAAGAATTTTAATAGGCAACAGAAAAAATCTCCAGTGAGGCCATGGCTTCTGCTATCCAATAGTCCTTCATTCCAGGCCTCAGGTTTGTCCTGAGAGTTTCTTTAGGTACCTTTTGAGAATTAGTATTGATCCACAATGCTCATCCATTAATAAAATCTTTCCATGTAATTACTTTCCAAGTTCCCTGTGTATAAATTGCTGCAGGATTGGTATTTTTTATGCTGTGCTAGAGGGAGAAATTGGCCTCTGCACCAGCAGATTATCTTTGATGCACAATGCTCTTTAATAGCCTGTGTGACATTCTTAATAGGAGCCAATTATAGAAGTTTAGCTCTGTACAAAGCAAGATTAGCCAGACTTCTGTTTTACTAGGGTAATATTCAGGGTTCTTTTAGAAAAGTGTTATTAAAGGAAATTATTTAGAAAGGCCTTCACCAGCACCAAGTGAACTTGGTAAGAATTTTTACTCTTGAATGATCTCACTGAAGTCTTTCTGAGTCTATTACTATTCTGCTGACTTTTGTATTTGGAATAGGCTGACTAAAAATTCAAGAACTCCATGTCACCAAAAGAGAGAGATTTCAACATTCAGTCCAGAATAGAGCTAGGGGGGTTCTGGCAAAAACAATCCATTGGGCAGAGACCAGCCTTTGTTCTGTCTCTTGTAACCAGACACCTAATCAATGGTATAGTCATTATTCTGGGCATTGTTCCCCACCCCATTTGGCCTCTTCTTCCCCCCAGATTCAGTATTTAAAGTGAAAAAACTTCTTAACTAAGGGTTGGTCAATCCTATTATCTCTCTCTAAGATTCAAGCTGTGACTTCAGTTTCCAATGAGAAAACTATTAACCAAGATGTTCTGAGCCAGCTTGTGTGTTAAAATGTTTTTTAATTACACATCCCTTTCCCCCAGTTAGACTTCTATAAAATTTGCAGCAGGAATACTGCTCAGTTATGGTATATTTAAACCTACTGACTATTGATTTGCTTTTTTGCCAGGACTGTTTCTGATACTCCCTCTGAGGCTTCCAATTCAGCCAGGACACCTTGGTGCCAGCCAGTTCTGGAAGCTTCTGAAGTGCCAAGTGGGCTGTTGCTGCCGTGACTGTGTGACACAGACACTGCCTGTGCTGTGCCTGGGCAAGTGCCTGCAGGGGCTTGGGGACACAGCCTTTGGCAAAGGGGACAAAGTCCCCCCCTCCCACCCCTTGCCCTGGAGAGCCCTCTCCATAGGATGGAAGATGGTTTGCTTCTGAGAAGACTCATTAAAATCTCCAGTCCAGAGCAACTCACAGTACCTCCAATGTAGAGAGGTGTGTTGAGGCTGACAGAAGACTGCTTCTGGAGTTTTCCTAGGCTCTTGGGAGCCCCCTTGTCCACCACCAGGTTCAGAGTTTGATTCAGCATCACGAGTTCCACACTATGAAACTGCCCATCATTTACTGTTTCCACACTAAAAGTAAAAGAAAAAAAAAGAATTAGAAGATGAACAAGGGTGTGACATCCTGTGTCCTGGTAGTACACCTTGCACAGCACAGCTCTGGAGTGCTCTGGAGTTTACAGTCACTGTTCTCAGCATGTCCTCCAGTGTGGAGGTACAGCTGGACACACTGCTGGACACACTACTGGACACACTGCTGGACACACTGCTGGACACATTGGGCAGGCAGTACCAACACAAGTGTAATGCTTGAGAGGGCAGCTAATCAGGACAGCAGCCACTGTAGTTGCTTTTCCCAGGGCAAAAAAGCAAGTGTGTAGCTACATGACATACTGGCTTTGGTGACACAACTACCTAAAAATCCCATTCTGTGCTCTCAGCCACAGCCTACTGCCCTCTGCTTTGTGCCCATGCTGCAAGCCAGACCACTGAAATTGTTTCTTATGGTTAGTTTAAACTCAAATTATCTCACGGGGCAGGGAGAGACTGCAGTTTGGGGTGAGACAGCAGAGGACTCTGAAATCAGCATCTCACAGCAGAGGTGTCTTGTAACTATGTACTGAGGGATGAGGACAGGCTAGGTTTCTTAAAGCCAGAGAAAGAATTCAGGAGGTTTTGGCTTATAAATGACCAGGGTGCTTTGTTCAATACCAGACAATCCTACTTGAACACAAGGAAAAAGGACAAATTACTACTCTTCTTTGGGAAACAGGTGTAGATTAAGGCTTGACAATAAGACAGTAGGAATTGTGTGTGGGGGTGAGGCAGGGAGCAGGCAGCCATCTGAGCACACAAGATATTAAAGCACCATGTGTTTATTGCCTTAACACTGATTTTTCAGATGCATGAAGCCTGCAGTAACTTCCTAATCTGCACCTTGAAAAATCTTCACCTTCATCTCCTGTTCGGTCCCACAGACATCAAAAGGTGCAGTGATACCACTCAGTTTGCATCACACTATCATTTTTATTTTCAGGGCAGCTTCAGCTCTCAAACCTTTATGTTGCATGGCTTCATGCAACCCTGAAAAGAGGAAGGGGCAAGGGCGGGATTACCTGCTCTTGGACAAAGAGGGTTTCAAACCAGAGTGGTAGTGATAGATGTGATGGGACCTTTCCACTGCTGTAGGTGTAATTAAAAGGCACAGTCTCTGCTCCATGTGCAGACACCAGGGCATAATGAGACTGATAGCAGGAGTGGTCACCCTGGAATTACCTGTGGGCTCTCTAAACTGCCCACGTGCCCACTGCCCATGTGGCCTGTGAGCACCCTTTTCCAAATTCCTCCCTTCAGGCTGGGGGTGCTGCTATGTGTGGATAAAGACAGAACACAGCAGCTGTGGGCTTTGGGCATCCTGAGATACTGCTTGGACAACAGCCCAGGTTTGGGATTGCTGCACAGTGTGGAAGGTTAGTTTCAAGACTGGGTTTCTGCTCATTCAGTGAGCTCATAAGCTCAAAATCCTCTCACAGTAAGTTACAAATTCACAGGTCAGATTCTTTCCAGGTGATTTGTAAAGTTGCAAGGTCAATGTCTCTGAGCTATTTACCCACGCTTTCTTCACTGTCAGTGGAGAGGAACAGACACACTCATCTTTGAGAGTGAATCACCTTTTAGATGTGATCACTTAGATGACATGCTGCCCATCCTTAGTGCCCAGTCCTGCATAACTGATGTATAAGGCTATTGTAGCAAGCAAATAGGACCTCGACTTCAGGAACAAATCACATGCCTTGGAGATTACCAGAATTCATCTGTTTCTGGAAGAAATTTCATTTTTATAGTATTTTGCGGTAGACCTGACAAAGCCAATTACACTTGAGCGACATCAGGCAGCAAGTCAGCACTGCAGGCGTTTCTGGGGATGTGCTCTTAAGAAGGGCACACCACTGCTTCACACTGGAGCTAACGTGCCTCTGCAGTGCTGCTCTCCCCACAGGTTTTTGGGATGAATCACGAACACACAGGCCTTTAAAGGTTTATGTAAGGTTACACAGGTTGTAAGGTGACAGCAGTGTATGAGCACCTTTACAGTGCAGCTTTACATAAACGAGAAGTGAGTTTGCTCTGCCACAGAAATGCTCCCAGGAAAGCTCTGCTGGCTTAACCACTTGTTCCTGACCTGCAGGAAAGCGCTGGGCTGTGGCTGCTGCCCGTGCTCAGGATGGTGAGAGAGCTCTGGGGAGAACTCAAGAAGTGGAGCTGAAGAAAAAACAAAGGCTTGACATTGCACAAAAATGCAGATCCAGTTGATCCAGTAGACACTCTGGATCAGAACAGTTATAGCAGGGCCCTGGCAAGGGCAGTGAGTTGCATGGGTCGGGAGGAGAGGCAGAGGATGTGCGCTGGACTCGCTGCCAAGGCTGCTGCAGCACGTGCCCTGGCAAGGGCAGGCCTGACCTCACTGCACCCCAGTGCACCACGTTGGGGCCACATCTCCAGCACAATGCTTTGTGGATTGGCAACTCAAAGAAGTTTGAAAACAGCTGGTCCAAACTTTCTGTTTAGAGCCTCTGGAATTGTGCTAAGTATCTGCTGCCTTACGAGGAACAGCTGTGCTGCGGCACCGCGCCGACTGGGTGATCCCTCTGTGCTCCCTGCTTATCTCCCTGCTCTCTGCAATGCCCCATTCCCAGGGGTGAAGTACTTGGACTTCCAGCTGAAAGGTGTGAGATAAATGAAAATGCACATTTGTGATCCTTAGTCTGTGCAGAAGTGCCAGTGAAAGGGAGAAGTGGAGCCAAAGTCCTGGGGCTGTGAGGGCTGAGCACTGAGGAGGTGGATGGATGGATGGCTGTAGGATAGGGAGCCCTTCCCCACGGGATCAATAGCTGGAGCTAACACACAAACCACATGGTTATCTGCAGAAGGCCGAGCTATGGCCATTTGTCAGAGGACAACACTGTCACATCTGGCAGGACTGGCTCTTCCCAGAGCCAGGATTTCAGAGGCATTCATCACCTACTCCTCCACAGGGTGTGCTTTTCCAGATTAGGCTCTGACTAGCAGGGAAACCAAAGTCTGTGAGTCCTGTGATGGAAGCAGCCACCCCACAGGGCGCTCACGCCTCTCAGCATACCCAGAGCTGGGAAGGAGGTGAGAGGTCCCACTTTGCAGATACACATGGATGACTCCATTCCAATTCTTTCACTTTTTAACTGGAATTAAAATAATCTGTGCCTGGACCTTGAGAAACAGAGTAACTCACAGCCATTACCCAACACTGCAGTTTTGTAAAGCAGATAAAGTCAGAACAGGCAAAGCACTCATTTGCTGTTTAAGAAGACACAGAGATGTGATAGAAAAGCTGAATGTGGACAGGCAGGATGACAGGAAATCCCCAGCCGGCAGATACTCGTGTGAGAGCACTCACTGCTGCTGACGGAAAGGCATTCAGACGCCTTTGGGTTCTGAGATGGCGACAACAGTGGGGGAGAGACCAGTGGTGAGAGAAAAGCTGTACGAACTCTTCTCAGAGCCTCTTCTGCAGCCGGGCCCTTAGGAGCCTCGGCAATCGCGGGAGACAGCTGGAGACAGTGGCTTGGCCGGGGATGAAGGGCGGGCGGCCACCGGCGCGGAGCAGCGCTCGGCTCTTCGGCACGGGCCCCTTCCAGACCCGCCGCTCTGAAGGGCTTCATTAAAATCCTAATTGAATTCTCCCTGGGAATCAGGTGTTCTTACAGGGCTCTCCCTTCTGCAACCGCAGCCGGGACGGACACACCCGCCCCGGTCGGGATTTACGGGGTTCCTTCCACCGGGCAGCCGGCTCCGAGCCCGGGGACACGAGCCGGGAATGCGGGGTGAGAGCAGGGAATGGGGAAAGAGCAGGGAATACGGGGTAAGAGCCGGGAATGGGGAAAGAGAGCAGGGAATACGGGGTGAGAGCCGGGAATGGGGA
>VZRZ01002792.1:700936-845500 GCA_013398175.1 Climacteris rufus | reverse complement strand
GCCGGGAATGCGGGATGAGCGAGAGCCGGGAATGCGGGCTCTGGGCCGGGAATGCGGGATGAGCGAGAGCCGGGAATGCGGGCTCTGGGCCGGGAATGCGGGATGAGCGAGAGCCGGGAATGCGGGCTCTGGGCCGGGAATGCGGGATGAGCGAGAGCCGGGAATGCGGGCTCTGGGCCGGGAATGCGGGATGAGCGAGAGCCGGGAATGCGGGCTCTGGGCCGGGAATGCGGGATGAGCGAGAGCCGGGAATGCGGGCTCTGGGCCGGGAATGCGGGATGAGCGAGAGCCGGGAATGCGGGCTCTGGGCCGGGAATGCGGGATGAGCGAGAGCCGGGAATGCGGGCTCTGGGCCGGGAATGCGGGATGAGCGAGAGCCGGGAATGCGGGCTCTGGGCCGGGAATGCGGGATGAGCGAGAGCCGGGAATGCGGGCTCTGGGCCGGGAATGCGGGATGAGCGAGAGCCGGGAATGCGGGCTCTGGGCCGGGAATGCGGGATGAGCGAGAGCCGGGAATGCGGGCTCTGGGCCGGGAATGCGGGATGAGCGAGAGCCGGGAATGCGGGCTCTGGGCCGGGAATGCGGGATGAGCGAGAGCCGGGAATGCGGGATGAGCGAGAGCCGGGAATGCGGGATGAGCGAGAGCCGGGAATGCGGGCTCCGGGCCGGGAATGCGGGATGAGCGAGAGCCGGGAATGCGGGATGAGCGAGAGCCGGGAATGCGGGCCGGGCCGGCAGCGCGGTGCAGCGGCGCGGACGGGCAGCAGAGGGCGCCGTGGCACCGGGCCGTGAGGGAAGCGCGGCCGGAGCTCCCCAGGCTCCCGCTCCTCACACCGCTCCGGGCCGTTCACAGAGACAGGAATTTCTACCTGACTTCCAACCGCAGCGTTTTGTGCCACCACCACTGGGTAGTATATAGTTTCCTACATACCGGTGTTGAAAAAAGGGAGGAATTACGTTTAGGAGTAAGCGTTTGAAGAGCAGGCAAGGATTTTCAGGAATGTAATAATTAAACTCGCTAAAAAGTAAGCAGCAGAAAGAATTGAAAGTTTCATATAACACAAAAAGATTCCTCAGGACACAGGCACTGCTGCTCTGGGTTGTGCTCAGCAGCTGGTGAGGACCACCTGGTCAGGCATTTCACCCACTGTGCTCAGTCTCTGCAGCACCCCTCACCTTTCTCTTCTCCATCTCACTCATCTTTTCATAGCCCACTTTACACGCCTTGATCAGGCCATTGTGTTGCTCTCATCAAGGTTACCCTCAGAGAGCTGGCCATGGCATCTGATCAAATTTGGCCAAAAAGAGGAAAATGCCGGGCACGTCAGGAGAGCCCAGCTTCCAAAGCTCAGGAGAAGGCCCTGGGTCCAGCAGCTTCTGTTCCCTTGGAACCCTCACAAGGAAGGGAGGCCACTAGAGAGGGCTCTGTGGAACTGACAGTAAAATTTCCCATGGGAGGGAGCTCATCTGTCAGAGCAACCCCAGCAAGATGAGCCAATGGACCCATGGCACAGGGCTCTGCACACAGGCCACTGACACAGCCTCTGCTCAGGGCTTAGACTCCAGAACACAAAGAAATGAAGAGAAAGGGATGTGTATTAAACATAAAACCCCAGGGAATATAAGGAAGAACTGATTTCCACTTTCATTTTTCAGCTATTTCTCTTTTCCCTCCTATATATTTTCTTTCCCCTCAATTCCAGCCCCAAGCACACACAGATGTTTTAAACACTGACTCCCCTTGCTCTAATACCCATGAGAGATTTAGAGCTGAGCCACTATAAATATGCCAGTGAACAGAAATGCATTAAAGGATTAAAGCATTCAATTGGAACTTGTAAAATTTGGGCTTTGGGGTCAGGGTTTTTTTTCACTGACTAGTAATATACCTTTAGTGTAGACAGCAGAGAACAGCAGGGCAGAGGAGTCAAAAACAAAAATAGCTTTAAGTATCACAGCAAACCATGTCACTGAGGGAATGTATAACCATCAATTATGCAAATGAGAACATCAATTCATTAGCTACAGTCTCCAGATTTTCCTGACCTCTGTCTTAATGGGGACAAGCCTCATTTGACACACAAAACAAAGGAAACACAAGGATGGTAAGAGACTGGGGGGTGAAGGCCATGGGGAACACTGAACTTGGATAATCTTTGAGAACGTTCAGAGTAGAAGGGAAGAAACAAAAATACGTGTCCAAAAGAGCTTAAGGAGCCTACAGCACATGGGAGGAGCAGGAACCAAAGAAGAGGTACCAAAATCAAGAAACTCAAGGTGAGAGCTGCAGGGAACTGCACTGAGGTGTCAGCTGTTTGGGAGCTGTGGGACTCATGCTGTGCCAGGCTGACTGCAGGTATCAGCAGTGATGGGTTTTCACCTTTCCAAGCTACACTTACCTCCTACCCTTAGTTCCAGCTATAATCAGTCCTTGGCCTAAAATAGATTTAAACTTCTCCATGGCAACAAAGGCAAAATCATAATTGGAGTGGTGTTTGTGCTACCTCTACAATAACACATCACTTCAAGCACTATCATCTTCAGAAGCCAAATAAAAACCACATGTTGAGAAAAAAGTCTGAAAAATGCTAATGAAATACAGGACTAGGGAAATAAGAGGTGAAAGGAATATTAAAGCACTCAAGTTCACTTTCAGCTTGACATACACTCTTTTGTTATGTTCAATCCTGTTTTACATGACTTGAGTGTGAGGTCTTTTAGGCTGAGAGTACTCAACATTGAGAGCTTTTTCCTTTATACTTCCATTTTAATTTGCTTGGTTTTATACTTTTTTTCCTACTTACAACTTTGTAGACCACCCAAATAAACCATCTTTCTCTTCTTGGTGTTTACAGCCCTTGAACACTGGCAGCTGATTACCATATCTCCCTTAATGATCGTTTGGCCAGGCTATGCATATCTAATTTCCAGTCATAATTCAATTCCTGCAGCACCCCTGCCAGCAGTGAAAGTCATTGTATTACAGACCTTCTAAGGGAAAAGCAAGGACCTTTTTTATACCCCTGCAACATGCAATTAACACAATCCTGACCCCTTTCCCTAGATGATTCATAAAAGGGTCAGACTCCCTGCCAGGGCAAACATTGCTTGTTTGCAGTGAATTCTCACAGTGTCCCTGACCTGGGTGAGAGGTCCCACACCTCCCTCCAACCCCACTGCTGGGAGCAGAACCTGCCGGTCCCCTACACTTACACCAGCAGAGCTGAAGGCTTTGTTCTGCTGAGAATCTGTTAAAGGCAAGTGTGATGGCAGTAAAAACAACTTGAATGCACTCTTCAAGTCCAAGGCCCCTCCTGAGTGAGGGATCACAGCGCTGCTCCCTGCCCAGCCTCTCCACCAGGATGCAGTGGCTCTTCGCTGCACACAGCGGTGCCTCGAGCTGCTGCGTCCCAGCGTTCCTCACTGAGAAGCACCAGACAAAATAACAAACCCACTAAATACAGAGTGCAAAACCCAATCAGTTAGAGACGCTGTGGTGCTATTGGGTTGGTGTTAAATCTGGTATCCTTATAAAAATGACACTGCAAAGAGCAGAGGGGAAGGCAGGCCCTGGCACAGCAGCTGGGCAGGGACAGCACCGAGTGCCACGTCCTCCCCAGCACTGCACCAGCACAGCTCTGTGTGTCACACCCAGGACAGGACCCAGCAGGGCTGGGAACACAGCAGGGGCCTTGGGGGGGGTCACCTTTTAGCATCAGTATCAAACACTATTGAAAACAGCTCTGCCATTCAACTGGTTATCAAATCACAGGTTCTGATGAGAAAATCCACCAAGTGCCTTCACAGAGTCATTAAATCAGGCAATACTTTACACCTTTTCAGCTCTGGAAAATATGAAGGTATCTGCCAGTTAGCAGCAGGGAGCCTGGCCACTACAGAATGCAGTTAACAGGGAGTCCAATCAGAATGACAGAGGATGACAAGTTTTATCTGAAATTGGAGGCTAAGCCCCAAGAAAAAACAAAAAGCTACGTCTGTTTAGAAATTGTTCCCACCTCATCTATAGCAACATACCTTTAGTTGGATCCTCTCCTTCCACAGAAATGACCAAACCCCACCACAGCAGCTGCCATGCCCACCTTTCCTCCCAGCACTGGGGTGTGCTGGCAAACACAAAGCTGAGGGTCCCATTTGCATACTGGGAAGAAACACTGGAATAACTGTGCACAGAGCCATCCTGCACCTCCACAGTCTCCCTCAGCCCCAGGTCTGCTTCCAGCAGAGGCTGCGAGGATTGGATCCAGAGCCCAGTGCTTGGGGTAAACGGGATGGGACTCTGTCACACATGGTACACATCTAAACTTTGTGTTACTCATCATGTTCACAAGAAATTTACAGGCAGAAAAAATAAACATATTAGCTTGCTACATGTTGTTGTAAGGCAAACACCTCACAATTCAAGACATGAGACAGTCATTAGTGCACAGGAAGTTTATAAAGCTATTTTAACTATGATTAGGGTTATTCCATCACTGTCTATTATGAGAATACTTCAGCCTTCCTCTGATGCAATCAGTATTAACCAACTCTGGCAATGTACTACTGGATCAATGTATCAAGAAACCAGCTTTAAAGAATATTTGCAGCCTTTCTCCAGCCTGGCCTCTGCTGACAGGGGATGTATGAGTGGAACTTAGACCCACAGCTGCAGATTTTGTGCCCTAAAGAAGGTGACCTGGGACTCAAAGAATGCAACTTCTGTTTTTGTCATTACCACAGGACAAGTGGCATTAGATGACCCATTCCTAACTTCCCATACCTGGTACACAGAATGCCAACAGTGGCTCACTGTGTGAAAGGTTTTACCTTCTTCTGGTAAAACATCTCACTCTGAAACACCCCAGCCATATGTAAGGCGAGATGTGAAGCTGTGAGTCTGCAGCTTCTGGGTACTCAGATACTGCACTGAAGAGAATGAGCTGGGTGGAGGCAGAGAGAGAGAGGAGATGAGAAACTATCATTCTTGCAAGAGAGACTGGAGATATTTACAAAGAAAAAAAATAATTCAGCTTAACACGATTTTGCCTGCTAAGTCCTCCGGCAGCCTGAAGGACAAAACTTTACCCTTCTTAAGCTTCAGCTCAGCAGGAGAAAGTTTCTGAATTTCATGAAAGCAAATATTGGATTCTGAACCTAATGATAAAAGTTAAACGATATTTTAAGGTCTTGACCTTACATTTCACTGTCCTACTACATAAAACTCTAGGAAAAACTAGGGAAACGTAATGTTTGTAGCTTGAGAAGAACTCACACACTTGCCATTTTTCTCCCATTTAAGTACACCAGAGTCCTTTATAAAGGCAAAAAAATAACTCAGCTGTCCTTTACCTTGGCTCATGCAAGATGTATAAGTACATTCAAATTTTACAATTTTTACTGTGCAGGTCAGAGACTAATGCCAGTTTCTTTCATTATATTTGATGCAGAATCCCTAAGGAGTACCTGAAAAAATAAGAGTGCGTGATAGAGAGAATAAAATGAATTGCAAATATGCAGAATTGTAAAGAGCTCAGTGATGTCTCATAGAAATGTCTGGAAAACAGTCTACTTAGACACCATCCAGAGTATCAAACAGGCATCCCACCAGGGATGGGCACAGCACAAGCTGCAGACTGTGAAGGTATTAGGAAGAAAAGAACCAGTCATGCAGTGCACTCTGCAAAGGCACTTTTGCCAAAAACTGAGTTTGACAAACTCTAATAATGATCCTAAGAATAATTAAAGCACTCACTCCTCCAGCACATTCCTCCCCAGAAGGCAGTGAATTAATGGTGAAGCCTCCCAGGCTTTTTTGCAGATTGGCAATTGCAGCTGAAGAGACAATGACACAAAACGCCATCTCCCATCTCTTTGGAAGGTGTGGATGTTCTTCCACCACCAAAGCAGCTGTTCAACCTCAGCACCAGCAGAAATTGGAGTAGAGGACCGAAGTCCCTGAGCAGTCCCACATCCATTGAGCAGTGGCATGGCCAGGGACAGTGCTGGACATGGGGTGCTGGCAGCTCCTGGGCTCCAGCGCCGTGGGCAGAGCCCGAGGGACTGGAAGGGCACAGGCAGTTTGCAGATGCCACCAGGGTAAGAACCTTGTGCTGTCTCACAGCCTGGAGTGAGAGGGGAGCAGGAACCTCGCCCTCTGGAGACCTGCAGCATGTTTCTGAAACACCTTTTCTAATTTTTGTGCATTTATCTACTTTTTTGTGTGCACAGAGAGCCAGATTTAATTTGTCATCTTGCAGTCATCACATCTGAAACAGATACAGTAGGAATGTAAGCTCCCTTATTTAAGGCCTTTTGCTTTAACCACAAGAACATCCATCTATGCTATGTAAGAATCAGCCAGACCATGAGAACTGCATGATACAATCTACAAGGAATATTTTTAATGATGTAGCATTTTTGAAAGCAGATTATGCAAGGATACTTTTAAAAGGAGTTATAATGTAATTTGGGTGGAGGCTCTATAGAAAGACAAATATAATTCATTCTTATCTTTTCCTAACTGCCTCCTTTTTCACTGCTGTCAGGAACCCTACATGAAAACATACGATTTTACACCAATGACGCCTGCATCTTGCTCTTTACCAGATATGACAGTCTGTGTGCAACATGGCAATCTGGGGACTCTGGAGGGAATTACATCAGCAGTTTGTGTCAAAGTTCTATTTTCCATTGCTATTAGGAAGGATATTTCAGCATCCAAATCAATATGACTGTATGGCAGCATAAAATCTATCGGAGAAAAATTTACAAGTGAGGTCTTATCTCTGACTCAAGAAACAGATGTGGGAAAAAAGACTGAAAATAGGGAGCTCTCCCTATAGAATACAGTTAAACAGATACCAGTGTCGATGACTGAATGCTGCAACTATGGAATTAACTGCTCTTTGTTAATTCAAACTTTAAAAACTGGACTGTGGTGGTAAATAAAAGCAGCATGCTCCTTAGCAGTTGGTATCTTTAAATTAAGGTAGGGCATCTGTGTAAAAGATTTACCAAAACTCATTTTTGGCATGGCACCAAGTACTGTCATGGCATGGAAGAGTAACTCTCAGCAGTGCAGAAACCAGGAGGGCAATAGAGCACTCAGAAACAGATTTCTGTTCTCATTTGTCCATGTATAGAATAATAAAATAAAATAAAAGAAACAACAAATAGGAATTGTACTTCAAAAATGGATCTTCTGTAAGAAATTTATTATGATGTCCAGGAAACCATTTTTCTGCAGTTCACAAGTGACAGGTTCCAGTGAAAAAACAGTCAGCTTTTCTTCTAAAGGGCGAGTTCTGCCATTGCACTGTATTATATTCATGCATTAATCTGTATTTCTCTCTAACTTGATGATAAATGACAGTGTATTTTAGGTAGTGATGTCCACTGGACACGTGCTGACCTTTACCTGACAAGAATGAAAGAGAAGCCCAATGTCAACTTTAACCTTTCTATCCAAACATACCACAGGGATGAACACACGTAAAGCAAACCCAATTGTACAGCCAGTTATCCTGGGCTTTCCAGACTGCCTTTGTACTGCAGTTCTAGTACAACCTGCTCAGAGGAGCAACTGAAATACAGGAACAGGTCCACTCTGGTAGCCAGGGACAACCTGCCTTCCCAGAGTAGCTAAAATGAGCAGCTCTTTCCTGGCAATCCGCCCTTGTGGCACATCCCTGCCCTCCATCTCCTACAAGAGTTCTGCAGCAAAGCCACTCTCAGAATTCACAGCAAGCTGAGAGCACCCACCCTGTGGCTGGTGGAAACCTTCCCCCAGCTTTGTGCCAAGGGGCTGGGGACAGCCTGGCACTGCTTCATCCTTGCAGAACACTATGGAAAACTACCTCCAAGTATGCCTTACTCACTGCTGGCTTCCCAAACAACAGGTTTTATCTTATCCCTACAGGATATTACCTGCATTAGCCAAGTACTTTGCTAATTTTACTGTTCTTAAGTACTATTAATAAATCTTATCATGGAGACTCTGATGAGGAATTACAGATCATGTGGCTTGCCAATGACTTCCCACATCCCATCCTGGGAGTACCTGAAATAGCCAGCAAAACATCTCAGTTACAACACAGGACCAGGTCAGTTACAGATTTCCTGCAGCTGTAGCTGGCACAGCGCCCACCAGGCAGCATTTTAAGGCCTCCTCCTCTTCTGGCAGACTCTTCTGTGGAAAAACAAGAGCCAAAGCCCTGCTCATCTAGTCCAAGAAGTGGACCCCTTTGGAGGGGAGCAGCACATGATATTGCCCATGAAAATTAATGTAATAGTCTTTCAACAGAGCTTTGCAAGGCAAAGAGTTCACTTTTGCTGAGACTGAAATTTAAATGAGGCATCTACAAGACAGAAGGGAGGAGGCAAGAGAGAAAGCAAACTGTTTTACCAAGATCTGGATGTCACAGGTTCTCCCAGCTAACTTGTTTTTAATGAAAATTGTACAAGTTTCAGAAAAGAGTTTCCCAAATTCTTTTGGTTGAGATAAAATGCACTGAACCATCTATTCATTTCATCAAAATACAGATTAGGAGACAATGCAGTTAAAGGTACAGATAAACTCATGGGAGCCAGGACCAGGTAGAAATAGACTTTAATTTCCCCGGAGAAAGCCTCTAAACAATCCAGAAGGTATTAGTGACACAACTTAGAAATGATGGCCAATGCCTGAATAATGGAAATAATCGACCATTGTCCAAGCAACTAAAGGAAATGGGGGATTTTCCATTATTTGGTGTTTTCCTGTCAAAACTCTGTGCCAAGCTGGAAGTTATGCCTTAGCCAAACAGAGCTTACGCCTTAGCTAAAATTCAAACAGGATATACAGGGAGGTCAAACCAGACCCACTTATGCCTTTTACCCTTAAATCCTATGACTGTAAAGGGAGAAGCAAGTTTCCCTGCTCCTTCTTCAGCCCTTAAGGAAAACAAGTCTTTTAATCTATTTAGAGGCCCTTTTTGACATTCTTTAGCTGCAGTTTTTCTCAATCAACCTAATCTTTTCCCATCAAGCTCCGTGCTAATCCCATTTTGCTCCACTCCTTAAACTAATAAAAGATTAGAGTGACATTTCAGAAAGGGCACCGTATTAAGCAGCTTCTTTCCCATCTCAACAGATCACAGCGTACAAAATGTAGTGAGCAGGCCATTAATCTTATGGTAATGAGGTGTCAGTGTGAATGGAGACCTCCTCCTTGATCCATGGGAAGGGCGCAGGAGTAACGAGGACGCTGCTGCCTCCATCCCTGGCAGCTCTGCCAGAAGGCAGCAGGTCCATGCAGAGCTGTGGTGGCGGTGGCAACAGCTCCTGTCCCCACACTGCTCTGCTGTGATGGTGGCCAGCAAACATCCACATGGGCCTGCCACCCCCTGTGCTGCCCACATGGAACAAGCTCTCCCCATGTGCTAATTAGCAGCCTAAAACTGTTTGACAGCTTCAGCTTTGCTCTAACATCTGATCAATTAGGATCAGCAGCCATACACACTGAGGTTTTTCACACCTATCCGTCCAGCTGGTGAAAATCATGAGCAAACTACTTCATTCCTACAGGGGACAAGCCAGTGCTCTTCCCATGGACAACCCTGCACTGGTATTATCTAATTTGCTTTAATACAGAAGTTTTCCTTTTCTTAAACAATTCACCATTCCCCTAAAGAAAATTCCCTGGAAGGCTCATGTTTTATCAAGAGCTGAGAAAGCTTTGGTGAAAATGTATAAGGTGGGTGATGTGTGGTGACATCCAGACTGTCCCTTGCTCTAGTAGGATGCTCTTCCTTACAGCACAAGGGGGCCTGGGAATTCCAGCTCTGCTGCACACACAATGCTGAGCCCAAAGTGCTCTGTGTGGTCACAACTGCATCTGTGCACAGAACAAACTGGAGCAACAGGGCATAAAAATACCAGCCAGGGGAGAGGGATGCTGAGGGAACCGTGGATGACAAAAGCAGCACATCTCTCCTTCCTACAAAAACATCTCTGTGCATGGATTTCACTTGTATGTCTGCTTTTCTTTCCTGCAACTCATGAATAAAACCTGTGGGTTCCTCAAAAGCCAAGTGTCTGAAGCTCAAATCACCCTACAATATACCTTTGCAATTTGTGCTTTTTCGTGGTTTGTGTAGTTACTACTGGTATTGGCTAGAGTTCCCCTAAAAATATTCACCCTGTAGAGGAGTTGAGCTCTTCTTCTTCTGTTTGATACAGTCTACCCCTGCAGTTACACAGTCACTGTTCTACCTTGGTACAGTAAATTAAGGCTACATATCAGCAAAGAAGCTAATTAATTGAAACTATATCAAGGACAAAATTCACCAGAAATCAGATGTTTACAGTAGATGAGAAAATACATTTTTCTACAATTACAGGAGGACACAGCATCACTTGTACTGCCAATAAATGCCCATTTTTAACCATGCAGCCTCTAGCTTAGTCTTCATTATAATTTTCTTATCTAATTACATGCATAAAAGAGATACCTTGAATTAAAATAGAAGGTTCTTCTCCAATGTGCACATCACTTTGAAAAATCCTACCTCTCCTCCATCTGTTTTGGAAATTAATGGTCTTGGTAAAGCTTAGCTACTTACCTGTATACTGTGGTAGGTGGGGAGTTCAGTGTGTCATAGATGAGCCTCACATGTCCTTGGTACAACTCCAGAGCCAAAGGATCATTGTCTCCTTTGTATAACAAGATACCATTGTCCTTGTCCGTGGCTACCTGTGAAACATTCATAACCAGGTAAGGTTGCTTGAGAATGAATAAAAAAAGAAATAAACCCGCATGAAAAATCAAACCTCCCATTTCACATGAGAACCAGTGTTCGGGAGTGAAAGCTGAGATTTGTTTGATCCCTGGCTACAGACTGTTGCTGTGTTTTTGGTGACACATGAGTTTATTTCCCAGCTACTGCGCTAACCTGAAGCAGAGGTTTAGAAAATCAACTCTGGCAGTAGAAGGTGTGTCACAAGTACAATCAAACACCTTCAGCAGGTGCTGAGCTGTTTCCAGGCTTGCTATGGACATGAGGAAGGGAAGAAGGACTGGGCCCCACATCTTGGATAATCACAAGTTATTAGCTCAATTAGTTATTAGCAAGTCATGCTGATTTCAAATGGGACATTTACAGAGCAAGGAAGAAAAAGTGGCACTCATCCCTCATGGCTTTCAAGGGAAAAGAAAAGGAAAGCTGAATCTAAAAACAGGGACTTTGCTTTCCCAGTGCCCACCTCTCAAATATCCCTACAGTACAAAGAAGAGACAAAATGGGATTTTTGAAGACAACCTGCCTGTTATTTTCACAGCAAGTATTTCTTGAGTCTTCTGGTTTATATTTTTTTATATGGCTGTTAAATGTCAGAACTAAACAGTAAATTTAAAAATCTGTTTGAATTTATTTATATAATTAAATACTATCCTTATGGCCTTAAAAGATTTTATTTTCAAATCACTTAAATATCATATTTGGCTAAGTGTCTGAAATACCTTTGATCCACAACCACAGAGATGACAGTAGTGTTCTGGCATTTTAATATCTATTTTCAATTGTCTTCTGAACCTCAGACCTCAAACCAAATTTAGGTGTAACAACAGGCCTGTAACAAAATCCCAGGCCATTTATCTCCTGAATGCGCACAGCAAGAGAGTAAGCAATATATTGTCTGGAGAGGCCATTTAGAGCAGCCTCTTCTAAAAAACCTCCTGATATTAAACACTGATTTGTACAGATGAAACACGAGGCTGTGAACGAATCCACAGGAATCCAGGAGGATTCCTGAATCATCCCTGTTTGTGTTGCCAGGCTGGGAATTAAGAGAGGGATGAGATTCTGGAGGCAGGCTGCGTGGCCACAAAGGTACCCTGGTGCATCAGTTGCTCCTTCACGTTTCAGTAACTTTGGAGCAGACAAGGGCCTCACAAGCTGACTGATTATTCCAGGACTTTGGCCAGGAGCCCCTGTTCAGTGAGCACGGCACACGCCCACACACACAGGTGCTGTTCCTTGGGGGGCCCGTGGGACAAACCTGCAGGGAGATGTTTGCCTGGGGGCGGATTTTGGCGGAGGGCAGCTCCACGTAGGAGTCCTTGCCCACGAAGTTGACGGTGATGAGCTTCTCGCAGCGCTGGCCCGCGAAGCCGGCGAGGCAGCGGCACACGGGCTCCAGCTGCGCCACGATGCACTGGGCCCCGTTCTGGCACTCGTAGTCATCGCAGGGGCTCGTCTGCAGCAGCACCATGGGCGGAGGGGTCTCGCAGAACAGCCCACTGCAGAAAGAAAGGGAGGGAAAAGCAGCCTCAGTTATCACCTTTTTTTATTTGTACTTCATTCTGCTGTGGGGCAGTGGCTCTGAGGGTCAGCCACCGTGTGCCTGCTGCACGGTGTGGAAGCTGTGCAGCTGAGTGCTGGCAGAAATCACCGTGCTGCCTCTGAACAAGCCAGTTCAGACACTGAAAGCAGCTCATACTGCCCTTTGCACTGGTTCTTTAGCTCGGCAAGGCACTGCAGCCTGGCTGAAAGAGCTTCCACCCACACTGTGCCCTGCAGAGGTTCCCAGTGAAATCTGTGAGCTATTTAAGGCCAAACCTGAGATTTCCGCATCCCAGGTTTGTGATTTGAGTCTATTCTGCTGTTGTAAGTGGCAACCAAGGGAACCCCTTTCCAGAGGTGACAGAAGAACAGAGCACTGCTAAGCCAGCCCATTGTTTGGACTACCTGATACCCATTGTTTTGTTTTGTCTTTATCAGCAAGTAGAAAACAGAAGGAAAAGTCAGTGTATATAATTTTAATTTTGTGGCAGTTAATAATAATAATACAAAAAAAACATGTGACCAGCAGCAGCTTCCACTAACAGAAAGAAAATATTGGAAGAAGCCAGAGTGTCTGTGCTTGGTGCTGCTCTGAAAGATTCCCCAAGTTCCTGGTATGGCTCCTGCACACCCTTGCTTGCTGAGAAACCCTTTGGTGGCTGGCTTTGCCAGGGCAGCTGTCCTGATACTGGCACCTAGAAATTACATTTGCAACAGTGTCTGTCTTTTTTAATTTTAAAATATTTTTAAAGTATATATTTAGAAATAATGGGATTTATTTCCCCAGCAGTGGAATATGGAACACAGCCTGACTTGCATAGCTTGGCCAAGTCCATTCTGCCTGGTACAATCTCATTTATTTAAACAATCTCTGCTGAGTTTCTTGCAGCAATCTGTCCCAGTGGAGAACTTGGAAACATCTGCACCATGGAGGAGCAGTGCTTCCATCAGGCTCTGCAGCTTAATGTGTGCTTTCCCAGCAGAGCAGCATTTATCAGGCAGCACTACTGTGAGGCTGATTGCTGGAGGGAAGCTTTGAGAACTTGGGGTTTATTCAGCGGGGCTCACAAATTCTCTAAAATGTTTTCATCTGCAGGGGGCAAATGAATGCTATTTTGGGAAGAAAACACTGAAAACTTTTCAGGAAGAAAGCAAGTTATGCAGTTGGGAGAAGTTGGTGAGTGCTAAGGAAAGGGGCTGTGAGGAGCACAACTACACCTGACCAGGCAATTGGAAATGATAAGGCAGGAGAGCAAGTGTGTGCAGGTTGGCACTATTGCTTTTTGGGGCTGTCATTAGAGGGGTGTCACTGTACGTGCCTACATTGTTAAGAATTACCCAAGTGTTATTTGTCCAGCAGTGTGAGGATGTAAGTTTTAACGTCTTTATTAATGTGTGGCTCCAAATGGCTTTGACACACAGCATAGTGACAGCCATAAAATCGTTATAGGTCTGTGCGTTTATTACAACAGCATAAGCTCCAGGTAATTGGGAGGGCACTCTGCAGACTCACTGCTAGGAAATTATTGCTGACACTTAGCCAAAAAACTTTATTAATCATCATCTTAGCTCCCCTAGCTACCTCTGTCAGACCACCCCTTGTGTTCTCTCCCTTTCATCAACACTTGCAGCCTTCAAACACTTGCAGAGTTATCTCCTTGCCACACATCACCGTGCCCAAGGCAGCTGCGAGGACAGGGGAGTCTGTAACCCTGAACATCAGAAGGCTGAACTCTGTCAATCACCATATTTGCATTTGTAATCTTAACAGGAAAAAACCCAAACCTCAGAACCCCCTTCAGAGCAGCAGGCCTTTAAACTACAAAAGGCTTGAGTCATGGGAAGAATAATGAGATCATATTTTGTTAGCAGAATTTTAATCCTAAAATCAAACAAGATCAGGGACTATTCTGCATGGAGAACACATGGGGCTCCAGCTTGCTGTCTGCTTTGGCAGAGGGAGTGTGGTAGTGTTCAGTGTAAGGTTTTTCTCCCCAAAGACCCTTGTCTTCCTTGCATCTTGCACAGGAAATTTAGGGAAGTGGCATGGACTAGTGGAAAAAAAAGAAAGCAAACAGGAGAACTCAAGTTAATCCTGGCTGTGCTGTTGACAGGCAGTGGGATTGCTTTGCTCACCCATGACTGCCTTGGGCTATGAAGTGCTGTCTAAGCTGGTAGCTGAGTTTTGGAGCTTTGTGTAGGAAGATATTTCCGCTACCTGGAGGACTTTTAGTGGAATGAAACCTCCTCATTTGATCAAGAGAACAGGCTGGATTGTTCCAGGTTCTGCTCTTGATGTTCCTGGTGTGAGACCAGACAAGCCAGGGCACTAAATTGCCAGTAGAGCTGTTTGGTACACAGGAAGGGACCAGCCCAGTCTCCCACGTACCCCTGCTGCTCTACCAGCTGTGTCAACTCAAAACATCTCTGCCAAACACTGTGACTCTGCTTTCCTGGAAGAAAACCCTAACATTCATCACTGACTAGTACTGACAGGCCTGACAGATCAGGGAACCTGCAGCAGAAGTCTCCCAGTCACTTCTATCTGATGACAGGCTCGAGTTACCCTTGACTCCAAACACGGCTTTGCAATTCCATTCCTCAGCTCTAACAATTAGATAAAACTGAGGATTTACAATCCCACAGTCACGTTAGCCTTACCAGTTACCAATCTGAGAGATCCCTAAGGCCACCAAATGGACTGAAGCAAAGAGTGCAACACGGAGAAAAGGGTATGAATTTGAAATTCAGGGGGTATCTGATACTCTGTAAATAACAAGTCTGATTCTGTGAAACCATGGGCTGACATCATGTTATATATCAATGCCTATTCAGGGAAGGCTGCTTTGCAACAGAAATGTGTGTTGAGAGGGAAGAAAAAAACCCCCAAGCCAGCAAGGATGAAAGCAAGAAGAATGAAAATAGTTGCAGATACAAAGCAGAGAAAATGATTTATAAGTGTTCATGCAATTTCTGCTTTGTCAAGACTGATTTTTTCAGGTACTCCTTCTTTGTCTCATGTGTGTATTTCAAACACAGAATAGGTTTAGCTGGAAGGAAGCCAGTATCCAGCCTCAGGCAATGATTAGTGAATCCATTTGGAGGAGCACACTTATCTTTGACAGACAGAGAGATTTCCAGGAGTCAGATATATTGGCAGCTGTCAGAATGAGAGACTGGAAATTTACAGCCCAAATCATACTGAGCTCATCCAAGAGGCACAGAGGCACCGGCACAAAATCATCAGACTCACGTTTCTCTTGCAGCCAGGTCTGAGGGTTCATACATGCAATTTATTATCCTCTGCTCCCTCTGCACATGCAGGGTTTATCTCCTTATAGTTTATGTGAGCGTATTACATCGTGTGCTAAGTGTGTTCCCAGGGATGGCTGGGACAGGCAGACTAACACAGCACTGCCCAGTGAACTTGCTAAAACCTCCTTCGGGTACCGGACTTGAGGCACTGAGCCACCCGCCCGCATGGGGATGGCGGAGCAGTGGTGTACGAGAGGCTGATGAGGATGAAGGCAATTAAAGGCGGCAGCAGGCGCTGTTCCTGGGCCCTTGCAGGGAGGAGCCGGCCCTGCCGTACCTGAAGCCCTGGGGACACACGCAGGTGTAGCCATTGACCGCATCCACGCAGGCGGCTCCGTGCCGGCACTTGTGGCCCACGCAGTCGTCATCATCCACTTCACAGTGTTTGCCGCTGTAACCCGGCAAGCACTCGCACCTGCAAGGCAGGAACATCGCTGTTAATGGCTCGTTTCAACATTCCCCACAGCAGCTCGCACAGGCAGCCCAGCACCAATTGCGTTTGAGGTGGGGAGGTGTCAGCAATTATTCCGGGCAGCATCAAGCACAGTTCCTGCCACCAGAAAGGCTCAGGTCCCCCCTGGCTGGCTGCACTGGAGGGTCTGCAATCTGCTGAAACTGAGCTGAGCAAAGCAGCACCAGACCACAGCTTCTCCTCAGCCGAGCTGTGGAGAAGGGTGGTCACACAGTGTCTTCAGCATCCCAGTTGCTGAAGATGACAACACCTTCCCTAACCTTACAGACTCAAAGGACAATATTCTGCAAGGGCAGTGCCTCTGAAGCCTCCGACTGATTTTGCCAATGCCTGCACACTGCTGAGGGTCTGAGCCTGGTCCTGTGCAGCTACGTGGAGCACAGAAAGATTCCACCTTCCAAATAGAAACAATCTGCAAACAAGCCATCAAACTCAGCAACTCTAAAGAAAAAGACCATCAGTTTTGAGACCACCACCTGCTTTGCATTCATTTTCAAGGCAAAATGCTGCTGCAACGATGGAAAGTTGTCTTTGCAGCCTGTCCTTTGCCGTGGTGACACCGTGCCTGCTGCTGAGGGGTAACGCCGTTGGTAGGAGCATCACAGTGGGATGTACCCAAACATGCAGACATTGCTGTTGGTTTTATTTTATACAGTTCTCAAGTTTGCTGTACAAAGGCTGCATCAGCATTTCTATTTATAAGTCTTGCAGAAGTTTATAACCTGACAATAGAAAATGCATCCCAAACTCTCCGACTTGGATCAGATCTTTTGGGGTTGCTGAGTAGCCTTTTTTTGATTCTATACTGTAGACAATGTTTAGCCATGAACACTCTTTAGTCCATAAAACACATTTTACTCTTCCCAGCTGGCTGTTGTTGCACATCTGGAAAACAAAAGGCATACCACTTCAACCAAATCAAGGGAAGAGCTACAGTTAATTTCAGCAGTAAAAGGGAGGTCTGTGCTCTTGCTGGAGCCCTGTGGTTGGACCCAGCATGCTTGTCACTGAGAGCTGGAAGAGGAGAGATATTACAAGCTGAGGGATGTGACAGCAGCCACCCAGCTCAGGCACTGAGAATGTGAGCTGCAGTCTCCATTTACAACGTGGTTTGTGACTGGCTAAACCAGGAGGAAACAGCAAAGCCTGTTCACCTGCAGCTCTCCATGGACAGGGTTAGGGACATGCAGACACTTCTTGTCTCCACCCTCCCTGCAGGAGAGGCCCCATCATGAGCCTCTGCAGCCACAGGAGGGTCGATGTCCCAGCTCTGCATGTGTGATTTGCTTTTTTACACCTTGGTGGCTCAGGGAATACTGTGATTAACATAATGGAGATGACAAAACAGAGCAAAAAGAATAAAGTATTCCTTCCCCAAACCCTAAGAAGTGGGCACTGTTTTCTGGCACCATTACAGTCACACCTGTGAGGAAATAATGTCAATCAAAAGACTTTGTGAGGGGAATTGGCAGCATTTAATCCTGTTGTTTTTTATTGATCCCTGCAGTCCTAATATAAGGTGATGTAATAATGAACAATGTGCAGTTCCTTATTCAGGGCTGCCATGCATCAATTTTATGATGTGTATTGGCTATCTCAGTAATGACAGAACCACCACTTTTCTCTGCAGGGCTGCATTAAATCAGCATTTTAAGCTGTCAGGTAATAATTCCAAGCTTTAGAATAATAAAGTATATTTATATCATGCTCCAACATCAATACAGTGAATGGAAAAACATGCTCCTTTCTTTAAGTTATTTTTTGGAAGTAATTTCATTGTGTTAAATGCTGTTTTTTTTGTTTTGTTTTCTGGCATACAGAAAGCTACTCTTCTTCTATATAGTAACAGCACACTAAAGATGTGGAGGCTGGAAGGGAGGAAAGCCACCTGCAAATTTAACTAAGAAAGCAAAGAGCTCTATGCAGCCAAAGACACACTGAAATAGTCCAGTTTGCTTCCAAGCTTGGCTTTCCCTTTAGAAGCATGGAATTCCTTTTGGGTCAGTTTTCTCTAAGCTCTTGGTGTCACATCTAGGCTGTGACATCTAGGCTGAAGCGACCAAAAAATGCCTGTCTGAAGTATAGTAGCTGACAAATTCAGCCCCATGAGTTCTTCACCCAAACTCCTCCTAGAAACACAAGGTCTGTCCCTCCAGGGACTGATGGCATGGTAACTCCATCCTTATCCCACAGTCCCACACAGTACCAGCAAGGGACTGAGTATCAAATTCTGGTAAGAACGTAATTTACATGATTAGATAGTTATCTCATTTCCCAGTGACCATCTGACACCACTACAGTTGAAATCTTGTTTTCTGTTACAGCCTTGTAGTGATGGCAACATTCCCAGTATCACAGAGAGCCTAAAAACATGTCCAGTGGTATTTAAAATGTTGGCCTATCTGAGGGGATTTGCATCTGCATACACTCAATGTCTGTTGTATTAAAGCTGTGAATCATGGCTTCTATCACAGGGCCAGAATGGAATTTCCCTCCCCAGATCAATAAATAACTTGGCTTCCTATTTTTTTCCTGTGTTTGTCATCTTTTCTTCCCTCTGCAGAGCTGCAGACTGACTAGAGCTGAGGGCAGGATGGACAGACTGGCTGGTGCTGTGCTGTCCCCCACTGGTGTGTCCTGCTCATGGCCCAGGGCACAAACAGCTCAGGTAAAAGCCTGAATCCTGCCATTTAATAATCCCTGTCATTAAGACTCCCTGCCTCTGGAAGCAGACAGAGGACTGGTACATGAGCCTGACTCCTTCTGCAGGCTGCAGTATCCTGCACCATGACGTGCTAAACGTCAGAAGGATGTTTAGGGATCAGCTACAGCACAGGTCCAGAGCCTGCTGCTTTCAGTGAGCCCCAGCAGCCCACACATCACTGCAAAACTGCTCAGGGCTCTCAGCCCATTTCTGGGTGGTTTGGTGCCACTTAAGTATGAAAGAAATAGCAATACTTGAACAACTCTACATTCAAGGCTCCTTCACCTCTCGAGTCTGGCTGCTAGAAGAAAAAATGGGACAAGAGGAGTAAAGAAATAATGGATTTTTCTGTAGCGTTCTATGAATAGTGGGAAGAGTAACACAACAAACAGTAGCAGAAAAATACTTAAATGTAGTTATTTAGGCTCCCCTCTGTAGCATTCTATGAATAGTGGGAAGAATAACACAACAGTGGCATAAAAATACTTAAAAGTAGTTATTTAGGCTCCCCTCAAGGGTTAGTGGCCCTGCTGTGAAGAACACTTTTCTAGCAAGCATGTGAGAAAAAGTATCTTATTTACTCAAATTGTTTGGGTGGCAGGTATAACAATGCATCCAGCAAGGGGAAAACCATTCAGGGCCACAGCAGTCTCCATCCCTCCATCAATCCAGCAACAGAAGGCAATTTGAGTTACAAGCCTTCACCTCATAACATGATGTAGCTACTGGATTAACCAAACCATGGGTCAACTAGGAATGAAACCTGGGAAGAACTGCACACACCTCCTTATCCAGTCCTGCACATCAGCTCAGGAGCTGTCATAATCATTTAACAGCTTCATCTTCCTCAGGATTTGGAAACATTTCTGTCTGGAGTTTTTTCACCCAAAGAAAGGCTTGTGTTGTACTGCCTGACTGTCCAGCACAGTCAGCTGCCCTCAAGATAGCCACCATCTCTAAAATTTTGGTTCATTTCTTTTTCACTCTCCTGAAATGTCCTGTGTATGAGTTTACACTATCCTGACATGCTGGTTGCTTCACAGGACACAATATGACTCCAACTGCAAGTTCCCAGGAAGCCCAAAGCCTGCTACCGTCCCTCTCCTGGGTGTGCTGGACAAAACCCCAGGAGGGAATCAGTGAGCAGCCAGGGCTGCACTGTGGCTGTGGAAACAGCCTTAGGGGAAGGTGCAGAGCACAACTCACACCAAATTGAACCCTCTTGGATTTGTCTCCAAAGATCTTTTCCTGACAAGCTTTCCACAGAGCTTGACTTTTCAATTGACTGTCTCTGCTAAATTGCTCTGAAAGTCCCTCTTCAGACAAGTGATGAATGCTGCCATTGTGCACCTCCCAAAACTCCCCAACCCCAAACCTCCAGCTATTTTACTGCCATCTAAAGCACAATGCTTTATTTTGCCCCTGTAAAACAGTCAATGTAATTCCCAACAGGCAAATGCAAACACAGACTTCACCAGTTCCCAGATGAGCCAAGCAAGGCCAATGGAAAAGGCAGCTCCTGAGTAGGAGCCATCCAGCTCTGGATCTGTTAAGGCTCCTGCTGTGCTGCTTGAATTTATAAATGCCCTAAGGAACACATAGGGAAACTGTCCTTGGTTTCTGATGCAGGATAAGGTATTTTGCAGTGACTGTTCCATAAATTCTCCTATTGCCATGCTCTGTTCCAGAATAATTTCTCTGCTCTGAGGGTTCATCTATTCTTTTCAAGTAAACCACAGAAAGCTAGAAATGTATGTATGGATGCATTAAAGTTAAAATGTGGCCTGAACTGAAGTGTATATAGTCTTGCATTATTTGTGTTAATTTTGGTGATTTTTTGCTCCAAACTCATTGCCAGTTCAACCCCAGTCAAGCCAATGGATGGATCTGCTCAGTGTTTAGAGACCAGCACACACTTACCTGGTTCCTTTGTCCAGGGGAACACATTTGGACTCATGTTGGCAGGGATTTAAATCAGGAACACAGTGGTTAATCACCTCATCACACAGTTCACCTGAGGCAAAGGAAAAGAATAAAGCTGTAGCACAACTTGAACAATCCTGAAAACCCACGAAGCCTGGGAATGGCCAATCTCCCTACATGGAGACAGCTCAGTAGTTCAGCAGGAAGTGACAATATCACTTGTTGAGGGCACATGAGACTTCATTAAATCAGCTCCTATGACCTACAGTGACCACACTGTTTCTATCACATGGATTTGAAAGGCTGGTATAAAAAGTACTGACGTATAAACTCCACTTGGAGACAGACGAGGGATCAAATGGGCAGTTCCTGACCCAGAACCTCTTATTTCAAAGCAAGAAAGTGACACAAAAGTGAAGTTGCTCATTAGACCATAACATTTTCACACAGACACATATTTTAGCCATAGTTAATGCTCTGCCAAAGAAGCTGATTGGACATCATTCTGGGAAAGAACAACAACCCACAAACCCTCCCCCCAAAACCTCTGCGACTCTGCATAATAGGAACCAGCTTTAGGACTGCATGCAATTATAAAACATTCACTATTTATAAGAGAAGTACTAGCTCTATTGTGCTCACAGGAGATGATGTCTTTTCAGAAAAAAAATCCATCTCATGTAAGCTCAGCTCAGCTGTTTCTAGGTATGGTGTATAACATGCCATGAGCCTCCCTGGATTTGTATAAATTTTAATAATTAATAGTTGTAGAATGTTCAAACCCAGATAGTTTATTTAAATACACTCATTCTCTGAGTCCTAAATTATTAGGTCACACTTCAGTACCCCAGGATTTGAGATCCAGCCAAAGACCACAGGAATCTTTGCCTTCCCCAGAATTCAACAGAAACCTACTCCACACCTCCCAAAGCCTTGCAAGAAAAGCAAAGGTCAGGTAGTCTCAACATGGAACACCCCAAAAAATACAGTCCCAAAGTCCCCTGAGCAGCTCTATCAGAAGAGCACATCTGCAGGGTTTCAAGGTTGTACATATTTTCTGTGCCTATATATTACCGTGCTGCCTGTTATTAGCCGCTTATCTCGGCTTAGACGCAGAACAGAGGAGACGGAGTCAGAGTGTTCAGAGCAAAGGGCGGAAGGGGGAGAACCCACCTTCGTTTAATTCTTATATACACTTTTAGAAATCACAGATCATTGGAGAAAGTTAACACTTCCGTCTCTAACTATATTGGTTACAAGAAATGTTCATCAAAAGGATCTGTGTCCATGGGAAAGGAATGTAAAAAGATAATTTTTACAACAACATAGCTATGTTTACAAAATCTCGTTCTTGAACCTGTCTAACAGAGAGAGCTAGCTATATTTTAACAGTGAAAATGGGCAACACCTATACACAGTACATAACATCACATAAGCAACAGGCCATGTGAATAGTGGGGGAAAAGGATAATGTGGGAGGCACTGATGGGATGGCACTGTTCTGGCAGGGTTTTCACAGAGCTGCAGATCCACCTGTCTTGGGAGAAACTCCATTTTCAGAAATCCTTACATTTCTCTACGCTCTAGTGGTTACAGAGAAACATTTGAAAACACAAGCTGAGCAAATGACAAAGATCAAAATTCAGATGGAAAATGCAAATCAGAACCATCCGCAGTTTATCGGTTCTGTGATCTGGCAGGGGTGGCTAAGACCGTTTTGAGGATGACTCTGGTGCTGATAGGTGTGGTTTGTTAGCTCCCCCAGGTGCTAATGCTCTGTCAGGTTATTCCTCCCACGTGCCCAGCCTCTCTACACACATAGCTCTTGATGTGACTCTTGCTATTAGAATGGCAGTATAATGTGTATTTTCAAAAATGACTCGATTGTTTTTGTATATTCCAAACATGGAACATGTCCTAAGCCTGCTTTTGGGAGCTGTCAAGTGTGAATGAGACAGTGGAGCAAGGATACAAGCCATGGGAGGGGGCACTGCCAGTACAAACCATGTGCCACACACACCCTCCTGACTTCTTAGGGGGCTGAGTTTGGCAATACCAGGGAGGTCTGGCATGGCAACCTGCAGTTTATTGTTCACAGCATCATTTATAAGACAAACAATTCCATCTGGAGCCAAGGAATCCCAGGAAGTCACCACTATTAAATGCTATCAAGTCTTTTTACAGCCCTGGACAAATCCTGTGCAAATATACTGAACGTATCCATCTCAGGAAGGGGGACATGCCAAAGAAACTGAACACTGCAAGTCCATGGGAGCCCGGGAAACAGACCATTCACTGAGCTTGAGGTTTGCCACTGTATTTTATTGCTCCTCAAAAGCAACCAGAGATGTTCAGTTCTTAGAACTATGAACACAACTGTCACTGGGGACAGCTATCAGCACAGTTTGAGGCGGCAGAACTGGGGAGAGGTCTGTTTACTGCAATCCCCAAATCCACACCTCACCAGCCCTCCCAAATCCTGACAGGCAAAGGGACTCCCTCGGCCTTGGGGCAGAGCTGAACACGAGCACCTCAGATGTTGTTACAATGCTTGGACAACTGCCAGTTTGTCATCTCAGTATTCCCCGTGTCCCTTGTGTGCTACGAACCTTATGTGAAAATAAACATTAAAAAAAATTAATTGGCTGCTGACATTAAAAGAGCTCAAATGAGCTAAAGCTGGAAATATTTTTGGAAGGCCATTTAATAACTGAATAGAGTGCGGATAGATGCCTTCAACTATCCTTTCACTAAAAATGGTCAATACATACTTTTGAAGTTTGTATTTTTTCTTTTGTTTTGAAGAAAAGGAAATAGGCTTTAAAAAATATGAACAGTTTCAAAACTCTCAAAGGAAATCATAATTCTTCTTAAAGTATTCTTCTGAACAGTCTTGACAAGTGCTTAGAGATCCAGTAAAAATCTCCCCAAATGTCAAATATTATGACTCACTGTGTCATTCCGAAGACACCACTATCAAAATGTAGGAGAATTCTAGGCTAGGTACCAAACACAGCATCCAAAAAAATGATATTTTTCATGCAAAACTTGGAACATTTAAGGATCCTTCCTGTTATTCTTCCCATCTATCACTCATTAGGGAGCTCACTTGGGAACGCCTTGCAACAAGAGCAGCCTCATCTCAGGAAGAGAATACCTCTTGGTCATTATTTCAGGCTCCACCAGTGTTCAGTAGATGCTGCAGAAAGCATGCCAGGGAAATAAAACACTTTTTGAAAAGCAAAACCCAAGGCAGCAGCTACACGAAGCCTTTCTCATATTTTATTCACTCAGAAAATCTCTGGGCCAAAAAATCTGCCCTCAGACCTGAGAGTGCAATATTCATTGGTCGCTTTAATGTCAGTATCAGAGGAAAAATCTGATCCTCGTTTTTTTGGAGTGACACAGGGCTGCTTCTCTGTGCAGCAATTAAAGGTCTAGTCCAAATTTCTCACTGGATAGTTATGCGAACCTAAACACAAACTGGACATTCATCTTAGGCCAACTCCTAGCAGCACTGATTCTCTTTGTGGAGGATATTTGATCATGCTAAAACAAGAGAAAACTTTGGTGTAATGCTTTCCCAAGTGTAGAAAACCATCCAACCTCCCCATTTTCCTCTCTCCTACATATTCTCAAATCACAGCTTTAATTTGGGTACACACAGGTTTCTGAAGTACTTCTGTTAAATGCACAGGAAAACCACAGCTACATTTCTTCTATAATAAGTTAAACAATTTTTTAAAAAAATCCCAAATAGTGCTTTTTGTTCCATCAAGACACACTTACTGTCTTTCACCAAAGCTGAAGAGAATAGGGAACATGCAATGACCCAGTGATGGACAGATTAAAACTATGTCAGATTGACAAGGGGAAAACCACTTATACCATCAGACTTTACTTTTCACAGCAGCTGGAGGTATGAGGTCAGTAATGCTGTGTCCACGCAAAGGAGATGTGGTGTGAAGTGGGCACCTGTATGAATTCCCCCTGAGCTGTGTGGGCATTGTTTCACACGTTCTGAGGCTGGTGGCAATGTGCTGGGGGCTAGTGCTTGGTTAGGAGAAGGAGGCATTGGACAAATGAAGGAAGCTGTGTGATCTACCACAACAAATTGCAATTTTCAGGTATAGAACCAAGTCATAATGACACGTGGAACCCTAACAGGTGGATCTCCCCTTACTGCTGACTCATGAAAAAAAAAAAGGCAGAAAAAAAAGAGAGAGAAAAAAATCCCCAAACAATAGCAAAGGTATTCTGTCCCTTTGAAACTTCCTCCCTTGTGCCCTTCACTGAAATTGCTTGTTGTCTTAAAAAAATACAGCAATTTTTTTTTTTTTTTGCCTCATGCAACATTTTCCTGGTCTTATTTTTCAACAGAATCATGAATTTCATGGGGCTTTCCACAGGGCTCACTGCTTATGAAGAGCTGCCAAGAAACACGCTTAGGCTCTTCTGTGGCCTTCCGCACATCTCAGAACGAAGCCAAAACAACAATAGGGCAATAAAGATGACTTTTACACACAGTTTAATAATCATCTATCTTTTTTCCGTTCTCTGCTGTCATGAGAGCTATTTATTTCATGCCCCATTAGACTTTTTAAACCAGGATCCAAGTTACACTATTACTCCCTAATCAGTAAAAGAGAAACTGGATGCAGTAAAAATATTTTACTTATTTATCTGTAAGTAAAACTGCAGTTCTGAAAAGACAATCTAGAGCACCAATTTGCAACCAATGAGTTCAATGATTTTTCTTTTGTTCCATATGTCAGTCGGGTGATACTTTGTTCTCTCATTCAGAGCATTCATGAAATAACTGACAAAGCAACACAGAAAATATTCCCATGCTTAATGCTCGAGAAGCTTTAGTAGGGCCTGGAAGACCAGAAGTAAATATGCCATCAAGAATTTCACAATATTACTTGAGAAAAGGAACGTGCTTATGGTGAAGGAAGGATGGAGAAAGCCTGGCCTGTATCCACAGAGGAAATTTTTCCAGGCTGCACAGGGTGAGTGGTTAAATAGTGTGTTGCAACATTCTGAACTCTGCCAGGTAAGTCCGAATGGAACTCATCTCTTTACTGCTAATAAAAAACACTATGCTGTTTTTCTCCAAAGGGATTACTCATTTTATATCTAATAACTTGTGTCGGAAGAAATGCTTTCTGTGTTTTGTTTTCCCCTTCTCTCTTTTCAGTCATTAAAAAGAAGTCAGTGCCAATTGGAAATTTCAGAACACTGAACCTCAAAATGTTTGGGTGGAACAGACATAGGGTGCTCCTCCAAGGAAGTAATTCAGTAAGGAATGTTGTTGATGTTTGATGAAAATGATTTGAGGCTCATCTAAGAAAATAAAGAAGTTAATTTTTAACTTCCAAATTGTTTCAACTTGCAATGAAGAAATGAGAAACTCTGTGAAAATCCTTCAGTAGCAAATGCTACAGCCTTAGATACAAAACCATAAAAGACATTACCTGGAATGCGCTGTAGCAGAATTCATTCTGCATGACTAACTGAAGTTTGCTCTTGCTTTACAAACGCTGCCCACAATACTTTGTAGGCAAAGGGCTACTTTATGCTTTTTATCCTGTGCTAATTGTTAAAAAGTCACGAGTTGTCACTTATCAGGTTTTGACCTGTTAGGTGGGAACCTTAAGTTAGATTCCACATTGAAATTCCCACAGTGGGTTGTTTTTTAGAATAAAGGAGCAATTCTCTCTAATCTTGAGGTTAAACAAAGGGATAATAGACAAAACCAGATCTGGGTAGGGAAATAACGATCCTTTCACTGTTTTGGAATCTTGAAGAAGAAATGCGTTCCATGCACTGCTCAAGTATGAAAAACCATATTGAACATCCCAAATGCCACACAACATAGCATGTCAAACATTAACTGAACCAGACAATTTCCAGTGCCCCTACAAGGTGGTGACCTGACTATAGCATTATCCCTCAGAATCACTGTGCCTGGAAAAGATCCTGATTTTGCTGGAACCCCTACATTTTTGAGCTGTATTTCTTTCTAGGGATGTCTGCCAATTTGTCTGGAATCTGTTAGGAATCTATTCAGTTATTCACACAATCTAGTGTCTCCTGTCACACCTGAGATGCCACACATTGGCAGAGAGGACACTGGACATGTTGTGGACTCATGCTGGTCTGAACAGAGGGTGAGGAATGGGGGCTGGGGTCTGTTAAAGTGCTTTGTCTCTACCACTCCTTCCTCCTCACATTGTTTCCCTGCTCCAGAACAGCCTAATTCCCATGGGATACAGTCCTTCATGAACTCCTCCAACGTGGGTCCTTCCCCCAGGCTACAGCTCTTCAAGAACTGGGTCCCATCTATGGCATAGAGTTCTTCAGGAGCAGACTGATTTGCTTGTTTGTGTTTCTTCACAGACTGGATTTAATGAATCACACATCCCATTTGAGGATGATTTCACTCTACTCATCCTAAAGGACAGCAGTAGCTGACATTCCATTTTCTTATAGACATACTGTGTCCTGATGAACAAAGAGAAATTCTCTGGTAAATCTTATTCCACAAACATGACACATTACATTTCACAGATGGGAATTTGACCAGAGGAAATCTTGGAGCTGAGCACTCCAACATAGCAGGACACCCATACAGAGGAGGCTGAAGACAGGCTGCAGCACTGCCAGTTGCTGTGCTATTTCCTCCTTCAGTCCCAGTACGACAAGATAAGAGAGTCCAATCTGATAGCAATGACATGTGGTTCTCTCTTAATAAAACAGGGCTGGAAATGGGCTTAGGCTCTTGAACAAAGCCAAAAGCTTCCAGGGTCTTCCAGCACTTCTCATTCCTAGACAACTGGGAAATGTGGGTGCCTTTTTATGTTTCGCACAGAAAGCAAACATACTTCATATTTGCCAAGTAAGTAAAACTGAGAAACTTCCATGTAAGGCAGAACTCTTGCAAGTAAAAGGAAGAAAATACACCAAACTCTGACCACAATTTTCTCTGTCTTGAGGAAATTATGGCTGAAGTTCCAAAATTTAAAAGAAGTTGATAGTTAAGTACTTATTTAAGCCTTCAGTGTTTATTAGCAGTCCATATCCCTGTGGAACCACAAGGCTGAACCACACTACCTCAAACCTCCTTGTTCCTGTAGCAAAAACTCACAGGGGGGAAAAAGCAGCTTCAGTGCCATCATCCACCTCAGGCCATCCAAGGGTCACCATGTCCAGTTTGGGGAGGGAGCCACATTGGTGTCACATTGGTGTCCCATGGGTCAGTGATGGGACAGCCCCAGCACAGAGTGTCAGCCACACAGCTCCTCTCTCTGAGCTGTTTGGCTGGACTGGGTGCTTGGCTTTGGGCAGGCAGAGTTACCACAGTGGGACATGCCAGGAAAAGGACCCATAATCACTAACAGGGAATAATTGTGCTCTAAAAGTAGCATAGCTGCAAAAATCTCAGATACCATCTACCACAAGGTCCCCTAAGGTAAAATAGAGCTTAGTCTTTTCTTCCAAACACATCAAACCAGAAATAGTTCCTAGCTTTTTTTTATTATTATTTATTTTGAGAGAGATTTTTTTTTTCTTCAATGATATAAACTGCTTGCAGCTTTTTCCCAGAGAAACAAACTATTTTAAAACACTTGCTCCCACCCTCTCTCTGCCTTGGGTTACTGTGTATTTTAGTAAAGACTTCTTTTCAGTGGTAAAAGCCACTAATTATTATTTTTTAGGTTTCAGAACAAAGAGGTGTGGTTATTTAGTGAGGCTTTTTAGGATCCTTGGCAAATAAGAGTATATTTCCTGAGGGATTTTTTTGTATGTAAGTGCTACATATTTCTGCTTCTGGCTAAGATCAGACAAGAGGAAGGAAAAGTCACAGCCAACAACAAACCCAAATAAACCAGCAGGTAAAGCATAAAACCATTCAAAGCACCCAGGACATGTTTGGTACAGCCCATTTGTTCCTCTCTATGTGTTTGGACCCCTCTTTGCAAGGAAGAACAGAGGGCAGTGAGGCTGAGGACAGGATCCCTTTGGAGGGATGAGATTCTGTGTTTGACTCTAGGACTGCAAGCAAAGCAGTGATGGCTCTCAAGGAGGCCTTTGACAGTAGTGAATAGGAAAAGGGAATGGAAGGGAAAAGCTCTATGAATTTTGTCCTACATTCCTAAACCACGAAGCTAGAGAGAAAACACCATGTCTCTATCAATAGCTGGAGACAGGCCACGCTAAAGCCAAAAAGGCAGAGATTAGGAAAATACAAAAGGGACAAGAACCAGGGTGGCTGATCTAATTAATATCTTTCTCTTTTGATGTTCCTATGGATGTTTCTTTTTGAAGGGCAGGAGAACCTACAAAACTGCAAGGAGGAGCTGTAAACCACCAAGGGTCCAAGCTGGTCATAAACCAGCCCCAGATTGCTCAGAGCTGGCTGGATTTTGGGTACCTTATTATCCTGGAGGAATTACATGTTTATAATTTAGCTTCAGGATTAAAATAAGCAGCTGGGCAGAGGGAAAATAAGACATCAGCTGGCAATAAAAGCCATCAGGACTCTGCTACACAGCATGAGTGTTGCCTTGGTTAGTTCAATACAGGTGACAAATATTGAAAATGTTGACTTTAAGAACGGTGAGGAAACCTGGTGATGCAGGTAGGGGTTTGAACCTTTTTAATGGCATTCAGCTGTCTGCCTCCACTCCTCTCAGTTTTGTCTTCTTTAACTTGCATTTACTACTTCATGGAATCCATTTGTATTTCCACATTGTTGTAAAGTTAATAGATGGAAAAGAACTAGGAAGGAGGTTATTGGGTGAGCGTGGGTTGCTTTTTGGTGTGGGTTTTTTCTTTTTTTAAATGAAAGTGAAATGGGGTTGGAGTGTGGGAAATTTCTTCCTCAGCAGTCACTTAACAAATTGGCCATTTTTCATCTACTTTGAGTAGGGGGAAAGACTGTCAAAGAATTTCAAAGAAAAACACTGCAAAATGTTATTAATTGAAGAAAGATTTTTGGCCTTCATTTTTCCAACCAATGAAAGCAAAATTCATGCATCATAATTTGGGATATTGTTCCCTAAAAAGGCTATAACAAGTAAAACCAGACAGACAGAAGATAGAGCAGGAAAGTACTAAGGTATGGAAAAAACCAAAGCCTGGATACTGTGACTCTGTCAATAGTCAAAATTTTCAACACATTCATTTTTAATTTGTATTTCATTTATGAATGTAAGATTTACTATCATGATTTAACCATTACTCAGCTAAGCCAAGGGGGACCCTAACTACTTATAGAGCAACACACATAACACACTCTTGGATCTTCTTCCTCCCTGGATTCAGACTATTCTTTTGTATTACAACATACATTTGTTCTGTTCATGCAGTGTTTACTGAAATATCACTGCAGTCTTACCACTATTATGGCATCCAAGGCCACAGGAGTGACGAGGGATTCAGACTCCCTGCCTGGCAGTGCTGCCAGAGCCTGCCTGCCTCCACAGGGGAGAAAATGAGGAATCTGCAATAACTGAGCTGGGCCCCTCTGACCAATACCTTGCATGTTACTGCAAACATCACAGACTATCAGTGCAGAAACAGCTCCAGTGCAAGATGCACCTCTCTTGAATTAACCTGGGGTTTAACTCCAGCAGCTGCTGAGAAATCCCATTTGTACCTAGAACTAACAACTCTTGCATAATTACACTGGCAAAAATGGATGGTCTGGATTTGTTCAGTCACAATGTTCAGCCAGTGAGCCTTTTAAAGAAATTATTTTCTATACAAGTGTTGGTGAGAAATAAAAATAGCAAAAAAAAAAGCTTGCTCTGTCTGCCTACTACTGTTAAAATAGAACTAAGGATAATATTTGGCAAAATGCAAAGAGGTATCACCTACATCTTCTGTCCTGCTAGATGCTAGGGATGTGTGTTTGCCCTTTTAGGCAGAGTCCCACACTGAGCTCTCATTGTCGCCCAGACTACTTCACAGGAAAACTGCACTGGACAGCACTCCTCCTAACCATTCAAATATAGATCAAATCCATATCCTTGGCAATGCTGGAGCACACACTGTTTGATAACATGATGTTTAGTATAGTCAGCACCTAAGAGGAAAGCAGGTACCTCAATGCACAATGTTGAGCACAGGAATAAGCATTCCTGACCCCTGGAGTGAACTGCTTTTTCTCTGAACTTTTGGCCGTCACTGTTCCAAGCATACACTACGCAATACTGAAGTCATCTGCACCTACTTTTTTTGTTTATAATAGTGCCATAGTAGTTTCAGATATTCCTTCAGTATTAAAAGGTTTATCTAAAGATGCCCTGGATGTCACAGGACACGTCAGTCAGACTCTTTGGTCAGTAGACCCCTCTCTTTCCAGGTCAGACACACAAACCATTTGAAAGTGTGTCTCCATGGCTTGCCTTTGTGCTTCTGTGGCATTTCCTCCACTCCTGTTCAGTCAGTTGAGCAACTTCACACGATGCCCCATTTCTCCTGTTAGGATTCAGCTCCTGGAGGACACTCAAAACCATGTCTCAGGTTTGCCTGGCTTGTATGTACATTTGTTTGGCTGATGGCTGCAATTCTTCCAGCCATGTCATGCTGCTCCCTGACTTTCTGCTCCGAGGCCAAGGGCAGTTCTGAGGGATATTTCAGCCCAGCCAGCTGCACTGCAGTCAGTCTTTCCAGGTGATGGATGAAATATGCTCCTCCAAAATGGAGGTAAAGCAGGTTAAGACAATTCTTGTATCACAGTTCACTAAACTCTTCCTATTTTGAGCAACATGAACTGCTGTAACCCTTCAGATTCTAATTTAAGCAACACCCATATTTTAGCAACATTTTTCACTTATGATTCTTATTATATTTTCTGGAAGTATTTCCATCTTTTTTTTTCAAAATTCATTTTGTTTCAATTGTAGTCAAACTTATTGCCTGCACTATGATAGTAAATGCTTGTTGTGTGGCTGTGTACACACACGGCAAGACTGAGGTCTGGTATTTGACAAACTCCTGCTAATAAGCATAGGCACAGCACAGACAACATTCAGGTACAAGAAACCCCAAAAATCAACAAAACAAAAGCCACTGGAAGTTGTTTAAAAATATTTCAAAACTGATTCTGAAGTATCACATGAGTTCCCTGGCCCTTATCCAGATGGTCATTTGAGAAGAAATTCCAGTCTAGTTCTTTCCTACCTTTACTGTCTGGAAAAAAAAAAAAAATCTGCAGTAATTCCATGAAAAGGAAAGCACATTTGCATATATGGTGGATTCAGTTCCTTACTGGATATATCTTTTCTTGGCTGGGCAAATACATTTCCTGTCATAAATGTAAAGGCTCTGCCTCCTTGCATTGAGTTCTGTTAGAAACCACCCAAGAGTAGCTGTCATAAATAGTGCACAAGTAAGCACAATGGGCTCAACATCCTACAAGCAAAACTCTTTACTCTGCTAAGCTGAAGTTTTTTAGGTTTTGGCAGAAATATTATTTTAGAGACCCAATAAATGTACATTAGAGTCATAAGGCTTTTCTCAGCTGAGGATTTACATGGGCCTCCTTTGTATCAGCCACAAAAGTAGTTTAAGAGTTGGGAAATTCTAGAAGCTTTCCTTCTGCCTTACTCAGCCACTCAAGCTTGATCCTCATTAAATCCCCTGACATGTAATATATTCCAGTGTACAAGAAGCCCTTCATTACTTCTCCATGCTCAGAAGGTAATAAAGCCATTTCAAAGGCTGGGAGCAGGAACTGGTGCAGGTGTTTCCTTACCCCTCCATGCTGAGCCAGGAAGGCTGGGCCAACGCCGTGTGAATGAGCCCACGGAATGCTCTGGAATGGCTTGAGAAAAAGCACTTTTAGATTCCACTTAGGAGGGTCTCTGCTCTTGCAGAAGGTTTAGGAAGGAATCTATCTGAAATGCAGGATGGATGCTGGAGATACTTAATCCCATTTCTACCTCCATCGCTCACCTCTGCGGCCTTGGGCTCAGGAGCTGACCCTGCTCCCTGCCATGGGGCACACTGAAGACAAAACCTGAGCTAATAGTTTCTCACACAGCCTCTGCCTCCCCACTTGTGAAATGGAGAGCAGGAATTTACACAGCACACTGTCAGGCTCATTGTATTCAACACATCGAAACCTCTGAGATCGCAGGTGAAAGCCATGCCCTCAAAGCCAAGATTTCCCAAGATTCAGAACAGGTGTGTGTCAGGCTCAGCTCAGTACTGGGAATATTTGTGAAGTACATTTAGAGAATGTGCACACTTGAGTAGAGATTGCTCTGATCCCTTAAAAACTGCCCTTTAATGTATTTTGCAATGAGCCATCAGTACTTTGATTCAGAAAAGTGGACACATTTGTGAGCACATATATTGCAGTATTAGTAGAATTAACGTTTTTCCAGGAAGAGATTCAAGTTGCTTTAAAATGGGACTAGATTTTCAGTTAATTATAGGCTCAGTCACAGTAAACATGCATTTGGACCCTTTGCTTCAGGCACTTCTCATGGATTCCTGTTCTTTGGTTGTGGCCTTTTCTTACCTGTGTAATTAGGAGGGCAGAGACAGACATAGTTGTTGATGCCATCCACACATGTAGAGTTATTCTCGCAGTCATTATCTTCACAGTCATCTGGGTTTATTTCACACCTCTCCCCCTCATACCCAAGAAGACAGGAACAGCTTTGGAGAAAGAAAAAAAAAAAATTAGCATGGATCTGAAAGGACAGGAGGTTTGAGGTACAAAACTGAAATTAAAACATATAAAAGCCAGTTGTTGGAGCGAAATTCACTGCTGCTGTGAGGCATGGAGCACTTTAACCCCATGTGTTTGGTGAAGGATGCAGTCTGATGGTTCCTGGGGTCATGTAATTATTTACAAGAGACAAAAAGCCTCAGCAGAAGCCAGGCTCTGCCATGCTCCCTCTGCTTGCTTTATCGATAAGTCTGGCCCTTAGCTGAAATAAGCAACTCCAGGGCAGGAGAGTAAACATTCATCACAATATCCAAATCCTTGGCTTCTCTTTTAATGATTTTGTGAGAATGCAGACATTTGCCTACCGAGGACTGCACAATCACAGGTCAATTTGGCAGCTCTTAGATAGCTCAGCCTCTTCAAAGAACAACGGCTTGAACTGAGTTTACAGACATGAGGATTTTCTTCTCATTACTACTTTGTCACTTGTCCAAACAAGAAATGTTTGGGAATGATTGCTTTTACAAGTGCTGTAAGATTTCAGTACTCCTGCAGCTCCTCCAACATCTGTTTGGAGAAGAGCTGATGATACCCAGATAATTCAACTAAAACACAGACCATGGCAGAGCTAGTAATGGTTCTGTGAGGATGTAGACACCAGTGAAGAATAATTGCACTAGACATTTTATCTCACAAGACTGTGATGTATGGTCCCTAGGGGGAGTGTAACAAACTAAATGGTTGAAGAATGTCTTGATTTTTTTTCTATCTCCATTTCCTCTCTAGATCCAGAAGCTATGGTTACAAACAGAACCTTTGTATTTTAAACTATCTGTAAGTGATGAAGAGGTGGAGGCCAGAGTTTCCTAAAAGCGAGCCTAAAAACATGAGTTAAGTGCTCCAGTAATATCAGTGCCTTTTAAGAAGCCAGCAATGCTATTTGAAGTGTCAGTTTTGAAGTGCCAGCATTGCTGCTGTTCACTAGTCACAGAAAGGGTTGTTTCGAGTTCCAGTCCAAACTACACATTCACTCAGCTGTTCATTTCCTTTCTTATGCAAGCTCTGGTGGCAGAAAAGGAACTGAACAAATAAAAAGCGCTACTGATTGATGAGGATGAAAACCAGAAAGCACCACAGCAGTCACACTAATTGCCATCCTCTGCTTGTGGAAACCAGGGGAGTTCCCAATGCAGACATAGCTGCAGGGTACTGCTTCCAGCTCCGACAGACAAAGTGGCCATGAGGTGCTTATCCTGCTTTATGTCGGTGTCATGGGGGTGAGATGGGGAACGCCCTGGAGAAACAGGAGCTCTTCAGAATCTGTGAAGAAAGCTGCAAGACTTTTGGGCTGGCTGTTCTCAGCACATTTCCTTCTCTCCCTCCTGTAGGCCACAGCCTGAGCAGAGTGCAGGGGCTGCCAAGGGAGAGATGGCACTCTACTGCATCCACCCTCACTAGTCCCAGGCAGGATCCTGAGGATTAGGTTAGATTCTTCATGACATGTGCAAGCTCAGAAGTGGGTAACAACGAGATAAAAAATGGAAAGGGAAAGTGTCTTGAGCTACCACAACAGTAAGATCTTCCAGATGGGTACAGAACAGGGACACTGGTCACAGTCAGAGCCATCTTCATTCTGCAGGGACCATCCACAGGTCATGAGAGTTAGAAATCTTTCACCATGAATCATCAAAACCAAACTGCTCAAATAAATCCAATTTAGGACACAATAAATCAATAAGAAATATTTTCTTTTCCTGTCTCAAGCTCATTATTGCTAATAAAACATGTCCTCTTGCTGACCCAGAGCCAGAGGATCACAGGAGGCAGATAAGAAAGAAGAGCTGGACACACCATCTTTTGTGGCAATACAAGTGCCAGGGAGGGGGTTAAAGATATCTAATTAAATACAGTGATACATTCATCATGTCTTCCTTTTTGATTACAAAACCCCATTTTCAGGGGTTTATAACTCAGTCATAAAAATATGCTCCAGGCTGCAACTGGTCTCAGTTTGGGAACAGAATTTTTTCTCTCCATTTAAAGAAAAGCAACAAGAGTGGCTTTGTGCTGGTGATTTTTTAATGTGAATATAGCACCATTTTCCTTCCACAAAAGGACTGGGATAGCTTGGATGGATGCAATTAAAAATGACATTATTAAACACTATCACAGTAATGGTTCACAGTGGAGTTACCATTAGTAACAATTCATATGGGATTGTTAACATACAATCGCTCAGTATTAGGACACATTCCATAGTTAGGGAAATGTCAGAATAATTGATGACATTTGGCTACTGGTCCTTATGTATTACTGGGAGTCTTTACATTATTGCTTACGTGTGATTCTTTATTTTGATTTGCATTCTAATGTGCCAGATATGAGGCCTGAAATTAACAGATAAAACATACAGCTTGGGACCCAGCTTGAACCACACATTGAAAGAGTTGCAGTTTGGGACTGTTTGTATGTATTCTCCCAGAAAAAGCTTAGAAGAAAAATGAAGTCTGATGAGTGACTGGAAGGTCATCAAACCTGGGTTCCAGCTGACCGAGGGAGAAAATTAATTCCAGAGACAATGATGAAAACTTTGTAGTGACTCAATAGTGAAGCAGTGTGAGACAGCATTTCATGAGGACCTTGGAAACAATGGAGCCATGCAGGAAACAACTTCCCTAAGTTGCTGTGTTCTAGTAAAGGTCCAAATGGCCTATTCCTCCTGTTTAGGGGTTGGTGGTGTGTTTTTCTATAAATAAAGAACTAAATAACATCCCATTATCCTCATGAAGGTGCAAGGGATCACAAAGCCTAATGACAATACTTTTGGGGTAAACTTTTGGACCTGAAGCATTTTGTAAGTTTCTTTTTAAGCTGGAAATTTTTAAAATTTACTGTATTTTTTTTAATAAACTTTAATGACGCAATTTAGCATCTGTTTATTAAAAACGATATCCATTCAGTGTATCAAGTTTCAAGAAAAAAACAGCTTTTAAATAGAGATAGTAAATTCTTTCAGGAATATTACAATTTCTTGGTAAAGAAGCCTTTTATGTCTAGATCCCAATGGAGTAGCCTGTAAGTCTGGAAGTGCAATGTTTTTCCTTGAACTAGGCAGAATTAACACTAGGCAGTTAATCAGTTCCAGGATTTTACATTTATGAGGGCACTTACAGTTTGTGGAAAATGCTAAAAAAACCAATCTGGGAAACGGAGGGGGTTTTATATGGGGAAAAGTTAAAATAACCCAGAGCCTTTGTTTCCCAGCACTGCAGGTTATCGGAGATCAGCTGTTGCCTGGGGGTAACTGCAGCAGAGCTGACAGCTCTGCTCCTGCCAAAGCCTCCCTTCCAGGCATGCTAAACCACCAGGACATGTCTCACTGGCCATCTCTTTTATCAGCCTCAATAAGCGACTTTCTTGGCACCCTTTTGTCAAGGCAGACACAGATTAGATTAGAATGAGCACGTTAGAACTTCATGTTTCCAATCCTCTGAGTCACACGGTGTCACTTATCTATTTTTCAACACAGAGGTCGCCCCTACTTGAAGAAAGAGGGTATGAAAATCACTCAGAATTGAAAGAGTGCAAGGGTAAAAGAGGACGCAGTAACTCCAGCTGAACCTTTGCCCTTCGTCTGTCCCACCAGGATCTGCTATTCCAGCAAACCTGAGCGCCTCAGGCCCCTGCTGCTGAGAGCCCCTGTGGGCACCAGGCACAGCGGGCCAGTCAGGCTGGAATCTCAGTCATAACTATGAGTTTCCTGTCTTTGGAGGAACATCACCACCTTAGCATTATTTCAAATGGTAGTTTTCTTGTCTAATGCTACAGAAACTTGAGAGTTAAACTGCTTGGCATTTCACAGGGAGAGAGCTTTGGCTTAAGTTTCCTTTTTACAAGAGTAAAGATTTGACAAGTTTGGCAGTAGGGCTTGCATATGAATATATTTCCCAGGGGAAGGGAATATACAGAAGATATTATTACTTTTACAGGCCACACAACAAAAAAATCCAAGGAGGCCTCTCATGAAAATGTTTTTGACATCCGCTTCCTCACAGCACATAATGTAGGGCAACGTTTTCCCATCCTGGTGAACACAATTTATATGCACATAACTCTGACTGCTGCCATCCACTGGAGAGATTTCCCACTAAAAAAAACTCAACCCAACCAACCAGATTCAATCTCAAAATGTTTCTTTATCTTCCTTGTTGCTGGCTGTTCCATCTCCACACCACATTTCCCTGGGACGTGCTAAAGCTCCACAGTCCTGCAGAGCCAGAGAGGCTATAGACTGACTGAATTAAAAACAAGGAGAAAATAGACCAGTGCGTATGCTGAACATTCAATTTTATGCAGCAAGATTTTGATGAGATATGGTTTTATGTGTCTTTTATTAGACCAACTGAAACTATATAAATAACTATAAAAGCAGAAGCCTTCCCTAAAAAGCCTTGAATGTTGTTAAGCAACAAAACCACCCCTGAAGTTTTTATAAAGGATCTCAAAAACAATGCTCATTTGGAACTGAAGCAAAGCCTCTGAAATTGTAAAATTCATTCAATTCCTGAGAGAAATTCAGAAGTAGCTCTTAATTCAGGTCATTCAAAACTTTTTATCTTCTACTCCAGAACAAAACAAGAATGCTAAAAAAAACTCAATTCAAAATATATGCTGAAGCCTTTCATTCTAGTATTATGGATATTATGAAATATTTTATGAGTGCATTTTTAGCATCAGCTATATTTTTGAAAAAATGAGTAGTGAGTGACAAAAGCCAGGTATGCTATTATGGCACAATTCTGCTTTGGCACAAGCTGGAAAAAGCTACGTACAAGGTGACCAGAAAGGAGAGTGAACCGAAGATCACCAGACCATTTTTTCTCTCAAGCAGAAACTGAACCTAAAATTTTACACCAAAAATGCTGGGCCTGATAAAACCTGACTTAAGAGGAGGCAGATCAGATCAGAGTAGTGCTTTCACCAGAATCTACAGATTGTGTGTCAAGCAGCACAACCACTTGGGCGTCCTATGACCTGGTGAGCCTCCCCCTCCTCTCCCACCAGCACACCCCAGCATGGCCCTGCAGACACATCTCGGCTCAGGATACTCCTCTGCTCTGCTCAGGGGCTGTCACAGGTGCTCGAGCTGAGCCCTGAGCTGCCCCTAACAGTGGTGTGGTCACGTTTGCTTCTGTTCTCCATGTTGCAAAGCCTCAAGTTGCTGTTCAGAATGGAACCTTCATCCCCATCAACCTGTGCTCTTCCACTCTAACATCACCAGTGTCCTGTGTACAGCATATGCTGGATCTGCATCCATAAGGGGCGGATTCTTGAGGGTGGGCAGGCACAGAGTGAAGCGTTACATAATTTCTTCTGTTTTCTGTTTCTTTTGCAAGAAACAGCATAAATACTGAGGAGCAAATCTATGAAAAATTCAGCACCTCTTTTTTAGAAATAAACTTTCTATCAACTTCAATGATAACCAATGACCAAAGCCTCAAACTTGTATTTTCTTAGCTGTAAAGTAGTGCTGTAAAGTAGCGCAGATCTCCCAGATATTTCATTAAAATTTCTGGGCTTCTCTTGGAGTATCCCCACCTATGCTACATCTTTTTTATATGGGCAAACTGAAATCCACAGTGTCAAGCCACAGAGGTTCTTCTCTTGGAGGCACAATGCTTAAGATGTAGCAATTTCCTCATGCTTTTTAATTGTTTCTTTAAAGCCTGTTTGTCTACAAGATTCTTCAGTATGAAAACATTTTGTATCTGGTTGTCAAGCAACAGATGCTCACTTTACAAATACAAAAACAGCTTAGATTTGCGATTGAAATGCCCCAAGGAAAATTAGGATACAGATAACACAATGCAGATCAGGGAGACCGCTTTAAAAAGCTCTTAAGTGTATATTCCATTATGAGGAAATAAGGAGGCCTGTTTCACAGGAATCAATATGTCACACCAATGAAACCAAAGCAATAATTTTGTATGGCAAATAGAAGTGTCACATGTAGCAGTTTCTATGAAGTAGTCACTACAGTTCATTAATGCAAAGGAGAAATACATTTGATTTTATAATCTCATTTTAAATGAACTTTGTGCTAGTACCTGAATCCATCTTTATTTGCCTCGGTGAGGTGGCAGGTCCCTCCATTCTGACATGGATTTTGAATGCAAGAATTAATGGGTACACTGCAGTCTTGACCCTATTTGGGAAAATTCAAAAGAAACAAGGTTAGTAAGGCTCACATCATCTGAATCAATGTCTCTTGCTCCCTCACTCTGCTCATGGCACCACTTACAAGAGGTCTGTGGTCTTCAGACCCGAGACATCATCTAATGTTCTTTATTGATGATCAGATTTATTCATCACTTCACTGAGAATCTGGGCAAGGAACTGTTCTAAGGGGACTGGTGGGTATCTCGGTGCCATTTCAGTTTCAAGATTGTAAGGAACTCTTTCATTAGATTGTTTTAGGGAAACAGCTGGTTTCACCATTACTCTAACACGCTTTAATGTTAGTTACAAGGAATAGAATGACTCATGACCAGAGGTAAGCAGAAAGCCACACACAGTGAGCACAAGCCCACATGGAGTCAGCACTCAACAACTGCACTTACCAGGCACTCAGTTTAACACTGACACAGCACACAGTGCTCGTTACCAGCATCGTCACAACCCACACGGAAAGTCCCTTTGTATCATGGGAGCTGAGCCTGAATTTCTGCACAGAACACACCAATCAATCATCATCGACTCAGTTCCCTTCTTAAAGAATGCCCTAGAACATAGATCATTTCCAACCGAACCTCACCAGCTTGAGCAACCTCCACTGTTACTAAATTTTTATTGTCCCTTCAAGGCACAGACATATTTCTCTGATCATTATATTCTGCTGATTAGAACAAGCTATTTGTAAAATTGGCAAATACATCAAAGAGTTTGGTCTTGCTTTTCAGTTACTCACACAGTAGAATGGAGTAAAGCCACCTGGAAGCCTCAATACTCAAGGGATCTGTGCAATCACAGGAAGATCAAGAGATCTTCTTCTCTTCCTGCTAAAGATCCTGTTAGCAAGACCTCTGCCAGCTCATCTACTGAAAAGCTGGTAGATTACTGCTGTCAAGATGAGAAAAATATCTTGGGAGATATATTAATTCAGTCCAGGTAGCTGGTTTTCTCGACTGAATTTACAACAGCTGCCAACCCTTTTCAGACTTCACATACCTGGTGTGATGCACTGGAGCACGGCACACTCAGTGGCTACATTCTCACTCTTTATGATGTCTCAGGTATCAAAATGAAGCCTCTTGTTGCTTACTAATTAAGAATGAACTTTGAGAAGCCTAACACTGTAATTGGCAGATACCTGACAATGAGTTGTTCGTCTCAGAATGAACACAGAGAGGTTAGAAAAGGCATAGAAAAAGACAACTAGAATGTTCAGGAGATGGAAATGACTTTAGAAGAGGATACTATAAAGGCTAGGACTCTTTAGTCTAGAGAGAAGAAAACTGATTACAAAATCACAGAGGTAGTGAATGCACCCTTTGTCACACTAAATCCCTCAGTAGAAAAAACAATAATGTTGGAAGATGAACTTAATACAGATAAAAGAAAATACTTCCAAAGTATGAGCTTCTGTGATCTTTTTGCCACAGGAGGTTGTGAAGTGAGATAGCATAAAAACCATTAGACAAACTCAAGTACAATAGATCCAAACCAGACATAAGGCTACAAGCAGACATCAACATTCCTATCTGGATGATGGTGGGTGCTGGGAGAAGTGGAGAGGAGGGTGGCCAGGCTTGTGCACTCTCATCAAGCATGACTGCTGCTGCCCCAGGAGAGGCAGAATGCTGTGTTAGTGCAGTACAGACCCTTGCTCATATTCTTGTGCCAAAGTGGCTCAAAAGGCTCTTGAGAAGGTTCTTTTTCAGAAGAGCCAAGCTGCTCCGTGAAACCAGACTACACAGCTTTGTGCATTATAAGGGGACAGATCTGTCTGGAAAACCACACCAGGGTGGGTGTGATAGGTTTGTCTATGTCTGCACAGGAAGAAAAGCAGCTTTGCATTTTAAAATTCCTGCAACTACAAGCAAAGAGGGACAGCCTTTTCCACAGCTGAATCAGACGAGAAACATTTCCAAACAAGCAGAGAAAGGCCTGGCCACCCCCTGCCTTGCTGTGAGTCCATCCCCCGGCGCAGCAGTGCCGGCAGCACGCGAGGCCCTCACCCAAGGCCTGGCACTGAGGCTTTGTGCTTCATCCGTGCTCCGTTTGCCAAACAGCCTGTCCTTCTCCATTTGACATCCCGAGTGCCCAAATGCCTCAGGCCAGAATTGGGACAGCGCCGAGGGAAGCTCACGCAGGTTTTATTTTGGCACCATGTGGCCCGCAGCACTGTGCGGATGTGAACCATGAAACGCTGACGGTGATCCGCTCCCACCCTGCTCCAGCACTGCCCGTCTCCTGTCCATCTGTGGCCGCAGTCCTGGCTGTTCAGCGTCACTGTAGTGAAGCTGGAAGGTGTTGGGTTTTATGCTTTACCTGTGTCCCTGAAGAACTAATTATTGCATAGATACTTCACTAACATCAGTTACTTCTGTTTCATATGAAGTCTTCATCCCTGTATCACTAAAATATTAAACCCTTGGCAGCCAAGCAGAGCAAGCAGCAAAGCATCTGTTTTTCTGGAGGTTTTTGTCACAGTTGAACACCATGTAAAACAGTCCCATCACTTCTACTATAATTACTCAGATTAATTTGAATGCTCTTGTAAAAATTTAATAAAGATAAATGTTAAAACAAGAGCAAGGCCCTTTCAGTCTCTTGCACTGTCACATGAAATTTAACATGACAAATTCTGCTCCCATTTCTGTGCTGAACATGGCTGAATTATTGACTTCTTGGGCCTCAGGCAGCATGGAAACCCATTAGTATGTGCTGCTGAACCAGACTTAATTGCAACACTAAGTTGCTATGTGGCTTTAAGAAAATGAGAGTCTCTCTGACTCTGTTTACTCATTGTAATAAAACTTAGTCCTTCTCTGAGGATTATCTTCTCTGAGTTGAGTTTATCAATTGCACATTGTGAGCCCACAAAACAAGTACAACTTCTCTAACACAGAAGACTGTGAAAAACAAAGAACTCTGGGAGGAGAGAAGCTGCAGAAAATAGTGGGACCAATAAATCTACAACAAAGCAAGGCCATTTTATTTCTGTATGAGACTGTCACTACCCAGAAGAGCCTAAAGACATTCTAGAAACATCCTTCAAATGAATAATGCAATTCTCTAGTCTCAATTTACAGTAAGACTGTTCTTACTGGAAAAATGGAATTGCTGTCAAGCATCACTAAAATTAATTTATCTGTGAGTTGGGAAATACTCCTTGAATTACATTGCCTGGAAATAACTATTGTTACAAAGGAGAATATTGTCTATTTGCTTCAAGACTAAAGAGCCTTTTAATAAAGTCTGAAGCAGAAACAGAGGTGCAGACTTTGTTTCAAGGACAGGCAACACGATAGGACTGTCTCAGCAATTCACAGAAAGAGGATGAAGGTCCCTCTGTGTGCAATATTTTACTTCTAGAGCTTTTTTAGGACACAACAAACTTTTGTCTAGTCTGATAGGAAGGCATCAGATCCAAAACACTTATGTATGTTCTCTCATTTTCTGTAGGAGTGGAAAGGTTTAGGCATTGAAACAGGAAATTTCTGCAACTTATTAGAAGACATATATGTGCAGAGCCCAGCTGTCCTTGTAAAGCTGAAGTACCTCAGCTGGTCCAGACTTTATCTGGGCTCCTCCAGCTCCATATTTCAGTGAATGTGAACAGAACTATCCAGCATACATAGAAAGAGGCAGCTCTTTGTTTGAAATTACCCATACTGGGCATTAGTGTATCTACAAGCTGTTCCTCAGCACTGCTGTGCCAAACTCCAGCTTTTACAAGGATCCAATACTGGGAACATTATATCATGATCAGTAAAACACCCAATAACAAGTAGCAAAAACTAATAAGGGCCTCAGCAGTAAGAACAAGGGATAATACAGTAAGAAAAGCGCTCATTTGCTTTGACACCATTTCAAACACTGCAGTAATATTTTTCAATTAATTTTCATGAATTAGTATTGTCTATGTAGGCTGAGAGCTTCATTCACTCTTACATGGCAGAGATTTGAGCTCTGTCCAGCCCAGCGTGATCCTTCTCCCGTTTCCAACAGCAGTGGGCACAGATAAGGGGCAGCAGCACCGAGCTCACCACAGGCAGAAGGTGGAAACCTCCTGGTGTATAAAACCATCACTGCTGACTGCAGGAGAAACATGACCCAGGCAGTGAGGAAGACACCTGCAGACAGGCAGAAGTCTCCCCAGCTTCAGTGGTTTGTGAACAGGGAGACCTCTTCCCAGCCAACTACAGCCCTGTTCAATGACTACAGTGTTTCACAGCATGCTGGAAAAATGAGCTATACAACAGAAATACCAAAGTTTATTTGACTTGTTAACAGCATACAATGTGTTCATAATAAATTTTATTTAGATGGTATATGTGGAGAACAGATGGTAGCATTCATGTGTTTAGTAAAAATACTAAATGAAGACAAATATAGTTGATAGAGACTTTAAATTAAGAACCAGGAAATTTTCATAAACAACTTAATTATCAAGGTCTAAATACAGCTAAAGCTTTTAAGGAAAACAGACAAAATTACCATCTACAAAGATACTGTATTGCATACTCTGTCCTTTACATTCCTAACAGTGGGAGTAATGCATCCACATCCAAGTCTCAGTCTCACAAACATTAAAACACTTGTCTTATGGGTGTCCTGGTCAGAAGTTAATAAGAAATCATTACATTAAGGGAAAAGGCTTAGTAAATCTTCCCCTTCATGATAGGCTGGAAAGAAAATTCACAGAAAGATAACAGAGTGTGTTCCATGAGTATATCCAGGAATGTTATTCAAACTTACAAGTATCTGCCAGCTTTAAAATTTTTACCTCCTAATCTTGTGAAATGAAGAATAAATGGACTTTTGCAGCCACTATGTAGAGCTGTGCTCTGCTTCCACAGAGCTCAGCAGGTATTTGAACAAATGGTTTTCTGAATTATTCTGATGTAGGCTGACACACCCACTTGAGTGTTACAACTACACCTGGATGTGCCAGTGGGACCCACCCTTAAATTCAGGCCTGAGAGGTCCAGCAGCAGAATGAAGGGCTAAATGTGGTGTGCAACAATGACTTCCCGATGCTTCATAGAAAAGAATGAGATGAGACAGGATAGAGGAAAGGAGAGGGGGAAAATCCAGAAACAATAGAAGACACAGACACTCAGCTCAGAAAGAGTATTCAGTTATCTGTTTAGAATGGAGCTCTTCTCTTTGAGTTTTACTTCTTTCATACTTAGTAAAGTGAGAACTGTGATCAAAGGTTTTCCTGAACCTGTGCCATGCAGCTATCCAATAAGGTGTAAACTGACGCTAATTTTTACCTAATTACATTTTTTTTACCAATGAGTTCTTTCACCATTTAAATCCTTTATCTCTTGCCAAAAATAGTCAAAATTGTAGGGTAAATTGAAATTTTCCAGGGCAGAAAGGGAATGAGATATCTCGTGAACAAAATTTTATCACATAAACTACAATTCCACTATAAAATTAAGCTGGAAAATAAGAATGAGGTGTTCAGCAGTTTTCCCTGTAATAAATATATTTAGGAGCCATAAATACAAAGAAGCAAGAAGAATTTTGCATAATTGACCAAGGAAACGTGATGCCATGAATTCAGCCTCATGGCCAACACACTAAGTTACAAGTCTGGTAGGAAAAATTCTCAAGTTCTACCCATAATTGTGTCTTTCAGAGCCTTTCAAGGCAGGGAAACCCAATGTTTGCTCTAATGGGATCATGAAAATAAGTTTTACATGTACTGCAAATCTTACAGCAAGTTCTGAAATCTAGCAGGGCATCTGGTGCTAACTGCAGCATGAGGGACTTCATGGACACCTCAGTGATCACTGCAAACACAGTCTTGGGAAGGGAATATTATCAAATAATGAAAGATGTTGCAAATTGAGTGAAGAATGAAACTAACTTTAAGATATAAAACTAATTTAAATTCTTTTGTAGGAACGTCTAAACAATACAGCAGTGGGAATTACTGTTATGCTACCAATGAAGCCATTTGGAACTGATTTCCTGATTGCACTGAGAGTCAGATACATGTAGACAGCTGACACCCTGATATTTATATACAGCAGTGTGAAGCTCCTCAGTACATGCAGGTGATACTGTTTTCCATTTTTATGCTCTTTCTGGCCATGGACACAATGGCTAAGTCTCAATCTGGAAGAGATGTAGCTGATGCTCATTGGCAAGGTCAAACAACTAGAGGAGCTGGCAGGGTGTTCGTCAGATCCATCTGCTCAGGCATATATACAAATTATTTGGCAAGGCATGGATAATATCACAATAATTTTGGATCAGACTGCTTTTAGATTGCCAGGTGGAAGTTGAAAGATTTTGATCATCTGTTGTTCACAAAAATCTTGTGACTCCTTCTTCTGAACACAGACCTTGCTACAGACACACACACCCCGGGGATGAATCCCCACCAGCACTGGGGATGAATTAACTGTTTTTCTTCAGTCACCCATCCCAATGGGGTAATAAAAATGGGCCTTCTGAGGACTGCTGCTTCTAAGCCAATTAAACATGAAAAATTAATTTATTTCCACCCACCCCTAGTTTGGAATAAAAGTTTTTTACTATAAATCTGAATTTACCTAGAATAATCTTGTTTATTTCAGTTCAGTATCACTGTTTATACAGCTGTACTTACATTGACACATCCATACTACAACAGAGCTGTCTGCTGATCACAAACATCATGGAAATACTATTTGCTAAATGGCACAGAAGGTAGGTTATGAAGAGACACTGATATTGTTCTTGTGCTGCCTCTCCCACCACTCAGCTGATTTAGCTTCCTCTGCAAACTTTGTCAGTGTTACTACCAAAAGTAAAAATACAGACAATATTTACACCCCACCATCTTCAGCATTGTACAGTTACCCCCTACCTCAGTCTAACTTCATCTGGTGTCTGATTAAACAATAATTGGGCATGGCAGCAGCACTTCTTAGTGACTTCCTTGTCCTTGTTAATAAATCACAATTGTCAATTCATAGCAAATTAGGCAAACTCTGCTCTCTTAAGCCTCATTTTATTTAAATCAGAAAGATTTATGATCCTCCAGGGTATAATACACCTTCCATTACCTCTCCAGCTAGTAATCAAGAATATGCCTGTCAAAGTCAAAGTGCAAGGATTCGTCATATTATTTTTTTAAAACTCTGGTTCTTCTCCTATGGGTATGAAATTTAATTCTCTGTGGACATCTGAGGTTTATTTTGTAATTATATTAATTACCACGTAAATCCTGATTGCCCTTCCAAACCTCTCCTTACATAAGCACTTTGGGTTTCAGTGGTCTTTTGGGCTTTTAATCAATGACAGAAGATATGTCATTAATCCATCACAGAGTCAATTCACACAGCACATGCCTGAAACGAGTCCAGAGGTGCCAAACTGGAAGGGGCAGGTGCTCTGGGGCTTGCAAGGTTACAACTGGCTGATCCAGAGCATTGTGTGAAGGTTTTGGGAGATGTAGAAGAAAATTAGGGACACTGAAAATAGTTAATTTTGCCAAGGGTTGACTCTATACATAAAACACAACCCAATATATTTGATGTAAACCCAACACTGAATATTTCATATGCAGTCTCTAATTCAACCAGTATTTATAAATGAGAACAGCATTTTCAGTACCTTCAAAATACTTAAGGGCCTATTTATTTTTAAATATATTTTGCCATGACAATAAAACTTTCCCTTTCAGGCTATCGAAAGTCTCTTTTAATGTGAACTCTGTAGAGAAATTTGTATAGAAAACAAAAATACTATCAATATGATTTAAGAAATAAAATAAAATGTAATTGTTGTATTTTAAATTAACTATGCCTAATACTTAAGCTATTGAACAGCCTGCATGGAGAGGAGGGACAGACACATTACAAGCAAGAACCCAATGAGACCTAACATGAGGCAGGGCTTATGTGATTATGAAATCTCTCCAAAGAGCTCACTAGATTTGTGAAATAAACAGAGCTAAAGATGCTGGAAGAGTCACAGTCCCTTTAAAGAACCTTCTGCTCTTGTATCCCTGTGTGTTAATGATGCAGGTGTTTGGTTTGCAACAGCTCTGTGCTGATAAAAGGTCTCACTCTGAAATACAAGTCATAGCAGCAAAAATGCCATTATAATCTGTTTTGCTCGTGGAAGTTCTGCAAAACTTCCCCTACAAGGTGTTCCAGTTCAGAGACACAGCAACCTGCTCTGGTATCAGCCTGCTAGTGGCTGAACTGCCAGGTAACCCAGGCAGGCAGCAGTGATTTCAGACTCAAACATGCACATGAATCTTTCAGACTACAAAACAAGTGAAACATGACCACTATAATAACGAGCAAGAGCACAATATTTTATTTCAGAGGTGCTCAGCAGTACAAGGAGGGGAGCCTGGGGGCCACGGAGGGGTCAGAGAGCTTTGGGACAACCTTACTCTCAGTGTTTGTGCACTTACCCCTACACACTAATCTAATCTAATTCCCAAACAAGCCTGGCATTAGATAATTTCTATTAACAGGAGTGGTTTACTCCTCTTTTCATCTTAGCCTACTTATAGCAACTTCATCAATTCCATCATCTCCAAAGGAAAGGAGAAAACAAGGCAATCAAGCTCCTAGGACAATCTCTGCTCATGTTCTTGGACAACAAAAGAAACCCAAAAGCCATATCATCAAGTGCAGCCCATGCCAAGAAAGCCTCAAGGATAACAGATGACAGAAAATCACAAAGAAGCCTAACAATAAGGATTTTCAGCTGTGGCCAACTACGTCAACTGGTTCAGTCATGCAGAAATGGTGGGATGCAGAAAATTAAGACCTGGTTAAACAGGACTTGATTAAGCAAAGTTACAGCAACCAGCAATCACCTGAAAGACAGACAAACCACAGAGGAAGAAAAATTTTTAATTAGTGTAATAGGACCACGCAGACAGAAGGACAAGAGCCTGAAATCCAGACTAAATGCCAATAAAAACTTCTCCTTTACCCTGGGAAAAGAAAGATTGGAAGTCTGGTCAATCCAGGCATTTAGAACTAGACCAGGAAAACAGCAGTAAAACCAAAGTGAGGGGGAATAATCCACATTGACAACAGAATGAACGTGACAGTGCCCACCTGTGGGGACAGCTCCCTGTTCCCCTGAACTGCTCAGCTCCTTCTGATGCAGCACTGCATGAACACAATAAATGCCTGAAGCTGCTCAACATCTGCTTTCTTGTTGGCCTAACAAAAATGGAAATACTTCTTCAGAGCTGGCTTTATTGTTAAGAGCCCTCATTAGAGCCTGCCACACCACATGAGTATGTTTTTACAGGGCCTGTGGTGGGTGTGTTCATGCCTCGACGCCTTCAGCCAGCAACTGGGGCAGTAATCCCTCCCTAAGCCTTTCATTTTATGCCCTTCTACATGTAAATCTCCATTTTCTTTAGACCTGCTGCAACAGAAAGGGCAAAAAGAAAGAAACACAAGTCTGACTGATGCATGGTAAGTTTTATAGAATAAGCATATGCAAGAAAATATTGTGATTTCTGCATTTTTTTTCTGCCCTAGGAGCTTTATATGAAATTATAACCACCCACTGCTGACACTGGCGTTTGCCCTGAAAATCCACACATAAATACAGGTCTACTCATTTTATGTGGCCACCCATTGCCTCTCATCCCTAAAGGCTTTCTCTTTTATTTTACTATGCGTGGAAAAGGCTTCTTCAACGTTCATTAATAAGTATTTTCAGTATGGTTAAAACGATCAAACAAAAATAAAACACCCCAGATCACATAAACACACACTCCAGGAGAATTTATTAGAATGAAAGTTCAAGGCAGAGCCACCTCACACAAACAGCACTGATTTCTTCACATGAAAACTTGGCATTGAGCTGACATTCCACTGCCTGTCCCCCTGACCCTGACACTGGGGGAGAGGAGAGGCCGAGGCAGAGCAGCACGTGAAGGCAGAGAGGCTCTCCTGGCTCCTGTGGATGAGGGCAGGCTGCTTAAAGCCCCTTCCAGTTCTAGCTTGGGGATTTGTTGTGTGCTGAAGGATGCACGTGGGGCCTCGTGTGTGTTAATAGATCCAGAGAAACCAAAGCACAGAGAGACATTTGCACACAGCATCAGCCTCACAAAGGAGGCACAGACTCTCACACAGCTGACACTCAGCAGCAGCCAACTCTACACTGGGTTACATCTCCTCAGCCCCACCCAAATCAGCATCACTGAGAAACATCCCTGTTGGAATAAAGTTTCTGTCTGGCCCTTGAGCTGTGAGAGCTGCCCCCAGTACCCTCAGGTGAGCAAACACCATCACACCTACACTGACTTCTGTGCTGAATCCTCCCTGAACTGCCATTATTGCAGGGCTCTGACAGATTGTTTGTGTAACACCACAGAACCTCTACATGGCAAAGTGCAGATGCAGCAAACTTCCCGTGCTCCAAGCCAAGGCAAGGCCAGGTGAACCCCCACGGGGCAGGGCTACAGCCAGGGCAGCTCTGAGTGCCTGCCAGGGGCACGGGGTCAGTGCTGACCAAAGCTGCTGCCAGCCCTGTGCCCAGCAGCCACAGCTCCTGCTCAGCTGCACTGACCCCCTCGAGTGCTGGCACATCCCTTACATCTGTGCACAACATGGGATAGGTGTGAATCCCCCGTGTCCCAGAGACATCCTGCTCTGAGACACTCCATTTCTAACCTTGTTTCCAGGGATGAAAACCAGGACTCAGGGGTGGGGAGGGGGAAGAGCCAAATTCCTAGCAGAATTTTGGAGCCAGCGTCCTCACTAAATATCATTCTGGCTTCACTATAATGCCTCCCACCACAAGAGTCTGGCTGCAAAGAATGCTGTCTCTCCAAAGCCCAAGAGCTTTACCCAGGATTTTTCCAATTGTATCTGTCATTCTGGATGATTGGTGAAATTGCTTGAACCCTCAAGATACCGCAGTGCTGCAAGAAAAGGCAGGACACTGGCTGAACTCAACAGGGAGGTGAATAGATTTGGATAAAATTTAGAGCAACTCTACCACAGACACGCATCAGCATCTGGTGCCTGAAGCGTGGGATATGAGCTGTGCCAATTTCACCTATCTTCACTTTCCATTTCAGACAGCTCTCAGTGACAGCAGAACCCAGAGGTGACAGACATCCTGCATTCCAGCAGCCCCAGCTCCTTCACCTGAGCAATCAGAGGGCTGTGGAGATTCCGAGGCAGGCACTGCATTTCCTATTCTGGGTTGGCAATGTTCTTTTATTTCAGATAAAACAAAGATGTATTTTAAACTCTTTTCCCAGTTCTACAAATAATTCCATTAGAAAGAAAGTATTCTGCTTCATTTGTTGCTACCTCAGTTTTAAGAAAAAAAAGTACAAAAGACAGAGATCAGCCAAAAAACTCCAAAAGGGCATTTTCAGAATACAGCAATGACAAAATACACTGAGTGTTTGTTTCACTTACCTTAGTTTTTGCTACAGCTATTCAAGTGAATTCTTTTTCAATGGCTTATTGATTGCAAGTGTGATTAATCTCTTGAATGCTAACACCCATGGACCCAATTTTCAATATCAATGGGAATATTGAAAAGCCACACACTCTTCAGGATAAATGAACTGGTAGGTTCCTGTTGTCTATTTACCAGCCCCAGCTGCACTCACACACGCTGGCTCTGCAGGTGGCCAGCAGCATTTGCAGCAGGAGAAAGCTCCATCTCTGTACTTACAATCATACTTTACAATCCAAACCACACGTATTATTTAAATAATCATTCAAAGAATGCTGCAGAGAAAAGAAAAAACCCCCAACCCAGTGGATAACTACATCTATGCCTGTGTTTAATACGAAAACATGACTTTCATAACATGAAGAGTCAGGTCCTGCCAGCACTGGTGGCACCCTGGAGCTCCTGCTCATGAGCCTGCCAGATGCTGGAGGTGCCATATGCCACTTTGTGGGGCTTTCTCCCCAAACTACCACCACAACAGCACTGTTTCAACCATGGCTTATTTACAGCAAACACATTAATCACCCATTTTATGGAAAGAGCAGCAGCAAGGATCGTTATCAGCACAGCCCTGCCCGTTCCTGAGTAAGCAATCTCTGCTTCTGTCCTCATCAAACACCACCATGGCCCTCTGGCCTCACAGCTCAGGTGGTCCCTGACTTATCTCACTTTGGAGTTTACTCAAACCATCAAGGGCAGCACTAACATTGCTAAAAGCCCCACAAGGTATACATTCAATAGCAAAAACATCTCTGTGAGCATGAGAGGAGATGGAACTGTCATCAATGTGATAGCGAAAAACAGACCACAGGCTTTGGAGAACACAGTTAACTGGTAAAATGTTCTGATTCATCAGGCACCACTTTGGCAACTGCTAACTTAGGTGGCTGTCTGCTAGCTGACCTACTGTTTTCTTTCTGAAGGCTGGCATGAGCACAGGAACCCCAGAAAGCTGCTTGTAATGTCTGTCCCTTCCCAGGGAACATTATAAAGCCGTCAGCTTAAATTTGGAAAAAGGGTGGGTTTTCACTTTATTGATGCACTCTTCCACACAGGATTTTTTTAAAATCTACATCAAACAAGGAAAAACAAATGCTGAGAGGGCAGATTTAGGGCAATTTATCAAGGTCTGGGAAATAGCTTCCAGATGGATGGAGCTGTTTGGTGCTGGCTGGTGAGAAGGAAGCAAGGTATTGTTATTGAATTAGCATGAATCTCTGGTGGAGAACTGCGTGGTAGATAGAGTGCTCCTTTCATATGGTTTGCATTTGGACCTGTCATATTTCATTTTTATTCAAAAACCTGTGGTAAAGACACACAGTTCTTTTTTGCTTATTAAATTTCCACCAATTCTCCCTGAACTGTTATCCAGTCAGTATTTTTAAACTCTGCTCCAAGTGCCATGCCTGGTCTGTTTGCTCTTTGCCATGCTTGGCTGACAGCTTGGTGCTTACAAGTTCACAAGTGGTTTGGGGTTTTGCATTCACACACTGATGTCACCTGAGAAAGTGTGTGAGAGAGGAGAAAAGCTGGATGCTCTACAAGGTGTTTAAACTGAGTCACTTCAAGCATTTATCAAAGCTCTTCTGAGGAAAATTATGCATCCTGAGGTTTAATGCACACTGCAATGTGCTAATAAACTAGAGGATTACTCTTGATTGTTCTTTTTAATAAATCCTGCCTTCATAAACATGTCTTCTAGTAGTTCAAATGCATCTGTACTAGTGACTTTGTGAATAAGAAATACTGCAAAAAAACCAAAAGAACAATCAGGAACCAAAAATCTAAGGGCCAAAAAAGAAGATATGCTCATAACTAACAAACTTTTACTTAGAATAACCTGAATACCTACTCCATGATACAGGTCTTACAGTGTAAGACATACACAAAGAGTTAGGCATTTTCCTGCTAGTTCTGAAATAATTCACTTCTCAAATTTCCATCTGAAGAATTCAACCTAATTTATGTTAAACATCAAAGTAAAATGACCATTCTTGTACTAACCTGAGGAGATAAACAGATTGTTATCAAGTAGTTTCAGCTAAATAAATTTTTGACAATATGTCTTTTAAATCCTAGAAAAGTTGCTGGTTGCTATGCCAATGGGTAGAAGGATTTTTAATGACAGGAAGTTTCCAATGGCTTTTTCAATTATTTAGGAGAACTGTTATTATTCTTGAGTACTAAGTGTAGGGGCACTGGGGTGAAATAGAAGAAATGAGCTTTATATCTTCCCTTTTCCAGTGTTTCAGGGATCAATCACAATTACTCTGGGATGTATTCCAGGCAAACAGAGAAGCGAAAGGGTGATATCATCATAACCAATTAATTCCTAAATCCTACCTGAAATGTAACACATGGATACTTGTGCTTACTTCCCACATGTATGTCTGGTTTTGCCCTTCTTTTTTCCCTATATTTCTTATTAATTTGTGTTTTATGAGCATCTGTTTCAACTGACCAAGAAATATCCAAAGAGGCAAATAAAATCACAAGCTGCAGGATGCAGCCTACTTAGGCCATAACATCTGAAACCCCCCAGGCTGTGAACAGATCATATGCCTCATTTATTACTTATACTTAATCCTTCAGCTACTGACTTCTGAGCTAGATTTCCAGCTATATCAACGCTGGGACAGTGCCTTGGTGTCCTCAAGCTCTCACGATGCAGTGTGAACAAGGGCAGCTGTACATCACTGCTGAAGAAACTGCTTTACTCAATAACAATTCCCCCATTTTCCAATGTGTTATCAGGAAGCTGACACTGCTCACAGTGTCTGGCATCCACAGAATTCACATTTGCAGATCCCTTTGTGTTTTACATTACTGCTCTGAAGTCAGAGACAGCTGAGTTAGAGGTTGTGTCTGATCAGTGATCACCTTTCTGTTAATCAGTCTGTGTAAGTTGGATGCAAACTGGCAGGTATCAACATTCTGTCACTATAGACCAGACTCATTTAAACTACCTCCCCTTGGGCTGGAAGCCTATGAAATGTTGTTGTGGTTATCTTGTTCCTGGCAAAGAAAAAGAAACTAAAAGGAAGATAAAACCAACTTGCTGTTTCCTATGGATGTCTACATTACAGAATCAGGGAATGCCCAAGGTTGGGAGTGGCCTCTGGCCACTTTGTACAGTCCAACCACCCTGGTCAAAACAGGGTCAACTACAGCAAGCAGCTCAGGATGATCAGTGTAGTCACAGCATAAGGCAATGCCATTCCAACTGCACAGGATAAAATCTGTAGCAGGGTGCAGCTGAAAAGTCACACACAGCCTGCTGGAGCAAGGGATCTTTAGAACTCAGGTGCCTGGAAAATTAACTTCTCATGGTACAACAATTAAAAAACCACAACTGATGGGTAACAGTTTCTTGCTTCTCATGTAGTCATACCTTGAAACCAAAAGGGCAAGTGCACTGATAAAGCTCCACTGGGTCACTGCTGCAGGTCCCATTGTTCTTACAGGGGTTGGAGAGGCAGGGGTTACACTTGGACACAACACTGAGATCCACTGGCTCTGGAAAGGCAAACACAGGGCATTAACAGAGAACTGCACTGCAAAATTAACACTTCCCATGCACACACAAACATCTTTTCCTAAGCACATACTGTGGGTGCATTGCACAACACCATGGGATTCCCAGGGATCAGAGAGGCTTTAAGTACTTAAATCAAGTGCTAGGCAAGTCTCAATGATGCTTATATTCTCCTGAAGATGCAAACATATGCTCCGAAAAAAACATGTTGGGAACCTCCAGGGAGTGGGTTATATATATGGCTTTCAGCAATTTTTCCTTTTCTCAGTGCTGGAAATCCTGCAATAGCAACTCCAGGGAACTGTAATCTGACATTTCTATGGCTGATAACAAGAATGAAAGTGCAGATTCGACAACATAAATAAAAAACATGCACAAGAAAGATTTAGTTAGAGGCTTATGGGAATATTTAGGTGCAAAGTGCTCTACCATCCTTAATTTTAAGAGTTCTAAAACTCTTTTTTTCCTGTTCTACCCAGAAGAATGATCAACACTGAGCTATCTCAGCAAAGTGCAATAAAGCCAAATATGCAAAGATGTAAATGTACACAGGTAAATACACATGGCCATATTTAAACCATCTAATAAACCTCATATTTTCAGTAGAAATCTTCCAGAGAAGTAGTGAAGTTTGTAGGTGAGCAGGAAAATGATCACAGACTAAAACAATACTAAGTACATTTAGGGTCCAAAGTCAATCAGTATTTTATGGTTGAGATTTTCCAGAAAGCTAAGTTAGGCAGCTATATTCACAGTTCAAACACGGTGATTTTTTAAATGGCCACACTTCAAATATGTAAAAAATAAAACCTAACACTTTAAAGTGGCTTAAATTATATCAGGCAGTAAAGGCCTTAAAATAATTTTATTTCATTTTTAAGGAAATATATTTTAAAGTAACTTAAAATCAGTCCTGTACTAATCAGAAGTGGGCAGAGAGATTCTGTTACTGCATGATAAATGGTAAGAAGAAGCAAATTGTGAACACCCTGAAAGTGAGGGAAAGAAGCTCATACTCGAGAGAAGGTGGAGCTCTCGAGTTACCAGAACTAGGGATGAAAAAATCCCTTCCAGTCAGGAATTTGCTTTGAATCATCCTGCAGGAGTTATAAACCTTCACTCTTTACTTTTAATACTTGCAGAGCATCAGCAGGGGTAAGAACATGGCAGAAATGGGGAGTGAAGGGTCTCAGGTGATGAGCATCTGCCAGGTAAGGGCTGCGTCCTGGTTCTGTACTGATGGTGGGGCCATCAGGGACTGACTGGAGAGTGCCACGTGCAGTAATGAGGGGAAAATACACAGGAAGAAACGAAACCAAATACTAAATAAAGGACTGTTGTCATCCTGTTCAATCTTTGTGTCTATGTCTAACTACATGCCATGCATGTTTTTCTCTTGGAGTTAAGACAGCAAGAGGAAATCACACCTGAATTCCTGGCACTGACAGGGGCTGGAATGTGACATATCTGAGTTACATTTGTCTTGATGGTAAAATATACAAAGAATAAATGAAGGCAGCTCCTCTGAGAGCTCATGATACAGGCAGCAGTGCTGTTCTTTTAGATTTAGAGGTCAGTAAGCCAGAATTTGTTCTATTATTTATTTATTTCATAATACGCGTACATTTTCCATTTATTTCTATGGCATAGATCAAAGCTAATCAATGTAGGAGCTAATAAGAACAGTGTTAGTTCCTAGCAGTTAAGTAGTTCATTACTTTGCCCTTGTGGATTTGATTTATAAATCCATATAGCAAAATGCCCTCAGCCCAGCACATTCCTTTCCTCTGCTGCATAGCTGGGAGGGCAAGTTAATAAAAAGCAGAGCTGAGTTTGCATGACTTGCACATAACACACTTTTATTTTCTTGGCTCTGCTGAGACATAACCTCCTGCTCAGGCATAGGCTAAAAACATATTTTTAACAAGAATAAGTTAAACTACTTTTTTTTGGTTTGTTTTTTTTTTTTTTTCTCCTTTTTCTTTTCTGTAAAAGTTCCTGGAGGTCACAGAGGAGACCTGGGCATGACCCTCGTGCAGCACCTCAAGGTACCCAGCCCAGCACAAGCTGACTCCTGGTGCCACACTCAGGGTCTGGGGGAGTCAGAGCTCTGAACTCCCTGAAATGGCAAAGGGGTGCAGTCAGACTGCCAAACCATGCATTGGTTTTCAAAATAGATGTATTGTGATGAGCAAAGGTGAATTTTTCTGAGGCCTGGAGCTTCCTGGACTTCAGTGCCACTTGTTCAGACCATCAACAGTTTCTGCCTGTGCAAAGATCAGTTCCAAATCAACAGTTTTTTTTTCTTTTCTATTCAGATAAAGCAAGCCATAGAGAGTTCTGGGATATTAGAAAGCATACCAGCTAGCGGACCAATCTAATATTTACATAAGAAGCATACAACTTCATTTAATATCCTGAATTACAGATTTACTTATCTCTTGCCTAAGATTTGCTTGTTTAGTTTAGAGAGAAAGTGACCATAACTATTGATACAGCACAGGTTCAGAATGAAGAAGGCATCTAGCTTCTCTTCCTGGTTTAATTTTCAGATCCTGTTTAATATACAAATGCAATTATTTTCTTTAGTTCACTTCATGGAACAAGTGCATTATTTCGTATTTTTAGTACTTAGGGTATATATATGTACTTCACATTTGAGAGACTGTTGTAAAGTCTGTAGTTTGATAATTATAGCCAGAGTTCTGATAGTTTTGAGACTGACATTTCAAAGTAATTAAATTATAAGGTTACAGTTATTAAAGATATATTTGAAAGGACATAAAATTCAGCTCAGCCTTGGGAACCTGTGTTTTAAACCCACCTCAACACTATGATTTGTTTGTTCAGCAGTTTAATTCCAGCATCTATAAAATCACCCTGCCAGGCAGTACTGTAAATGGGCACGGCACTCTGAGAGACATAAAAACAGGCTTTATGCCCTCATTTCCATTTCTAAGAGAGGCTACTGATCCATCTTCCCCACTATAAATATAGCTCCAGCCTCACGTACTTGCTGGTAAGCTAAGCAAACCTCCTACCTAAACTTTTTTTTTTTAACAATGAGAACATACAGACATGTCCTAATCTTCATTCACTAACGAGCTACTTTATCCACAAAAAAGTGTGCTCCTTATCATCTGACTGCTGTCTAATGCAACACACTCCTGTTACTGAGTGTCCCAAATTGTTCAGAGCTGCACCTCAACCTTCTGAATGAATACACACTGAATTCACACACGACACATTTTCCATAATCTGCAGTTTCTGATACAGAGCTGATGACAACAGTTTGCAGATCTGCAGATGAAAATGTAATTTTTGGTAAATATTTGCTTTCTAGAAGAAATCTCAGTTTCTAAGTTTTCAAGTAAATGTACATAATAACTACAGTGCTCTATATTTTTATAATAACTCTTATTTTACTGAAGTTTTTTGGGGTAGGTTAGAGGCCAAACCCAATGATTTGCTGCAATAAGTTTTAACAACACCCTATATGCTAAGGTGCCATTATAGATTCTGGGGTGAGCAACAGGAGCACTCACTGCTCTGAGGTTCCCTGGTTTTCCTTCCAGAGGAGCAGTTTGTGAAAGAACACCAGGAAACACAACTCTGAAGGAACGCGACGGTTCGGAAAACGACAAAAGCCAAACCCAACTCCCCCATAACCACACTCCAAACCCAGGAGCGTAAAACCCACACCCTGCGAGCAGGACAGAGCGGAGAGCTGCCGGCAGCCCCTACCTTTGCACTGGAAGTGGTGGGTGGGGGTGGTGAGCAGCAGCCTGTCCACCATGGCTTCGGGGCCGCGGCAGCGGGCGATGCCCGGCTCCTTGTAGCCCGCCTTCACCCACTCGGAGAGCCAGCGCAGGTGGCAGTCGCAGTGCAGGGGGTTGGTGCCCAGAGCCCTCGTGGTGCAAAACAATTAGCACAGGTTACTTGGCAAAGATCACAGCTCTGACCTCACCGAGGCACATTTTAGTCTACATTTCTACGGGAATGGTTTGTTTCACAACGTGGGAAGGATCTGACGAGTATTCAGGAAGTATTTTAGATTTATCTCCTGCAGTATTCCCACTCTTCTCCTTTCTTGCCGTCATTAGTTAGGAAGTTGAATAAATACCTAACCAGAAATCCCTTTTTCAAACAATTGTTCTTGAACAACGTCACCAGACATATTGCTTTCATCAAATTCATCACATTGGCTCCCTTTATTTAATTCTTTGTCCTTCCTGAGCATATTCTAAGAGTAGATTGTGTAATTTAGTTTGAATCTGATGACTCACATTAATCCCTCCTCACCAGATGAAATACACACACAGAGGATACCTCCTTTTTCCAAACTGCAACCTGGAGTCTGCTAAGTTTATTTATGCCTTTGAAAATACATTTGCTGCTTAATTCATCATTTGAGTTAGGTCATAGAGTTGAAGAAGATGAATTTATATAGTGAAATGATAATTATCAGAATTTTTTCTTTATTCATGGACATCTATCCAAAAGAACTTTTAAACCTTGAATTAGGTGCTGCCTTGACTCATTTGTACTTCTCTTAAAGAAAGTATCTTTTCAGGTGATCAGTCAGTTACAAAAAGTTCAGATTTCAGAAAAGCCAGTTTAAACCCAACTAATTTTTGAAAGTTTGAAGAAATGTATGTTGAAAGTCTAAATTTGTTTTGCTCAAAGGAAACATAAGACTTTAGCTGTACAACACCTCAACTGCCATGGGAAGAAAATTATGTAAATAAAGAACAGCATAGGGAAGAGATACTAAAGAAACCAATGATTCAAATTGGTTTTTAGGCTTTAAAATTTCTACATATGCTATAAACTATTTTTAAGATGGTACTTTAAACTCAAGCTTCTTTCAAATAAAAACATACCAGGCAGGATATCAGGACAGAAACCTCAGTAAATTTGTTGATACATTTCTATTGGAGTGACTAATGAACCCACTGTGCCCTAGACAGATTCATAATGAGAGTTCATAGGTTCAAACCCTGTCTGTGGCTCATTCATCAAAATTAAATGTGTACTGCAGCTCAGCATTAAAAAATATCCATCCATTCCTCCTGTAAATCCATTGCTTACAATGGAAAAAAACTACTGGGTTGACTTTTTGACCCTGTAACTGTGATCAACTGGCTCACTTGTCCAAGGTCAAACAAAATGCTGCAGTGAAAGCTGCAATGAGAAATTTTTAGTGCTGAGCAACTACCATATATAAAATGGGAGTGGGAGGACAATGGGAAACTCGTTACCATGGTAATTAATATTTATAAACCACATTAGAAATAAAGCTGCTCTCTAGACACTAGAGATGATTACCAACAACACTGTTGACAACTTCAGAAATTATCACATGTATCCTTCCATTCTTCTGGTTATAGCCTGTGTTTTGTTTGGGGATTTTGTTTGTTTGTTTGCTTTTTTTCCTTTGTTTTTTCCTTTTTTTTTTTCGTTTCTAGGAACTATAGTGAATTCTCATATTTTCATTCCTGAGTTTTAACATACTATCTCTATTTCTTTGCCCATTAAAGCAAAAACTGTCAAAAGGCAAAAATATCTTGTGCTGCAATGAAATATCACCAGCAGCATTTTCAAAATGTTGGGCAGAGATTTCTGGTCAGGCACTTGTTTTGTTTACAGGCAGCTCTGAATAAAGTCAATTAAAATAACCCTATCCATGATAATGTTGAAAAAAAAAGAGGAGGGGACAGCTTATTTTTATAGGTAATTAATAAAATATTGAGTAAAGATGAGATGATGCCACATGATTAGGAATCAGTTTATGTGTGGGCAGTATTTGGGACACATAACCAGTGAATGATGAGGAGAGCAAGTGCAGGAACTGACCTCACTGGGAAGGTCCCAGATCTATCCCAGCAGATTTTGGGTTCTCTTTAAGTAATATTATACATGCTCTTGCAGTAGTGCTGTAACATTCTTATCATTGCCTAGACTAAAAAAGTTAGTAGAGTCATGGCTTAAATAGACAATTATGTAAGTCTACTAATTAAAGCAATAAATAGCAAACAAAACCAGTGTATAGCACATACAAACCTTCCTCCACATTTAGTGAGATAAGGCTACACAGTTTGGGATAATATTTCCATGACAGTGATATGATGCTTACAATGTAATGGAAATTTGGTGAACATTTTCCTGTAGCCTTTAAAAAGCTATGGAGAAAGTGATTGAAATGTCCAGATCTCACTTTTGTTCTTCCAGTTACAGACCATCTCAAAACTATTACAAAAGGCTCTGACTAAAATCCATAGTTTTGCTTATGCTACACAAATATCTCTTTGCAATTCTGAAGGTTAGTTTGATGACTCCTTGTCCTGACCCAGGAGGCCCAGGCTGACCATCCTACTCCACTCCATGGTACTCAGCTCTCCCCTGCTGTAACACCCTCAGCCACACACCTTGCCCATCCAAGATAAATCTTTGCTCTCCCATGCTTTAAGAGTTTGATGAGTAGCAACTCCTTGTATAATTTTCAAACTGACTCTGAGTGCATGTTTTTTCCTTGAAGATCTATGTATCAGGAGGAGCTCAAAAAGCATTTATTTTCAATTATGTATGACTTGGTTTGAGTAAGCACAGCTTTTTCTGGCATGTGAAGAATAAATCCATCGCCGTTGCTAAAAGTTTCAGGATCCTCTTTAAGAAACTGGAGAGCACAATTGCACTGTAAAATTCAACTGCTCAACCGTGCAAATTACACCCCAGACAGGTCTTATTTATTTTATGGATCCTATTTATTACTGTTCATTTGAGCTTTGTGTATTTTACATTTCTGGCAGCACATATATCTAAACAGAAAGACTGCAGAGATTGTATTGGGCCAAAGGGGGTTTTATCACTCCCTGAGGTGAACGCTTTACCCAGGAAAAGTGGATCTGCACTTCATTTAAAGTAAACCCCGAGGGAAATCCAAACAAATGGGACACAAGATGTTTATTTCTTGAGTTCTAAAAATACTCCCAGCAGCCAGATTCCCAGTATGGAAGGTGTCACTGCACTTCCAAAAGGAGGTACGGGGCTTCAGCTCAGTCAGACTTGCAATCCCAAACAACACACAAAATGACTTGACTAAACTGGGAACAGGAAAAACAAATACATTTTGTGCAAAACCAATGATAACAAGGTGTAAGCTGGAAACAGAGAAAGTTATTTCTCTGCTTAAGTTGCCCAAGTCTCTCACATGATTTCTGTCCCTACCAATCTGAGATATTTTTATTTTTTATTATCCAGAGAGAGAGACATAAAGCTGCTATACAGAAACACACAGTCTGAGGATGTATGTGCTATCCAGAATACATGTAAGTACAAACTCAATCTTGTGTTCAGAAAAGTGTTTTGGAAGGCACGTTAAAGGTTGCAAAGAGACAATAAATAGACATAAACCTATGTTAAATGCACACATATCTGCTTGCGTGTCTCCACATGCGTGTACATCAGCATCGGGGCAGAAAACATCCCTATCAGCCTGTGAAACCACTCCCTGCACAGAGGGACCAGGACAGGCCCAGCCCTCTGATTAACTGAGGACAGTAATCAGCAAACATGCTACACAAAACTGCTTTTCCTACATCTGTTATCTAATTGTGTGAAGTATCACACATTATCTCAGTGAAAAAGCATTCGCTGGTCACTCAAGTTTAGTTTGGAGCCATTGCAGCTCTTTGTGTGTCCTTTCATCAACTGAGCTGCATTTGAAGGTATCCTGGCCCTCTACCAGTACAATAGTAATTTCCTCAAAAAGCTGAAATGTCTAATAATTTTTGAAAACTATGGAACAAAGTATTAATGCTGTGAAATGAACAATTTCCATGTCATTAAATATATGTCTGAAGCAGTGATTCATCAACAAGTTCATATACTGACAACATTGCAGTATGCAAAACATATGACACTTATTAAGCAAAGAATTCACATTTGCTTAATATTTGCTCTTTGTGGGAGGTTTTCCTGTCTCACTCTCACACCATAATGTGCTCTGCATTTCACATTGACAATGCTGAAAGAAAACCTTAAACACAAAGTCCACAGCAGAGGAAACTGTCACACTTGCTCATTTGGTTTTCCTTATGAAAATATTTTTATAACTCATAACAACAGGTTCTAGCATTTTTTTTTTCCTTTGAACAGATGCACTATGAATATTCAGAGCATAATATGAAAAGTGAGCAGGAAAAACAGAAAAGCTGTACAATCCTAGGTTTGTAACAATATGCACTGTTTTATAAACCTAACACCATCAATCAAAGAGATGAACCCAGGCAGGAGTACTTACAGATGGGACAGGGATACCAGGTCATTGAAAGAACCTTCAGGAACACTGGAAATATCATTTCCATGGAGTGTCCTATAAGAGGGAGAAGGAGGAAAGTATCAAACCACAGCATTTTTTTCTGGTCTCTGCAAGTGAAGGAATTGATGCTTAAAATGGGTATTTCGTTTTGTTTCTCTGAGAGTTTCTATGACTTTCATAACTCATGAGTTCCACGCTTTATCATTTCTACCTCTAGATGTTGGCATTTGAAACAATGATACAATCAGATTTGTTGGTGAGTACTGTTGTAAATTAAAAAGGTGATATACTATTTATGCAATTAAAAGTGTATTGATGACAAGTAGACCCTCCTATACAGACCTGTGTTCTCTCACAGAATCCCATTAGCCAGAAGCACAGTAAAAACAGAACAGGGGAAATAAGAATTTTGAAAGTTAAATTAAATATTGACTTCCAAGAGATCCCAGGAGAGAGCAAAGGTCCCTGAGGGCAAATATAGCTGCACTTTCCCATTCTTACAGTAGAAAATAACTGTTTGTGCTACCAAAGAAAGCACCTGAAATCAGTTGGTTTAGGACATTATTCACCCTGTGCAAGGAAACTAAGATTTTTCTAGCAGGGTTTTCAAGACCCTTGTGAAAGGATTCTCCACTGTTTCCAGGACAATTTAAGCACCCACTTTATCTCTTTTCTACGAAATACATTTATGTGTGGGTTACATAGGGAAGCATAAATGGGAATTACTGGCAGTGCTCAGGCATGGCAGAGGAGGGTGGAAAAGAGAAAGCTGCTGTGTATCAGTTTTGCAGCAGATCTTGCCCTTGAGTCATTTATTTTCTGACTTACCTGGTGGTTTGCTGATACAGCATGATAAATCATATTTTTTATTTCTGTGAGTGTACATATTGTTGAACATTGAGTTTATTTAAAGCAAATCAAATCTCAACTCATGGAAATAGACAATAGCCCCAAATGAAAAAAAAAAAGCACCTGTTTTTTGCAACCTCTCTTCCCTAACACCACTAAAAGCTGCACCAGGATCTACATGATATCCTTCCAACATCCTGATTCTGAAATTTTCTTTTTAGCCTGCCTTGGTTTTGATATTAATAATAACCTGGCATACACAAGGATGGCTCTCCAAGAAATTAATCTGAACAGGAACAGGAAGGATATGAGCTCCCACACAGTAACTCCAGATAAAACACACTCAGTAATTCTATATAGAATGACCAACTGACTGAGACAAACCCCACAGTTATTCAACAGGGAGTATTTTGTTGGTATGAGGAGGCCTAGTCAACCTCTTATCATCAAAATGTTCAGTGAAATGAGCACATTTAAATAAGTATCTGTTCATAATGAGCTTATTTCTGATGTTTAAATTGCTTAGAGATTTGCAAGACAATTCTCTTTAAACAAACAGCAGAACTTCTATTAATCTTCATGATGTATCAAATACATTTACTCTGTGAAGGGGTAAGTTTTCTTTCTTAGCTGTATTGGAGACTTCTGCCAAGAGAAGCTGAAGAATGACACAGCCATTTATCTGTAAGAAGGTAAACCCATCAAATATAAAACCCATTTGGAATGATTGGCTTTATTACATATCTGAGGTGTTTCATGGATGCAAATGCCTGCATTTTAATAAAAAAAAATCATGTCAGCAACATCATCACTCATGCAACTAAAATGAAATGACAAATGCTAAAAACCCTTTAAAATGAAAAATAATAAATAGTGGCAAGAGAATTCAACAGTTCAACAAAATCTTTACTCTTGGATCAATGTGAGGAACACTTTTTTATACCAAAAATCCTTATAAGCAAATGGCCAGATAAAATCTTCAACATGAGGACAGTTAAAGCACACACACTGATGTGTGTATTCTCCCTCAAAAGCACAACTTCTAGGGATCCTCTTGTCTAAACACTGGTAAACAACAGGGGGATGGATTGAAGGTGATGTGGATCTCCTTTGGAGGACAGAGTAACAGAACACTCGAATTCCTGAAATCAAAACTTCCTTCTACACGGAATCTAACTAACTTATTCCTTTGTCTTCAGGGAAGGAAATTAATTCAACATTTCCTTTCAGGCTGGGGTTTTCTGGTTGTTTTTCTTTTACTAACCCTTCCCACGTCCTGCCTCGCAGCCCATTGTCCACAGCATTAGGTTACTACAGACACAGAGGGGATGTGTTTTTGTGAAGACAGAAATGTGGCCAAAGGCTTGAGCTCACAGAGCCACATCCCATCAAGGGCAAACACCTACAGGGAACCCAAGAGGATGTCAAACCCTGCAGGAACCAGTACAGCTCAGATGTCAGGGGAAGTGGGAAACCACAGTGTCACTGCTCAATACTCACAACAGCAGAGTTTGTACAGATTGACTGAATAAATATAAGTAATCATTCTGTGATGCAAAAAATTGATACTAAAGAAACAGCCAGATACTTCTGTTAGGTCAAATCAGTGCAGCACCCAACAATGGAAGTGTATTGCAAAAACTGGTTCCAAAGTTGTGCCTAAAGAGTATTAATGGCAGCTTTATTATTTCATCGTGCATATTATTGTTTGTTTGAGCTTTGAACTGAAGTAAATATCCATCATTTTTCAGTAAAACTAGAATATCTCACGTTAATAGAATATTATGTAGCTCATTTTATCATTTTTTTCCCTCTAACTATAACATGGACAATTATTTAGTGACCTGATGATTTCTGGACTTCACCTCTTAACTAAGTCACATACAAAAATATGTGATTATGCAATAAACTTTTAAATAATCTTTTCAGGTCATCCAGAAGGTTCTAATACTTATAATTTGTCTCAATCTCATCTTTTTAAATCTGTTTACATTTAGTTTCTAAGAAGACTAGCTTTGGACACATCAACAAAAAAACAAACCCAGAACTTTTTACTGTAATAGCTTTGGCTCAAAAAGCTACTGATATAAACTTCTGCTTATTCAAAAAATTCTCCAGACTCTAAGTCCTGTGCTCCCCAGCACCCTTTGGCTGCCATTATGGATAAACCATGTGAAGACTGAGATTAAAGACCTGATTGTGTAAACACTGATAGATACGAAGGCTTAAACATAAACACGTTGACTCTGCAGTTTTCTCACTTGGCCTCATGCTGAAAAGTGTAAGAGAGGGAGAGCAGAATGAAATATCTGTCAAAGACCAAGTGCATCACACATCTATTATTATTCTGATTTTCAAAGCACATATTCATTGTATTTACTACAGAGGCAAAAAGTAAAGAAAACAAGGAATTTGGAAAAGACAGAGGCTCCATGAGAAGGGTCTTCCACCTTCAGAGGCATGCACAGCCAAAGGTAACGAGATGCCTACATTCTTTTTATTAAAAGAAAATGTGGAAATTGTTTTGCTGGTGTTTTCTCTTTTGAGTTCCCCTGAGAGCATGGATAATAAAAAACTGACAATAATAGATTTCATACTGTCGCTTGGAAACCATTATCTCTTTGGAGAATTGATTTTTAGTAGCAACACTGATGACACGTGGCAAAAGTTGTAGCTGATACCAGAGTTTTGTGGGCTATAATAAATCAAATCAATCTGGAGGCTTCCAAATGCCGGGAGCAGAGGCAGAGATTCCCATTTAAGCTTCATTTCACTGCTCTCTGCAAGACATTGGGGGGGTTTCTCTGCTGAAGGAGGAAGATATTTTTTCAATTTGATTAGCAGTTCATTTCAAAAAGCCAAAAAACAACAGTTGTTATTAAAATACTGCCCTCTGTTTCTGACCATATGTGGCCTTCAAGAACAGAAGTGGAAATACAAATTGTAGCTATTGGAAAGAGGGAGGCATGGTTTATCTACACCGTAATTCAGGGTAGAGAGCCCCACACTAGCTTTAATCAAGTTAGCTTGCATATCGGAAGCAGGCCAGAAGACAGCTCCATATGGAATAATTTATTTGGCCATGAAACAGAATATATTAATCTGTGGCTGAATTTCAGAACTCAAGTAACAGCTCAAATGTGACCATCCTAGTGCACTGGAAATCGGGATCCCAAGCCAAACTTAAAACAACAAATCCAAATCACGTATCTTTCTTGTTTTTACTAATGAAAACTGGGAATCTAAAGCTGTCTTGCAATTTAGGAGGTTGAAGCTGACATATCTATTTTACCACTGAAACCACAGGGAAAGGTCTTGGCCAAGCAGCTCTGCCTTATTGCTTCCACTGTCCCAGTGCTGCCCGTGTTGACACTTTGATTCCACATTTATGGAGTCAGTGCACAGCAGCCATTGCTCTCTAAATTAACGCAAACTTCTGCATGTGAATGTCATTTAATTAAAAAAAAAAAGTAGAAAATACTGAGGTGAAGTTTCAAAGCACTCAGGACAATCTTCAACTCCTCTGTCCCGGCCTTTTAGTATTCAGAGCTCTTTCTCCTTTGGCACATGGAACAAACTCACCACAGACAACCTATTTAATGTATCCCCTTTGGCTGCTGTGCAGGTCATGGTGACCCACTCGTGTTTCTGGGCCATGGGGAGGATGGTACCTTCTCCACTCTCCTGACAGCTGCACATGGTGCCAGTTTGTCCACACAAACCTAACCCAGGGTTTCTTTCTGGTAGTGAGAGGCAGTGGATAGGAGACAGGAGTAGGAGTCAGTCCTGCAGAAGCCTAAGGAAAGCTGGGAAGAGGCTCTTGCTGTGAAGAGCAGGCCCACAGCCCGCACTCTGAGACAATAAAAAGACAACTTTCAGAGAGATTGCAAACAAATGGTTCAATCCAGAAAGCTGCTGAAAGCTGCCACACTGGAAAGAAAGGAAGAGTGAAGAAAAGGACCTCCCAAGAAACAAACCACACATGGATATCTCTGAGTGGGCCACCACTCAATACGAGGTAAAATTTCATTCACAACTTAAGGACATTTGAGACAGGCATCTCAGCATTACTGGTGCCCAGCCACTGGCCTGACTTCCCTTCAGATTGCATTCTTTTGTGTATAACTTGCCTGCATAAATTTAGATCAATAGAAATAATTCTGAAAATGGAGGAATTTTCTATGAAGACACTCTTGCTGAAGCATCCAATGGAAACTTACACTAAAAATATGACCAAGTTTTTACAAAGAGAAAAGTCCTTTCCTGTGCAGCATCCAAACATTGTTCAGGCAGAAGAGACAGATTCTGTGCAGTCTTTTGGAGAGCTGTTTTCATGACAGTTCCTGTCCCTGAACTATCAGAGAAAAGCCACTCATGCTGCAAATATGTAATTGCTTCTTCAGCACTCACCGGCTCTGGCCACTACTGGACAAATCACACCTGAGTACAAGTACACAGAAGCTGATTGTGTGAAAATACTCACGAGCACTGCATCAAAAACCACCTGCCCATCACCCCCCCCGCCATCAAGTGCATTCTAAGAAAGCTGCAGCTCAGCTGCACTGGTGGAGTTGTACTCACAGCACTCGCAGGGCCCGGAGCCCGTTGAAGGCGTGGACGGGGATGCAGCGGAGCCGGTTGTAACTCAGGATGCTGCAGAAGGGAGAGCACAGTTACAGCTCTGGGTTGTCTTTGATTATTTCGCTACTAATTCAACCACAGAGAAGCATGGAAAGCCACATGCTTAATTTACAAGATATACACTAATTGCTCAACTGCTAAGACGGTGTCTGGCAAGCAATTAAAACTGTTATCAAAACTTGGGGCTACTTACAGTGTTGATAACTGAGTCATGTTGCTGAAAGTGTGATTGGCCAATACGCTGATGCTGTTGTTGCTCAAATCACTGAAAAAAACACACAGAGAAAACACAATTTACATGTATGAATTGAGAAATATCCCTTTTTAAAAGGATTACATAATATCTGCACAGCAAAATACTTAAAGCAATTGAAAGGTCACATATAAACTGAAGTCTTTTCTAAATAACTTTGAATTAGTTCTAAAGGAAAAGCATATCAGACTCCCCTAAAAAGCCTCAGACTCAGAAATATTATGGCATATTTCCGACACATAGCATTTAATGAAGAAAGACAAATTAATAAACAATACAAGCACTGCTGAATATTTACTGTTCCAACTTGCTTTTCAATATATTCCAGGCACTCCGTTTCCATATGTTCTTCATATTGACAGCTACTAGAACAAAATTTCATTTTTCATTTTAAAAAGTCTTTTAGGCTTAAGCAGAACATTTTGTTTTGTTATTGGTCTCCCTTCAAAAACAAAATTAGAGATGTTTCCAAATAAAAAACACTCCTAAAAAAGGATTCCAGTTTTGACTCCATGTTGTTTTTGTCTGAGGTTGTCCAGCCCATTTCACTTGAATATGTGCACAGCTGATTCCAACAGCATTTGAAAATTTCTGATAAATAGCTCAGGCAGGCAATTTCACTCCTGTGTATCTCAGGGAGCAATTTACTGAACAAAGTCTAGCTGTGTCTCTATCTGGATGACTGTTCATAGCAGAAACAGCTATGCAAATTGTCATTGCCTTAGCATTATGAATACTGCCTCATCTAGCACAAATTAATGTGTCTCCTCTGCTAATGACCTTTACAGATAAATCTGCCAAGTGAAACTACAGCAGCCTGCGTGAGAGTTTAGTCCTCTCAAGGTCCTGCAGAGCAAGGGACTTCTCAGGCACCTCACTCTTTATGAACATTTATTGGCAGCAGTGTCCGCTGTGAAATTCTTTCCAAATTCAAATTACAGAAGGTTTTGGGGTCTGGTGTTGTTTTTTTTCCCCCCTCCAAATACTAATTATTTATGTTCCACCAACAGCATAGTGCAGAAAGAGTCATGTAATTTTCCTGACATTGAAACCACGTGTTTCTTACATCAGTGTCAGGTGTCTGAAGGCAGAGAGCCCCTTCGGCACAGCAGGCAGATGGTTTCCTTCCAAGTATCTGAAAAAAGTCAGATTTGACAATTACACAAACACATTAAAAAGAACTCATGTCACTCAATCTGCACCATGAATGAGGACAATGTAAATTCAGTCACTAATGAAATTCTCTTTGATTCATTGCTTCGAAACTCTAACAGTTTTTCCTTTATAAGTGAATTACCCCACATGCAAAGCGTGACAGAAGCTTATTGATTTATTTTATTTGTTTTAAGACTTGGAAGTGCATAAAGGATCTCCAGCCTACAGCAAACAGAAATGACCATTGGGTTCTTCTGTGACAGCAACTGAAGAAGAAGAGAAAAATTGCATGGTTGTGCCCTGAACTTGAAGTTACCTTTCCCAAGTCTCTCTAACAGCACTGACTGCTCCCTGACCCTGTGAGGGAGGCTTTGTCTTGTGCTTGTACATTCCTTGTGCTTGTACATTCCTTGTACAGCCAGAATGGGAAGAGGAGCTGTACTGCCAGATCTCCATGCTGAAAAAGTCCCACTTATTCCAATATCAACACAAACATTCACAAGCTTGATGCCACGTCTGTCATAGCAATACACCCTCCCTACCTCTCCTTTTCACAGAACACTGGTACAGGATGAAAACTTGGTACAATTTGAAGACCTAGACCAAGCTCTCTTTGAGCAGAGGTTCCTCCTACAGGCACTAAGTGTATTTAATAAAATATCTTGTGTCTCCAGTGTGGAAGTTGAAACACCACTGAATGTGTCCCTATGCAGACACACGCACAGCAGGGCTAAAGCCTTTGGGGATAATCCTAAGTCCTCATACAGACAAACAGTGCCTGCATTTTGTCATTTTTCTCCACTGAAGAAACACAATCAGCGAGCAACCCAGTGAAAATCACTGAACAAATATAATACTTTCAAGAAGTTTGCCCAAAAGAGAGAGTGGGTACTCCAGACTCCGCAGCTGGCTTGTGGTAGCAATGGGATGTGGGAGTTTTTCTGTTTATTACAATTAAATAGAGACAGAGCTGAGTTTTTTTCCTTAACCTTGCTTTTAGGTGAAACTGCATCCCTGGAGGATACCAAAGTAATAAGACTGCAATGGCAAGTGACCCCTGTGGTGCCAGGCACTGTCAAGATGATTCTCCAGACATCTCCCAGAAGCCACATCTACCTGGGAAACAAATCCAACCTTCTCAGAAAGGACCGTGGAGGAGGAAGGCATTTCTCCCTCCACAGGTGGGATGAAAGATGAAATTATATTTCTCTTCCTTACATGATACTTCAGGGAATTTTTCCTGAGGTAGACATGGGACAATGCAATTGATGTGGCATGTTTTGAAAGATAATCAAGTGTAGCCAGGAAATGCAGCCCACAGACACCAGAACACTTAATGTGCTGCCTCTGCTGCTGAAAACAGAATCCGATAATCATGTTAGGAATTTTTATTCCACACATACAATTTCCTTTTCTTTGGCAACAGGCCTCCTTATTCTGCACTTACTATAGCAAAGAACAATAATAATAGATTATTGCTGTGCTGCATGTTCCCTCTCTACATTAACTGCAACAACAGAGAGAGACTTGTGCAAACTAAATCCAAGAAAATTTTCCCACAAACTTTATTTTTACATAATTTAAAAATAAAATCTATAAACACTAACAGCATTTCTTACATAATACATTTTATAGCTGTCATAATTCCTCCTCTCCCATTCTGTTTTAGCATAATGACCTCTCACCATTTTCTGCTGTTTCAGATGTCTTTTCAACTGAACTCCACCTGAACTCCTCCAGCCAGGCTCACAGTTATCCCTTCTGGCTGTGCACAGGATCCCATCCCAGCAGAGTTACCTTCGAGCATACAGTGGAGCTCACCTAACTCCTGCCAGGATTAGGCTGGACAAGGTGGGAATACTTCTTCCAACTTTTTAACCAAAATAAATTATTTTCTCAATTAAAAAAAACCCTTCTCCCCTGACAGTGATCACAAGCAGTGAGGGACAGTGTGGCACAGCCAGCAGCTAACCCAGGACAGATTGTCACTAACCAGAGTATGGGTTAGTTGTGCCCCACCTACACCTCCTATGAACATCCATATTCAGCAAGTGGAAAGCCACTTGCCTAATTTCGGCTAAATTTGTTATAAATTGTTTTGAAAGTTGAGTTCCTTAGTGAATTCACAACATACATTGTTATGTAGGAGATTCTCAGAATTTAAACACACACATTACTTTTTTAAACAGAGCAAACCACATCTCTTTCTCCCAGTCATGGTCTGCTGAGGACGCAGCAAGATGCTGGGAGTCTGTGTCTGCTCCTTCATCCCAGAAAATCACAAATCTCAAACCCATGCAAGAGGGCAAGTTCAGGTTCCAGTCTTTATTTCAAATGTAAAATCCTAAGGATTTCTAAAGGAAATCAAAAGCAGGTCATGTATTATGTATTTGGAAGTTATATATGATTTTCGTTTAGGAAAGGAGACTCAACTCTTGCAATATGTTGAAATCTTCAAGAACATATTTCCAGGCTATTTCCTTGTTGATCTCAATATGAAACAGCCTGCAATTTAAACAAACTGATGGTAGTGAGCCAAAGCTTTTCCCTCTTATTTTACTTTCTGGGGCAATCAAAAGTCAAGGGTGCACATTTTAATTCAGTGCTTTATGACTCAGACTAGCACAGACATGCAGACCCCTGGAGTTAAACTCCTACAGAAGATCTGCTTTGAATAGCTCTGGATTTGCATTGCTGCAATTTGATGGTTATATAAATGTGCTAGCAGAAAACTGCAATACTTATACCAGTGGTATAGTTTCTGAATAAACACAATTTTACTCTGAAAGAGTACTGATAACACACTTTTCGTGCATCCAGAAGAACAATTCACCACTGTTAAACCTCTCACCACATTATCCAAAGCATGGCAGCACTTCCACAGCAGAAGGCATTCATTCTGAAAGCACATGTAAGTGCAGGGAATTTGAAATAACCAGGGCTTTTAGGGCATTAGAGTTTACCAAGAACCAGGAGGATCTGAGATGGAAGATTCGAGGCAAACAACTGCAGCAGGGAAGGTGCCTCTGTCAGAGCTGGGGGGTGCAGGGGCAGCACCTCCCCACCTTGCTGGGCTCAGCAGGATGGATGGGGCTGCAAGAGGGCTGGAAGCTGGACATAGTGAATAACAGAATTATTCCTGAGGGTGAATGGCAGAGAAACAAAACTTTGTGTATTTATGTGTATATATATATATATATATATATATATATATATCTATCTCAATAAAGAAACACTGATGAAACTACAGACGCCCTGCCAAAATCCCCTGAAAATAGCCATAAAAGAGTGATGTAGAGAGGAGTAGATTTTTAATTATTTTCAATCTTTAGCCAAAGGAATACTGTGTCCATGGTGTCTGGTATGCAAAGAAATTCTGGTATGAATGAAGAAAAATATATGTCTAATTTTGATTCTGGGAATGAAGTTATTAATACACAGAGTCAAAACTGAGTGTCAGTTGCCTTAATATAGCACTGACTACTATCCAAAACAACCTCATTTGTTTCCTAAGGTCTCTAGGCTCTACTTTAAATATCAGATTGGATTTTTTATTTCCCTGTGAATGCTGCTGAGAATCCTCAAGTCTCAATAATGACTTGCAACCAGCAAGCAATTACCAGAGCAAAAATTAAAACAAAAAAACAAACAATCCCCAAAATATGGGTTCAGTTCTCAAAGAAAGCCATTACCTTCCTACCTGGAAAGGCTTCTAAAACATGGCCAAGTTCTGGAGACAGGTGCCTGGCCAGAGTGGCTGGCACTGTGGGACAGGGTCTGCAGCAGCCCCAGGGCTCACCCAGCACCTTCTACACACACTAACATTGCACATAAAATATTTAAAACTATGCATAAAAGATGACAGCTGTTCTTTTTCCAACTTGTCTATTTTTATACTGAAACCACTTGGATTGGAGGTGATTTAACCAGCACAAGGTGCCAGAGCAACATGTAACAATTTGAATCACTTGGAATCCTTTTTGCACTGAAATGTCTATTCAGCCATAAAGTCAAGCTCACAGTGGCAATCTGTGCTAGAAGAAACTGGAGAGAGAAATCAGTTCTCAGGCAGTAATTGAAAAAGCACAAAACCTTTCCTTTAAATATTGCATATAGAATGTTACATTACAAAAAAAAGACACTTGGCAATTTTATGTAGTTCTAAAATTAAGTTATACTCTAAAATTTTTAATGTAGATACCCAATATCCTAAAATTTTGGGTCTAGTTTCATTTCCTAAAAATGGTGGTCTAGAGAAGAATTGGACTGTGAAAGATGAAACATCCACAAAGCATGAATGTTAAGAGCTTCAATTGCAGTTTCTTGAGAAGAAACAAATTCAATTGTGGATCCAGGTTCAAATCCAGATCTTGAACTTCCTTAAGGTCTGGCAGATTTGGACTCTGGATTTTGCTTTATTTGTATGTCAAACCACAACCTACATGTCTGACACACAGAAACTTGGCTGTGTTTGAGAGAAGGTTAAACCTTCAGTCTCTGTTAGTGCTCATGATATGGACTAAAACTTCACCAGTCACTGAACACGTTATCTGATAGTATTGATACTATTTACCTTTTCTAAACGATCAGATTTGAAATGCAGATTCATTCCTCTATTTCATCTGTAACTAAAATACCTTCTGCATAACTGTCCCTTCTCTCTATCAGAGAATCCCACCCCCCCAGAAAATGAGGTAAGCTGTAAAACCTTTCATGGCACAGGACCATGTAAGCCTAAGCTTTGACCTAAATAGTTTCTCGCCTTTATTATCCAAGGAAAATTCTCCAAAGCCTGTGCTAAGGGTCAGTGTGTAAAACAGCGTGAATTGCCAGACAAACAAGAGCATTTGCATTCTCCACCAGATTATTTCCATCGGATTTCTCACTCCAGCTTTCCTTTGATCAACAGCAATACAGGCAGACTGAAAAATGGTCCTAAACTGTTAAATATTCCACACATATCATAGCTGTTTTGAGCATATTTATGGCACCAATTTGCATGGCCAGGTACGAGCCACTGTTTTTAGTCACAAATCAAAAGAAATCATAAGTGCCTTGGAAGCTGGAAAGGAGGGTTGAGGTTGGTGGCAAATACCTCCAAGCAGACGTGAAAACTGATGTGTCAAGTACATGAACCTTCCAGGCAGAACAAGAAACAGAAATGGGAGCGAGAAGGTTTGTGAGAAGAGAAAGAGAAATGGCAAAAGTAATGCAAATATTAGCATGCATTAATATAAATGGAAAGAATAATAATCACTAACAATGATGTATGAATGCAGGTTTTCCTAACAATCCCACCAGTGCTATCCTATAGCTCAGTGTCATGACAACATTTGTAGTCTAGAGATGACATGATTGGTACATATTTATTCTAAAACACACCATGCTCATTATGTTACAGCCTATCCACACACTGTCCACATAATTGCCTTCAATGTTTTTCCCCAGTGCAAAATGTTATTTGCTGTAGGTCCATAAAAGCAGCTGGATGCTGTCAGATAAGACTTTATTAGAAATAGACTATACTTCTGTGAAAAAAAGAAAAATATCTAGTGTTCACACACTGAGGTAATACATAAAAGGAGAAAGAGCATGGGAAACTTAGTTCAAACAGATTCAGGGAAAAAAATAGAAGAAAAGGAAAGCCTAAAACACTAAGCAGCAGCAAGGCTAAGTTCCAAACTAGCTTATTGCATGAACATTTTACTTCTGAACATCTGGACTAGAAAACTGAGTATGTTCAAAAAACCCAAGGTTTCTCTTGAGGGCAAGCAAACAGCAGGAAAAAATGCAGGCAGTATGTAAATATACAGAGAAGGAATTTCCAAGAAACAACATAATATTTTCCTATTCCCAAGAAGCTGGAAGAAAGCTTGCCCATGGTGATGGGGTTTTCTGAAGGAATAGCTGGGAAATAGAAATTTCTTGCATCACCATTCCTCTAAAAAGCCAGGACACTTAGTGATCTTTTCAATTCTGTTCTAGATGGAAGCCTTCCCTGCCAAGGTAACACCCAAGGGTGTTACAAACTGAACACAGGGATGTGTCCTGTCACTCCGAGCTCTAAATATGAAGGAGATAATGTTTTTCACGTCTTTTCTGTATATACATCCAAATCAGAAACTGGGAGAAAAAGATGAAAGCACTGAGCCTATGTCTCCAGTCCACCCTGCAACAAAACTTTGCTGGGGATCTTTTTTGCTGAGCACAGGTACAATGGAATTTGACCCAGAAAGGGTAACATTTTCCCTATGTGCCTGTGCAAGAGATATGTTCACTTCTGCACATTGCTATTTAATGCCTGTTACAAGGAAAGGATTCATGTTATAAGACTATTTTAAGACCTCTAAAAGAATTTAAAAGGAACTTCTGAGAGGGCTACATTCAGCCACACCAGAGTGGTTTAACTCAATATGTGGCAGCTCTTTTTCTTAAACCATGTTGTACAAAACCACTGCAGTTTAATAAAAAGCACTGCAACCAATGTGCCTGGCAGATGAGTATGTCAACAAGGGAAGGTTATAAATGTCAGACTGGTGCATTCATAAAAACTGCAGTGAAATGCTCCTGTGCATCCTAGCATGGCTCGTGCCTCCTGCAGGGAGGGAGCTGTGGGATACCAGGACAAGAGGCTCCGCAGGTCCCTGTGCTCTCCTTGGAATGACCTCTGTTCTCAGTGACCGTGGACTTGGGCCACTGAACAAGGTAAGTCTGTTTCACCCCGTGCCCACAAAGTTTTTGGGTTCTCTCTGCCAGGTTCCAGCTGTCCTCAAGATGAGACAAGAGGTGGGGTTGCACAGGAGAGTCTGTTTATCACAGCAACAATGGCAATTCTCAGAAACAGAGCAATAAAAATGCCTAAGTTCACACTGGTAACTTGTAACTTGCATGATATAGTCCCTTCTAGGTTATGGGCAACATCTTTATTTCAATCTGGAAGCAGAAGAAAGGCAAGTAAATTTGATTATTTTTTATTTACTTATTTCATTCTTGTCACAGTTTCCACAAACACATGAAATTTCATGCTTCAGTACCTGCAACCCATCTTTTGGTGTAAATACAAATAAGGAGCTCGGTTTATGTTGGTGGAGAGGAGAATGAGATCAGGATTGAATTTTGAGACAGCTGGGACAGATTCAAAGGTTATATTTGCAGAATATGAAATATTCAGAGCCAGGCAGTCCGTGGCTGTCTGTGTTCTGCTGACACATTTCTGGATGGGAAGCAGAAAGCTGAACTAGAGTTTTGGACAGCCAAGAGGCTCCTACTGAAGAAGACAGTCACGTAAACTCCTATGAACTCAAACTGCTCAGTTCCAGGCTATTGCCCCACTTGCCAAGAAATAGTTAAGAAATATGGCAGTTTTTAAGAATGTGAGATTAATTTCACTCTTTTTGTGAAAGTTATGTCGTCAGTGTATCAGATAGTATCAATAAAACTCAATATGCAAAATTTAAACATAAAAATTCCTCAGTGTGGCAGTGGAAATCAAAGTAACATCTGTGATATCTTACTGTTGGCAAGTTACATTTAAATGCAATTAAACCTGAACAAAAGCAGAGCAGAAACAACCTTGCAAACCTCTTACTACTGATGGAAATATATAAGAGAATATAGGCCAGGAATTGTCTTTTAATTCAAATCACTATCAACCATGCCCTGGGCCAATGGTGTTCCAAAGATGCAAAATCCCATTAATGAAAAATTTCCATGTTAATTTGAGTTACCACAGGCTTCCCATTCAGCAACAAAGTCTTATATTTGACTACAACACTGGTAAAAACACTGTAAACCCCATTCTTCCCCTGTGAAGGAGTAAAAATAATAGTAGATACCAGAAAATAGCAGAATCGGATTTTAATTCATTGTAAAATTCACCAAACATACCAACTAACTCAACCAATTATTTTCACATAGAAATGTTGATGAGATTGTAACAAGTTTCAGTAATGACTCACCTGGGATAGATTTGAATAAAGGCCTAAAGGGGAAGAGCTCAGTATTTCTACTGCCAACTGCTTATTAAGCCAAGCCATTCCACCAGTGTATTTTCTTTCCATGGAAAGAAAATCCACTATAAAGTCCTAGTGAGGCATAGATGAAAAGACAAGTAGAAAGATGGTTCTCAACTAGGATGAATTTACTTTACAATATAATCTAATTGTCTGTCATTTTAGCCATTTCATGAGGTTTGGAGAAAAGAATTCCTTGTTTCCACCACCAGCTTTCTTTCTCCTTTTTTTAATCTCCTCAGAGGATAATTAGCTCACAGCTGCGTAACTCAGGAACATATTTTCATTATCCCTTCAAACTGCCTGGTGTGAGCTTGGGCTTCACAGAACCACTACAGGATTATTTGATACTAATATATGCATTTGTTCCTACACCCAGAATTAATGGGTACAAGGACGGATAAACTCTGTTCCCATTACAGAGCAATTTGTTCAGTCAAGGGACAAATAAGAATAAGAATAATGGTCAGAACATATGGGAAGCACCAAAGCACAAAGCACCGATGACTAAAGTCAAAGGCAGAACCCCCAAGGACCTACAAAGCCTCACTGTGATGCAATAAAAATTCCTCATCATGAGAGGGGATAGGTACAGGGTAACTTACAGCTCAGTCACGTCCTTGGGAATTCCTTTGGGCAGCATCCGCAGCCCTTTGTTGCTGCAGCGAACCACCGAGTCCACGCAGGTACACTGGGAAGGACAAGGAGGGGAAAGCAAGCAGCTGCTTTCATCATTACCTGCACAGGGAGAGAAGCAGAGCACGAGGAAATTCAGCTTTCCAGCCCAGGTCACCCACTTGGAAGACAACTGCTGACCAGGACCAGGGAGGGACACCCCCGAATCCAGGGTAACCATCGCAAGATTTTGAAGTAGATCCAGTGCTTTGGATCCCCCTGCCTTCACATAGATTTTTTAGGCAACATGAACAGGTCCTAAACTAAATAATAATATTTTTAAATAATTTTTTTTTCTAAAGATAACCTACTTGGCAATTCTGAAAAATTACAGTGCAATCGGTTGTATGAACCCCAAATCCTCCCCCCACCCACAATATGCCAGCTGCAATAGAGAAGTCCACCAGCACATTACCCTTAAATTCATTTAGACAGATGATACAATCTATCCTCCTTTTGAAAGACTTCTTTAAAATTCAGCTTTTAGATGTAATTTTTTTACTTTTTAAGGTCAGTCTGTCACTTTGTTTATGATCTGAATTGTAAAGCCTCATTGTTTTTAACAATGATAACCAGGCAAACAACAAACTGCAGCAGCACATTTCCAACTGCTGGCAATCCATCTGTGCACACATAAAAACATCAACTTTCTCCAAAAATGGTTTCAAACGTCCATAAACAGCAGATTAAATCTTGTAATTGAAGAACAATAGGGTTTCTGCAGTAGAAACCAACTCTTTGAAGCTAAGAACATTAAAGCATGGATTTTCCCCAAAAGCAACAGGCTTTGAAAACATAAGGCACATGCCTGCTGCAGGATCACGATGTATATGAAAGGAAACATTTAGTGGCACATTCTCTGGATGACAGGGAGGGGAACCACACAATTGTGTGTGAGCACAGGCAGCCTGAGCTGCCCTGCACAGCGACACAGACCCAGCGCTCCCAGCCTGCTGTCATCGTGTGCTGCCTGCTCTTCCTTTTAACTGATGCAAGGACTAATTGAGACAGATCTGTTTCTTTCTTCTCTCTGCTGGAGGTGCCCATGAGCATTGAGATTAAAGAATAAGACTGGAAGTCCTGGTACAAGATAACAGAATTACCCCTGACTGCACTGGTAGGAGTCGTTTGCATTCAGAGGGCTGGGGAGGCACTACCAGACTACAGAAGAACAGAGATTTTTTTCTTTTCTCTCCCGCTGAGCTTAATGACTGGCAACAAAATTCAAAGTCCTTCATAAACCTGCAGAAAGAGCATGTTTTTTCAGCATATTCAATTTTCCCGTGTTCTGCATTTCACACCTTGCCACCACCCACCTTCCATTCCCCTCAACTCCCAGTGACTGTATTACAGAGAAAGCTCCCAACTGTGGAATGACATTTTGTGCACCAGGATTTTTTTTTCTCCCAAGTGGGGAATGTCATTCTGTGGACCAGGATTTTGGTTGTTTTTTTTTTTTTTATTATTTTTTTTTTCTCCCAAATTAAAAGTGAATTATTCTTTTATGACTAAACTTGGGTCTCTTGAGCTCTGAGCTCAAGCATCTGGGCCTGTTGCCAGATTGCTTGACTAAGACAGGAATCAATTTTTACTCCAAGTAGGGAACTTCTATCACTCTCATTGTCTCTTTAGAGGTATGACTAACTGCAGCTCCAGCCTATCTGGTCTTAACATACTACAAGTCAAGTCAACAGTGCATTCATCAGGCAATTTTCTTTTTACTATTTTCTCTAAAATCTGCTTGATCAGAAGACAAAAATACATCTGGAGAATGAAGAAATGTAAGGATATTTTCTTTTAGACCTATATAGACACAACAAAGCATTAACCATGACTAATTTCAAATAGTATTTAAGGGGCTTTTTTTTTATTTCCCTGTATTCACCTATCACTGGTGACCCTGAAGAGAAACCAAATCTAAAGACATTCAAAGCATGCACCATGCCCACTGGCTTTAGAGTGTTAACTAAGTGTATGAATAAGAAAGTGGGACGAAGGCCCAGGCTTACACCAGGATTAGACAAAGCAGAGCACTTGTCTATAAAAAAGTCATATTTAGGTGTAGATAGAAGAAATTCAGAAACTGGAAATCAAGAATAAAAAGAAAGTCCTGATTGAGAGAAATTAACTTCAGCTTTAGGTGGCTGCCTTTTTCATCACTAACCAAAATATTTACCAGGCAGCACTTCTGGATAGGGAGGGACATTCTAACAGAAGTGCCAATATTACCACAGGGGCCAAATCAAACTGGATTTCCTTACCATCACAGGTGAAGTCCTGGACATCTACATCTTGGATTGGAATATCCTTTAAGAAAAAGGGTTTCAAGCAGCGTGGATTTCCACTGACAATTCTCTTCTTCCTCAGCCATTTCCCCAGCCAGGCCAAATGGCAGTTACAATTAAAGGAATTAGCCAGCAAATTACTGAAAAGGAACAAGACATGATTCCATTACACATGAACATACAGAAATACTGAAATAACTACAGAAAGATGAGGGGCTCCAAGGCCAGGCTCTTTCCTGCCATCTATTCTGTGAGATTCCTCCTCCACTGTGCAGATCTGGGAAGTTCTATGCAGGTTTTATAATAGGACTGGGATTAGAATTAAAATATATATAGCTATGCATATATTTATTTATTTATTGATAAACCAATTGCTCACTGTTACAATTATTATTTACACATACATCACTACCAGGGCTGGATTTATAGTGTATTTCAATCCAAGCTATAGCCCACAACTGAGTTTAAACTCACTTCACAAACTGCACCCTTGTGTGCATGATCTCCAACATGATCATGTACTTGTCCCAGTACACAAACCAGTGCCAGGTGGGAGCCACTGGCAAGCTGCATTTGGGTTTCCTACTGAAATAGCAAGGATAGCCCTATAAATGTACATATACACATATATAAAGCAGCACTGTCATCTTGAGCCACTTAGGAAGTTTTCTCAGGTCTGGATATCTGTAGTGAAAAGCATCTGCTCTGCTGCCTTGTGAACTTTATGGGGTCTGCTTCAAATCTTGCTACAGTTCCTGAAATAGCTTTCATACAGAGCTGCAGCCTAGTTGTGGTGCTGTGGTGTGCAGCCCCCAAAGCAATCATCTGACAGCCTCCACAAGAGGGATGGATCCTTAACACAGAGTGGTTTAGCAGCTCTTTTCTGAATAAACTTCAGATGAAGGAAAGAGGCTGATATCCCTGGTAAAAAAAAGAGCTGACTCTGTTTTGTACAGACAGGGAGAATCAACAGCCTCAGTCCAAGGTTGCCTCATGGAAGAAAAATGAGCTGTCAGAGCCTATGTATGAAAAATGAAGCATCTAAACTAACATTGATGGAATTTTCACATCATATGTGAGTATGTCCAAGAGTTAATATTTTGGTAGCACAGAAAGAAAGATGACAATGAAATTTCTTTAAATCATAGCATATCTTTTAAGACAAGAAATTTTAAGGCCAAGAAACAGGCACTTCAAATGCAGGTGTAGTAGTTGAAGACCTGGTAAGCCTTTACTTGCAACATGCTCTCACAAACATAAACATGTAGTCAAAATCACATTAGGATTTCAGCCAACCAATTCCTTCAGAGAACAATAGTGCTGAAGACAAAAACATATGTCACAACTGATGTGTAGCAGCAAGAAAACAAACTCAAACCAACTCCTAAATTCTATAGGTTCTAGGCCAACATCACATAGCCACAATATGATTTACAGCTGGTCTCAGCACTGCAGAACAGCCTACTTCAATCACTGCACTGGCCTGGAGCTCTGGGGTTAGTCCCATGTGGGTCTAGCACAGGCTATTGTGGAGAAGGAGAACTGGGGAGAGTAGAAAACTCAGCATAATGTTATAAAAATACTCCACCTGCTTCATGCTAAGATTCAAAGGCAAGGCTAATTTGCTGCAGAAAGGTGAGAAAACAGGCTACACAAGAGCTTTCAGACAGAAGGTGCAGAACAGCGCTGAAAGCAATACTCTAATTCTAGCTGCTTTGCTTCTGAATTGTTTTCCATTTTCTTTAATCCATAACGGGACCACATGCAGGATGCTTTGTATATTTTCCACACTGATACACTCTGGCATGAACAGAGTGCCTAAACCAAATGTCTAAACCGCCGACGCTGAGTGAGCCAATGCTTCAAAGGCCATTTGTTCCACTGATGGAAGAGAGTGAGATCATATTCACAGAACTGCTTCCATGACACAAATCCTTAGAATTAAATAATCCACAATTGGAAACAAACAGCAGGTGTGTATAATCAGGTTTCTGGAAAACCAGCAGCTCTGACCATAAAGAACATTTGGCATATGTGGAGAGCATCTTACCAAGACATATCAAAAACTTTCACAAACATTCAATCTACAAAATGCTCCATATATAAAAAAAAAAATAATAACTATCCCTGTCTAGAGAGATTGTTTTGATTTAATGTGCTACTGCTCACTAGTTGAGCAGCACTAACTATCCACCAAGCTTCCTTTTCTTCTTGGAAGAAAACATATGATATGTTAACCTATGATGTAAAATTTATGAAATCTTTAGATTAGAATGTTGATTATGCTTTTTCTTAGGAAGTAAGAAGGAAATAGGTTGTTACGTATAAAATTAATAAATAAACAAATCTACCATTTGGAAATTCAAGTGATTCTGGGAAAAAGAAGGACAAATTTATCTTGTCAGGAATTACATGTCCTTCAGCTACTTTAGCAACATTTATATTTTGTCCTTTTCCAACTGCAGAGCAGTGATTTTTTCCTTTAATGCAGTATGAAGTTCACACATGTTCTCACAAGTCCCTACATACATGCTCTTTCCATGGCAAGACTCTGATGCAGCTTGTGATAAAAATGTAAAATGAAGGCCTTCTTTAAAATATCACATGGGTAAAGAGATTCCCTACTTGACTAGAAATGGAATCAAAAGTCTGGAAAGGCTAATTATATGCAAAACTTTACTGTGGAATCTGAATATTCAAGTGTAGTTCTCAAATCAGAAACAGCAATGTTGGGCAGACAAATTGATGTAAAAATTCATCATTAATAATCAGTTCCTACACATACAGTAGTGATTTAACCACTCAGACAGAAATACAGCAATCAAAATTTTAGCAGGGATTTTGTACTAACATTAAATTCAGAAGTGTTTACTCAAGGACATAGACCTATTTTAAAAATCAAGGGGAAATAGAAGTCTTGAGGAATGAAATATGCATATCCTACTATAAGTGCCTCTTTAAAATTGAAAAGATGACATAGAATATTAACTATTTAAATGAATTCTAGTGACCTGTTAGAAAAACATGCTGAAATACATCTGGATGTTTTTGAAATTAGGTTAAAAATATATTGTGGAATTAAGGTTAAGTTTATACTAGAATAGTTACGTGTCATTCTGGCATTAGCTTCATGCAGTTATTTTAATAATAACCCATGGAAAACCAGTTCTGCTTGCAAATATGCCCCCTTGACTGTGAAAGGACTGAAAGACATGACTGGATTCTCTGTGTGAAAAAGAGCAAGCACACTTCAAATTAAGAAGCTACAGTACCTAGTTTGACTAATAACAAATAAAAATTGGTATTTTTTCACCAATAACTTACAAAATAGATGTTCTTCCTCTACAGAAAACCATGAGTCAAGGTATTATTTTCAGAACTGTCCATGTTTTGAGAATATCAATGAGACTGACTCACAAAGAGTAACAAGAAAAGGAGCAATATTCTTATTGCTGTAAATATGCCAATATAAAAATGGAAATGGAACTTTATATTAATTTTTGCCTCACATTAATAGATGTAAAAATAAGTCATTACACTACTCAACTAGTTCCCACAGCGTGGGTTGGACAGGAAAAGCAGTCACACTATCTGACTTCAGTCGTGTTGTCCTCCAATAGATCCAATAGAACCTACAACAGAGCAGTGCTGGGAAATGAACACAGCTGAATTCTGCCTTCATACGTCCAACATCACTGCAGCCTCAACCCAGTGTCTAAAGAAGTCAAAAACACACCTTTTCTCTCTGGAGATCAAACACAGAATGAAAATGTGTCAAAGAACAAACTTTTCCATCAAGACACAGTTAGGAACCAACAGGGTCATAAGCCAGTGCCAAAGCAATGCTTTCTAATTAGCAGCAGCTTTAATTGCTCTTGCTAGAAAGTGCAACAATCTTTTTCTGCAGCTGAAAAAAAGCAAAAGGGCTATTTGCTAACAAAACATGACTAAGACAATTCTGTGCAAGCAAGGTAGGAACTTCATAGGGTGAGTCACAGAATCCCAGTCCAAAGAGAGCTGTGGAAGGAAGCAGGGAGACAACTGTGAGAGGAGCAGGCAGGCACTGCCTGCAGTGACAACACACACTCAGCAAGTGCCACTGCTTTGACCAGAGACTTGAAAACAGTCAATAAAAATAATCTGGTTGTGTTTCTCTCTTTGTCTATCAATTTCAAGGAGACTCTTGGGACTACACAATGTAAATATAAAGAAAATTCCTTATGCTGCACAGAGCTAATGCCAAAAAGATAACTGATTTGCTGGTGAAAAGTTGTAACAGCAAAATGAAAATGTGAGCAACAAAACAGCTGAGATTCAACACTTCTTTCTTCACCCAAACCTGATGCAGAATGCTTTCCAGACCTGAAATGCAATAGCACTGAGAGTTTATTTTGACTGGACAATTAGGCTGTATTTTCAGGACAGACAACTTCCATTAACAGCAACACCAGGGTCCCCTCTCACAGCTGGAAACAAAAGGCAGACTTTCTTTCCATATTTATCAGTCTGTACTTTATTAAAATGGACACACTACAAAAAGCATTTAAAAGTATTTAAGAAGCATGGGAAATACTTCAAAGAACGATTGAGAAGTATAAGAGAATTAATAGAAAGCTTAGGCTGGGATTTTCAAATTCACTTTCAGTAGGATCTGAGTATTTTGCCTTCTTCAGATGGTCTGAAAATCTAAGAATTAGATAGTAGATTTCTTCTGATATTTAACTAATTTAACTGAAATCCAAGAAAGCTGTTCCTACCAAATCAGACTCTACTGAAACTAAAGCAGCTTCAGGAAGCTGAAGTGTGTGATAAGCTACACCCTTTGAATCTGCAGAGATTGTTTTATATGAACTTGTACTGCATGTTGCACTGGGCTATGACACAGCAAAACAAAGTCACCCTGCCTGAGGATGGCAACCTCCAGGTGCTTTCAGCCACTCCAGCTGAAACAATTCAAACTTTTTTTTTTTAAATCACACCTTGTATCCTCCAAACCTGTGGTTTCAGCAGGATGGAGTTTTCTTTCCCTAGATGAGGTTTTCCACAGAAACTCAAACATTGCATTTTTAAAAGGAAAGCATGGAATCACAACACCATGACATGTTCACACCATAAAAAGGTAACTTACATTGTAGACAAGGAGACCAATGTGCTGAAGGCTCCAGGGGTGATAGTGCTGATGTGATTGTCATACAGAGAAAGGAGCCTCACTGAGCTCAGGCCAGCAAAGGTGTCATTGTTTATACAGCTGATAGAGTTGCTCCTCAGCATCCTGCAAGGATTAGAATAGAGAATTAGGAACTACTGGGAGGGGGTAAATTCAGGGTAGGAGGTCCTTTATCAAGGGCATCAACAGATGCTTTGGAAAGCACTGTTTTTATTGATTGCTGAAGTAGAATACAGCTAGACGAGGGCTAGATTCAAGTAAACATGGTCTCATGAATTTAAAATGCATCTCTTCCACACAACATTAGAGGCTGATGGGAGCTGCACATCTGAAAGCAATATGCAATTAAAATTATGACTAGTGACAAAATTGAAATAAACACTAAAGGCTCAATTTAATAAATATCCGAGAGTAAGCTGAAATGTATTTCAGTGATCAATTGAGAAAGACTGCCAGAAGTGTGTGACAATAACAATACTAACTGCATTACTTCTGCTCCTATCATGGATGTTTTTTGTAATCCACCTCAAAAGTATGGAAGGAAAAAATATCCTTATCAAAAATTAAGGAATTGCTTAGGAAATATTTCCAGACCCAGCATAAACTCTGAAATGTCATTATCATCACTAATTGAGAAGACAAAACCCAGTAATCATTCTATAAAATGGTCTTTGCTTGGTGCTTGTACCAGATGATTCAGTGCTGTGTTTTGGAAGATACATCTCTCAGAGTTGTTATGGAAACAATGAACTCGACAATAAAGACCAATTAATCAGAAAGACTGGAGTATCTTGTTTCACTCCATTGCTAAAAAGGCTCATGTGTATTTGTTACACTGCATGCCAATCAATATCTGGGTCTGTAAACATCATTGCACTGTTGTGATATTCCTACTTAGTTGAAAAATTATTCAGTAAGTAAAGCACACTACCAAAAATCCACAAAATACATGCAGCTCATGCTGCTGTTCCAGTGAATTGATTCTCCAAACTGAGGAGAATTAACTCCTTGGTCTCAAATTCATGCAGGGAACAATGGAAATTCAAACTCCCTTAGGAGTCTGGATTTAAATCTCAATTTGGCATCTGCCAGTTGGGCATTTAAATGCTACATCAATAGACACCTGAAAATCACTACGGAGAGTTTAGATATGGCTGGGGAAAAAAAAATCAGTGTCATCAGAAGCATTCTGTGTTTGAGGCCTGAACACTGCATTGCTTTTGCATCACTGTTCTCTGGGCACATTTACTACCAGAGGCACTACAGCCTCGGTAATTCTGGGATTGCAGCTGGGGTGAAACAGTGTCAGGAAGGACCCACAGGGCACAGGGACACACCTTGCACATATCTGAAAGTCAGGTCAAGACCACAGGTTCTAAAATAAAGAGGTAGTAAATGACAGAAGTAAGGCCCTTTGTGGCTTAGTAGCAGCAGGAATCATTTCCCCTACCCTGTAAGGAACATACCAGGCAGTGGAGCTGCAAGATGGGATGGATGAATTTGAACACCAATATAGCTTGCACAATGATTTTTTACATTTCAGGGGCATACAGCCTTTTAAAAGCTGGACCATGACCCTGACAAATGTGGCCTCTTTGCTAAAGATTGTTATTTTAATGCTGAACGAAAGTCAATTAATGGATAGCAATATATGTCCCCCAAGCCAAACCTTTGGTTTCATATCATGGTTCACCATGCACTGTGTGCCCTTCCTGAAAGAAAACTTATACTTACAAATCCTCGTATCATGCTGTGTACATTTAGACTGCTTTATCAGCTGGGGGAAATGTAGGTCAGGTCAGCAGGATAGCTTGAATGTTAAGCATCTTTTTATTAAAAAACGCTGAATTTTGTTTAGGAGCACTGCCACAGGCTGCTTTACAGTATAAAAATTAATTTAATATCTATGAGCAGTATTTTCAAATCCCTTAGTAAAGTGCATACATTAAATTAAAGAACAGATGGCTGTAACCACAAAAAATGTTAATGGAACAGCAAAAGAAAAGTTCTATATTTGTCATTACAGAACAATGTCCTTGAAATGAAACTTGAATTTCTTTTTATACTTGAGTAGGGATGAACTAATTGTGCCACGATATCTTGCAATATAAGAAATATTTTTTGCTAATGAATAAATTGCAGATTTTAATTGTATTTGGATTCCTAGAGTATATTTACTGACAGCCACCAGCTAGTCAAGTGCTTTCTTTGTACAGTAGAGCAGACTATGCAAGAGAGCTGCTTGCCATGTTTGCATCACACCTATCATCTGGCATGAGTGTTTTGTGGCAACTGCTCGTGGGCTACTGCACCTGCTGCGCAGTGAGTGGCCACAGCCTTCTGCCAGCAGGACCTGGAACAGTTTGGTCAGGCCTGTCCTGAAGTCACTTATCTGTACCTCTTCTGGTGGCCTCACTAATTTGAGTTTTTCGTCTCTCCCAACCGATTTCATACAGTTTGTAGGACATGAAAAATCTTTAGGCTCCTAGCCCACTTGGAGGTTTTTTTAAAAGCAGAGCAACAACTCAAATTTGGGTGGAGGAGGAGTGGGAGGATGGACTAAGAGATAGCAAACAGATAGTGCCTTGTTTCCCCAGGAAATAACAAAATAATAAAAGCATTAAATGATTAGAAGTGCCCAAATCTGACATACGATACGTTCACCGTCATGTTAGTCGTGAAATTCTTGGAAATCTGTCTATTTTACAGAAATAATTGATAAATCTCAAATCTGCCCAGGACTAGAAATCCATTGAAACCCTCATGGGAGTGCTACAAGGCCCAGCAGTAGCACCTGCTCTCTGGTAAATGATATTTTAGCAGGCACTGCTGGCCGTGAGCACCGGCACCCCGCTCCCAGAGGAACAAAGGGCTCTGCACTCACAGCGTCTTCAGCCCCGTGAGGCCCCTGAACATGCGGCCGTGCACCGACTCCAGCTGGTTCTCTGTCAGGATCAGCTCCTGCACTCCCGAAGCTCCATCAAATGTGCCCTCCCGGATCTCCTTGATCTTATTGTTGCTTAGGTTTCTGGAAGGATACGGTCACAATGAGAAAATCAGAGGTGTTTTGTTGCAAACGTACATCATCACACTGGAAGGAGGAAGATAGGAGTTTGTGCCTTTTAGTGATTATCTGGAGACACTTTCATGCAACAAGGAGAGCATCCAGAAGTTCAAAACTACTCCTACTGTACTTACAAATAGCTCCCTTGCACTCATCAAAACCACAATTATATTGGATATAGCAAGAGAATTTAAATTAATGCATTTAACTCCTCACATAGCTATTTCTCATACCTGTCTCAGGATACAGTAACTAGGAGTTTCTAACATCTGATTCATGCCCATGAAGTTATGGACAATGCTTGGGATTGGGCGCTCATCTGGCTAGAGTCAATTAATGTTACTGCTATTGAAATGGTGTCACTCATTGAAATATGGACCACTTTTATTTAGCGTGCCATGTATCTGATACAGATTTTAGTATGTGCACTCATGAACTCCCAGACACTTAAATCAAAAAACACCACTCAAAAGGAAACTTAATTGTCAATTCACAGCCACTACAATATACAGCATTATTTTCTAAATATTTACTCTGCCTATACAGTCTCAAGATGTTTGCTTATAGGTCAATATTAGAAAACTTTGATCTACAAAGTCAAATGAAGTTCTTCTGAAATGTAAAATTAATCTTTTGAATATTTCATATTTGTGAAAACCCCAGTGCATAGACAATTTCTGAATGACAGAAGTGCCATCAGAGATGCATAAAAATAAATAGCATTTAATTATTTAAAACATTTATATAGAAGGCCTTAAGCATATTAAAACTTTGAGCCTCAGTCCTTCAAGTATTTCCCATGATGTCCTGTATAAATTATGATGAATAATTCTACTTGTTTAGGTTTATGATAGGAAATATTGTTCTTTGTTTTACTATCTACAACAAAAAAGAGAAAGTACAAGAGATGTTCTTACTCCCAAGAAGATGCCAAATTCCAACACCATTACTCATACAGAATAGCATATTATTCCAGAAATGATCCCAGTACAGACACAGCATGAGTAATAGTTTCAAAATCCAATTCCAGGTGATATAAAACAAATGACAAGGTATCAGATTAACACCTGGGCTACTCTACTCAAAAAAGCTGGCAATCTTATTGGGATAAAAGTTGACAGAAGACATGGAAAGAGGACAGCTTGGCCACAGATAGAAATAATGTGGGTCTTGCTCTTTTCAGAAGTCATCACTTAATAAAATAAAAAAAAAAATTGAGCCTTGGAGATATGTTTCATGTGGGAAACTGGAGTACACTGGTTTATGTCTGCTGAACAACTGTCAGAGAGTGGGCCCTACAGCATGTGGCCCATCACCTCTTGTGCTTTCTATGATCAGAAAGAATAGGAGCACGCCAGCAACCAGCCAAAAATAACATAAGAACATATAGAAATACTTACATGCAGATTTCACTTTCCAGAAGTTTAGTGCTTTGTGCTAACGCTCACATGAAGAGTTTATGCTCAGTGTCAGAGCAAGTCAAGGGAGGATATTCTGACATATGCATTTAATTTTGGGGCTCAGCTATTTCTCTAGTGGAAATGTTTATAGCTCAGCATCTCTTTTGAATGCTGGCATAAATAAATGCTCCCAAAGATCCCCTTCCTGGTAAAGATCATGCCACGATGCATATTTGCACAAAAATGAATGAATAAATAAGTACATGTTTGTGGTGGGAAGGGAGGGTGAGTTATTATAACAGACAAAGACTTTGCCTTTCCAGTCACAGATTGCAAACTGACCTACACTTGCATTTGTAAAGTTTTATCAGTTACTTTTTGCCATCTAAAAGATAGGTACATGTATTAAAACACAGCTGCAATTTTAATGGTCGATTAGAGACTAAAGGCAAAAAAGAGCAAATATTGCAGAGAAAGGCTGGCCACAATCTGCAAAGGAATTGGCACCTTTATCCAGTGCAAACATCCGAATTTTAATTGCTGCCAAAGAACTTCAGCAGATAGGCAACTTCGCTCATTTGAGTTAATAATGCCTCATCTTTGCAGCAATTCAAAATTACCCATAAATATGTCAGCAGTCTCAGAAGAAGCCAATTATATCTACCTTTCCCATGCAAAAGATTTGAGAATCTAAGATTAAATGCTATGGCGAAATCAAAGTTGCAAGGCAGAGAAAAGACAAGCTCTGCAATAATAAACAGGTAAAGACAACACTGCCCTGCAATCTTGCTTGGAGTATTGTCAAAGCAGATGTTCTGCCAACATGAATTTTGTTACTTGTCTTCCTGAATAAAAGTTTCCCGTATCAGAATGCAGTAAAATAAAATGGTAGATGACAACATTCATTCACCTAAAAAAAAAGTTTCTTCCTAAAGTCTGAACAGCTAGAATAATAAACATGAGAAATTACAGATTTTTCAGTCTAGAATTACCAGGAAAAATAATCAGCTGATATAAAGCTTAAGAAATGAAAGCACTGAAACCTTTGTCTGGTCTGCAACTCAGAAACCTCTAACTCCATCCTTCCCAGCCCTAAAAGAATCTTTCATACGCGATCATCACACTTGACAAGGAATTTTTTTATGAGAAAAAAACCGATTGATAGACTTTATAGCAAACTCCCACTATAGAAAAGCTCCATCCTCTTGCAACACTAAGCTGCTATAAGGAATTCTGCTTGAAATACTGGAAGGAAGAGGAAAAGAAACTGAGTTTTGAGATTCCTATGCCCTCTGCCAGGACACAAATGGGACCCATAGGCAACCTGGTCACTCATGAAGGCTTATTATTTCTGCAAAGACTCCGATTTTAGCCTGGTGATAATATTTAATCCTATTTCCAGGCTTTTATTTTGGGCAAGAGGTCAAAATAAATTTTCAGAAAGCCAGGGCCTATTTTATGGGGGGCTGTGAATAGGAAATGAACAAGATCAAGAAGCTCTCAAGGTGACATTGTTCACACAGCTCACTTTTCAGTTGCATTACATTTACTTCATGGCTAAAGTTTATAATAATATTATTTCTGTTGATCTCATAACTTCAGCACAGAAAAAGCTGGATTCTATTCAGATTTAACAGAAGTATTCATCCTGCTGTACCTGCTGGGTCAGTGTCAGCCTTCCAGCTACTCACTGCTGCATTTCTGCCACACCTTTCCCTCCGGACAATGCCAGAGCCCAGTCCAGCCACAAAGGCTCTGCTTGGTCTCACCTCCAGCCTTGCAGTTTTATCAGACAAACAGCCTCTTCTGAGTGGGTTTCCCTAGAATATTTCTGTCTGCTGGTGATGTGTTTGGAATTTTTAAGTACATGTTAGGGGGAAAAGCCCAATGCTGCTGGCATTCCTCTGGAGGAGGCTGAGAAGGTTTTACAGCCTTTACCCAGTCTGGCTGGGTTTTATAGTGTGAGATGTTTTCAGGAGCTGGATGGCACTGAAGTCTTACATACTACAGAGAGACAGTAGATTGCACCCAGTGACACTCCTACACTCATTCAGCAGAGCAGACTGATGGCCTTGTTGTAAAAAACCCTGTGAGCCCAAATGCCACGAAGCACAACACACTCTACAATATGATCTCCAGAAAATAAAGTCTGTTTCTGTATCACAAGTGACAGATGACTGCAACCTCATTTGCCATGACAAAATTCATGCTCAGGGGAAAGAACAACAGGTAACAGCTGCTTCCAAGGACAAAAACTACTTCTGCCTCCACAAGAAACTTGATATTCTGGTTTTGAAACTCACTTCTACTCTGCAAACTTCACCATGATTCAATTTTATTTCACATATAAAATGTTCAAATGCCGGTCTGACACTCCTTAGAATTTAATCTAGCAGAAATACTTACAGACAAATTAAGCCTCCAAAGGCAATTACATACTAGAGGTGGATTGGCAGTGCCAGCTCTTGCCAAGACACCCTGACACTTCTTATTATAAGACCATATTATATGTTCCCTTTGTAAATTTGGCAAGACTTAACTGAATGAACTGTTAGATGACCCTTGCAGTTTTTGAGGTAAATATTTTTTATTGCTCTTGTTCTCAAGAAAAGAGGTCAGTCCCCTTTATCCCCAGCAGTGCATGAAATACGGCAGTTCACCTTTCTATTCTGAATGTGAGCTCATTCCTGATTTATTTTCCCAGAAACCAGGGAAATAGCCAGTTCCACTGATTTCCTGCAGGCACATGGGAGTGGGCAAGCTCTAAAGATGGCATCAGGGGTCTGCAACCTCTCCCTGTGGGTCAGTATCCCATTTCAGCAAGCAAGGCTATCTCTGTGCTCCCACTGAGCTGGGTGCCCAAGGGGTTCTGGAGCTTGAACCTGCCATGGCCACAAAACCCCCCCAGGCTCCCACTGCCACGGGAGTCTCCAAACACTAGTGGGTTTTTTCTCTGGTTGACAACTTGAGGTAGTGCCAGGGAATTGTAGGGTCCTCAGTGTTTGCTTCATGGTGCAAGCAAAGAACTGCTCCCTTCCACAAAAGTCAAAACTTCACCTCTGTGAACAGTGATGTCTCCCCTCACTCTGCCTGATGAGAGACCTTGCTGTGGTGAGTGAGAAGATTATGGAAATATAATCCCCCCTGAAAGGCAGGAGCTTCCAGCTCCCAGGGCTGGAGGGCACCGGGTCCTGGAGCTGTTCTATCTCCCAGCAATAGGATACCCCCAAAAGTCCAAGTCCTGGAGCTGCTCCCGCTCTTAGAGAGCTTTTCTTTCTCCTGCACTTCAAGCAGATTCAAAGTGCTCTTTTCTAACCACCCTGAAAAATAGCAGCAATACACTCCTTGGAGCCTGAAGTCACTGTAATGGGACTTCAGCCTTCAGAGACTTCGGCTTTCCCTTTACACTTGAAGGATGAGGTGAGGCAATACAAGAACACAATGAAAGCAACACAGAGTTCACTGAAGAACCCAGTAACTTGCTCCTGGACTGGAAGAGATCTGTGTAGAAGAATCTACAACAACCTTTTTATTCTATTGTAAAAAGCATTAAGCATAAAGATTATTAAAATCGAGGTAATGAAAATAGCATTCTGTATATGGGATTTTTCAGCTAATTATTGAAGCTGATTATTTATTATTTAAAGTCATATGTAGACATGTTAACCTTTTAAAAACCAGCAGGGCAATCTTAGCAATTTAATTCCTAAGTAAAATGTGGCATCACATTGCATTATGTATCTCTGACCTTTAAATTTCTGTATCAAGAATTCAACTTTGTTTTGCATTAACATGTATTAAATCCCGGGCTGACACATCATACAATAACATTCAGCTTAGGAGGACTATTTGCAGACAAATTGCACCACAAAAGCTAATTACATATTAGAGGTGGGGTTGCCACTACCACCTGTTGCAAAGGTGGTCTGACACTTCCCTTTTTTTCATGTTTGTCTCTCTCTGGAATTCTGCTGGAGCTACACTAGCTACAGTGGAACCATGGTATTCTGAAATGAAGTTTCTTTGCAAAGTTCCCTGGCATGGATCTATCACTGGTCCTAAACTGAAGGACAACCAGAGGGCAAGCATTCAAATACCCATTGAGATATCCATATTCCAGATATTCAAATTCATTTCAGCAGAAAGAGTATTACGGAGAAAAAATACAGAAAAAAAGGAAAAAAAACCAAAAGTGATTGAGGCTAGCGGTCTGCCACTGCAAAGCTCTGAGCTGTATTCTTAAGCATAGGAAGAAATACAATTTCCAGACAGATTCCTCCACCTGCTGTTTGCCTTTAATACTTAGACAAGGAATATGATGAGACAGAGTCAATATTGTCAATCAGATAATAGTTACGTTTCTTGTCTCTTGTACATGCTAAAAAATGAGGATTTGATCAATACTCTTCCTCTTTAATTTAATAGCAGCAGTGAGACCAATGCAGACCACAAGCACCACATTTCTGCCACACACAGAGCTGCCGCACCAGGACCATCAGCAGCAGCAATCCCATCCATGGCATTCCCCCACATTTCCCTTCTAGCATGAGGGAAATGGATGTATCATCAGCAGAAGGATTCCTAGTAAAGGCCAAATAAAAACTTAAAAGGAAATGTGTTTGTTTCCTTGTTTCTTCCTGGTAAGCCCTTCTTTCTTAAAATGGAACTAGGACAATTAGAAAAAAGGAGTCTAATCTGGCTTTTTAAGGATCAAGATACTAAATAAAGTTGTGGTTCCACTTATATGAAAAAAACACCATTTTCAGAAAATCCCTTTATACAAATGGAGAAACTTCTTTAGAGCATCAGGTAGAACAAAAGAAATGAGCTCGGCTACTAAGATTTCTTAAAGAGCCTCTGCTTGGAGACTGCCACTAAAAACCCATAGAAGACTTTTGTTTGTGCTACTCCTGCACACCTACCAAGGACAGATAAAAGGTTCTTTTGTTTCACACAAAACAAACTCTTAAAAAACCTCTCAGAACATTTTCATGCTGCATTTATTCCCAAAATACAGCCCCTGTGGAGGCAACCCTCCCTCTGAGAGATCGCTGGGGACAAGGACAGCACTGTACTTTCCTACAGTAAGTTTTAAATGAAACAAAATAAAATTATTCCAATTTGCAAAACATAAATCCTGAAGGTTTGATGAGAACAGATGCCTTCCAGTTTGTGTATACACTTACATAGCATGCATTTTTCATTCCTGTTTACTATCTACTTACACAGGGAACAGAGCACTTAATGTCAACAACATTCTGTAAGTGCACTGTAGCTACAAATTATTGATCATTCATAAAACACGAGGCCAATGTTCATGACTAATTCCCCAAGTCTGGTGGTCTGTACTTACACAAATACAACCCCACCCCAGTCCTGCAGTGCTGCATCTGAAACTCTTGCAGAAATAAAACTGTCAGAAGAATCCCAGCACAGTTGTCTCCAAAGCCCCTGAGATCTCACATGGGCTCAAATGGCCAGGAAGCTCCAGATGGCAGAAACCACGTGAAGCAAATGCAGAACAAACAGCCTGGTTTGGTTGGCTTCCCTAAATTACTTTGATTCAGGCAATAAAATCTTACTAAAAGTAAACAGTTAAATGAGACATTTACCAACGTTAATCGAGTTAAAACTTTAGATAACTTCAGAAGGATCTATTTTGAAGACATGTTATCCTCTATCCAAAACACAGCTCTTATTAAATATATACATTGCACTGTGCCAGGAATAGGCTGTCAACAGAATTATATAGATATATTTGAATGACTGATCTCTAAGTTTGCTAATTCATTCTCCTCTCTAAACCAATAATGATCACCAGAAGCTGCCATCTTGTAATATTATTTTCCTTTGACTATTTGAAATAACCACAGTTGGAGACTCACAATACATTCTAGAGACAAAACCAAAATGCTAAACTTCATAATAATCTCTAACAGTAAGCATATATCTGAATAAACTCTGGAACAGAATTTCTGTCAGTCTCTAGGAGTGAAAGACTAAGAAATGTAGACTAAAAAACTCACTGAATTGTCAGCCTAGGGATCTTCATCTGTCAGTGTGGTTCAACTATGCCTGTTCATCCAACAGGCAACTCATTCAGTTTCGTTAAACTCACATTAAAAAAGTGATTTCTACTACTGCAGTACTCAACTATAAAAAAAATCATCCCTTCCTCCTTTCTTACAATCCAAGGAAGGGTGTACTGTAACAAGCAAGAGACTCAGACTTACATTTTCCTGAGGTTGGGCAATTTCTTGAAGAGTCCAATAGCTTCTAAAACAGAAATATCATTGTCGTTCAGACGCCTGAGAGGAACAAACAAAGAGATATTTAATACTTCACAGATGTCTATAGAAATATCCCTGTGACATTCAGGGCTGCCACACAGAGAACCATGACCTTTGCTTAGCAAGGCACTATTTGCCATCTCCCTTGGACTCCTACAGTTAAAAGAGTTTAGTTTTGAAGGAAAAAGAACACAGAAGACTACCTACAATAAAAGCTTAGGATGCCTTAAAGAGTGTAATGCCAAAGGACAATGTCAGAGTGCCTTCAACTTCCAATGCATGGGATAAGGAATTATTGACCTGATCTATTACACAAACCCCTCATTTTTGTGACCAAATCTCTCTCATGCATTCTGCTACAGGAGACATGCAAGGAGAGATGTGGTCCATGGAAACAGAAGGGCTCTGATTTCAGGTGCTTTCCTAGCAAACTCCACTGATCTTCAAAATGACTGTGAAGGCCACTGCTTGGTAGGATGCAAAATTCTTTCTCTGATTACACATAGCTCCATTTTGCTCCATTATGTACCGTCTTTGCTGTGTTCCTGGATGTCTCTCATATTTTTTCTTAACTTCAGATCAATATTTTTTTATGGGAATTTAAACAGAACAAATACAATACTAACTCAAAAACGGTAATTCTGTTTGAAGGGGCTACTAATGCAAGAAAAGAACCAGATTCTTCTGTTGCTAAGCAATAAAAATGTTTTCTCATACTCAAATTTCATGAAGTTACTTGTAGCTTAACAATACATTAGTTTTAGTGAGAGCCATTTCACCCAAGTAGCAGGCAATGCTGAGATGGAATGAGCTCCTGATCACAGATTTACTCAAATGGTTAAAACCATTTCTTAAATAAAAATGACCAGGTGCAAAGACAGGACTCCAAGGTAGGCTGGAAAGGAAAGACACAGCTTGGGCTATGGACCAGGTCAGCACTTCAGGAGGAAACACGGCTGGTGCGTGAGGCCGTGGCTCCTTTCTCAACCCCACAGCTGGCACAAATGCTAAGGAAATGAGAGTCGTGGTGCTCCTCTGAAACTAAATTGACTTCCCCATTTTCACACAGGAATAAAAGTAGGAAGTGCCTTCACTTGTCTGAGTCCCTTTTACAGCCTTTAAAAATTAGAAAAGGCAACCTGTCCTGCTGAGCACCCCTTGGGGAGCCACACTTACAGATCAGTGGTGTATTCAGGGAGGTGAGTGGGCAGCCGGGTGAGTTTTTGGTTCGAGCAGTCTACGATGGTTCCCTCGCAGCGACACTTCTCAGGACAGACAAGGTCCATGAAACACTTCCCGGTGAATTTACTTCTGTAATCCTCTGACCCTGCAATAAAAGGAAAATATGTTCCAGCAAACAGCTGTTGATGACTGCAGCAACCACAGATATTATGGAATCCATCCTTAGCACCGCCTCCTGTCAGCTCCCAGCTCCTGCCCAGTTTTAGTACTTGCCAAGGACTTTTGCTCAGCAATTTTTAAAATTACTCCCAAGACCTGCCTCTGTTTTTTCACTCTCCCCTTAATAGATTGACTCCTTGTCTAACAGACCTACCTGTTAAGGTATTTTTCAGCAAAGTCACTTTTTTTCCATTTGGAATTTAGTCCAGCAACAAGGAAAAGGCACCTCATGAAAGAATTCACATGACAGAAGACTTTTAAAGATATCATTAAAAAGCCCCAAATGTTCAGACCTTAGGTATTAGAGCTATTTTTTAGAGCAATCTTTTACTAGAGAACCTTGTCAATTTTTCAACAATTAGATATCTTTATTAACTATGTTAAACAAACAGCAAAGGAAAGTAATAGCAGTTTAAATCATTTTCATTTTAATTAAGGAATGGGTAGACCATACTTAGTGAGAAGCACTCCCTGATGTACCATTACACCATGATTGCCAGACCTCTTTGACTAGGTTTTTGACCCGTTCTAATGAAATGCTTTTGCAATTAGGCTCAGTGAACTAATCTGTCCTTTTCAGGTTTGGTTTTTCTTGTTTAATATCAGCAGGTTGGAAACTCAATCTCAGTGCTTCAAGGAACCTGGAGTATTAATAAATGTGTATGTAAGCAAAATGTTGCCAAGCCCCCACCATGCACTTCCTGCCCACTCACTTCATATTTCATGATGGAAGCACCAGAACCACCTCAGCAATGCTATGCAATGCCCAGGGATCATAATTACCAAGAAGTATTTATTAATCTTTCCAAAATTTCAAAAGCCAGTTACAAGGCATTCTCAGAGAGGAGCTGAGCAAATTTTTTAAGAACCCAAAAACATCAACAAAAACTTAAACCTGAGCTGAAATTTGTTTATAGAGACTTGATGATATTCATCACCTGCTTCCCCTTCCCAGACTGATAAATACTTCACTGCTCATTTTATGGCTATGCACTCTTTTTGAAAGAAAAAAGAAGTTGCCTAAACCCAGTATTAATTTATATTACACATTATCTCCACAGTGAAAACTAGCAATTCTACAGGCAATCTAGTATTTTGATTCCACAGACACACTTTGGTTTAGTTTTGTAATTCCAAACTGGATTATGAGAAACTTGACATACAGCATGGTACCTTACCACTACAGTGGTGCTAAATACTTTGCTGGTTTTCATGCTTATTCTAAATTATACATCTAAAGTGTGACTTCACTGACAGCACGGCACTTAAAGTATTAGGACCACTGGGCATTTTAAAGCATTACAAAAATACAGTCTAAGCTTTTCCCTACATCATCATCATTTAAACTCTTATCCTTTTAAAAAAATCCAACATTTGATTTCCAGACCTAGAAATTCCAAGCTTAGGAGTCAGTATGTTTGGGTATTTATGGTTCCTTGGAAATAATACCAAAGATGAACAGTTATCAGGACCAGAGTTTATTAAATCTGCTACAATTACAGTACACATTGAAAAACCCACCAACATTTTTCAATTATCAAAAAGCATCTGGAAAATTTCCAAATTAACCCTTGAGGAAGCAGTTCTAATTTTCATAGTAAAAGCTTTTATTGAAAAAAAATAATCACAAACAACATGAAATTACATAGAGTAAAAATCTATTAACTATATTTTTTTGGTCTACTGATGGATACAAGATTCATCTTTCTATGGATGAAAAAGAAAGGATGGGAAAGTAAGTGGAACACTTTATGAAGGAGAAGGAGGAGTATATAACACTTTCTAGCAATGTAAAAGAATTTTACCACATTTTAACTTGGCACCCACTGTCCTGATGGTGAGGCACACAACCTTCCACTACATCAGGTGTAAGAAGTTTATGCTGCCTGAGTATCAGTCCTTGGCCACCACTCTTGCAAGAGGGGAAAGGCCTCTCAGCTCAGCAGGAAAGGAAGGGATCAAACATCACCTATATAATTTTTGTTCTTTCTCTTTTTCTCTCTTTTCTGTATTTTTGTTTTTGTTTGTTTGTTTGTTTTGAGTGAGTTTAAATAAGAGTTATCCAAGTAATTACTGAGTGAAAAGTAACCAATAACCTGTATTTGCTCAGCAAGTACTCAGTCATCTCGTAGCCTGTGAGACTGCAGGAATCACCTGCCAAAGACCAGATAAAATTTATTATTTGACCTGAGCCTTGAGATCACTTGGACAGGTGGCTGCTCTATTAAGATATTCCCATCTGGGATAGCAATGTGAAATTCAGCCATCTGCTTGCAGGACTGTTTAAGCACATATATCCATTTCTGCTCACAGGGCTTATCTGTGCCTGACTGCAGGGCTCTGAGAGAACACCACAGGACTCAGGAAGCACAGTTAACCATCACATGCATGTAATACTTCTTGCACAATATAAAACTATCCATGGAAAGCCATGGAGAAGAGATGCAGGACAGAACATGACCCAGGAGCTTCTAGTAATTTTCAAAATTAGGAAGAATTAAGTTTGCTGTAAAACAAGTACCCAAGGCAATAGCAAGGCCTGTGTGTAACTGAGAGCAGCTGTGGTTATTTGATTTGTTAGTTACTGTGATAACATTTTAATTTCACAACCAATGTGACACCACTATCAGGTACCAGGACACGGTGATTCCTCATTATCATAAAACAAACACACATGGCATTCCACAAAACAACAGCACTGAGATAAAGAAACACCACATTTTCAAGTGCTCAAACATTCTATGTGCCTTTCTGACACCCACATGGAGAAATTAAGCAACTGTTCTACTCTTCTTTTTAAGCATTGTTTAGCAAACCTGACTTCTTTGCCCAAAGGACCTAAAAGGAATGCTGGATGATCTGTTCTGCAGCAAATCAGGCTGTCTCAACAGGGGCTTGAAAACTGACCTGATACATTCATTATAGAAAATGATCCAGCTGCCTCAAATTTGGCACCAAAAATCTGACCATTGAGATCACTTGATCTAAAACTTGGACAAAACCCCAGGAATCTCAGTAGTTCTTCACAAGATCACAAGTCCCACAGAAAAAAAAGCAGGTACATTGTTTGTCATAATTTCACATTACTAGTACTAATTCTTATCAGAAACTACAGATAAAATCTAAGAAACCCAGATGTCCTTCTTTTGATGTGTCCACCACAGATATGTGATAAATTTGCAAGACAAGGCAGTACTTTAGTACAGGAAAACTTCTGTATGAGACTTTCAAAGTCCTTTTTGAATAGGTGTCATTGTCTTTGTGTAGGGGAGAAGTTAGGTAGAAATATTTTAAAGATTTTATCTAAGCTGTCAAAGCTAAAATGGCCCATTTGAATATGCTGACTCAGCTTTGCCCTATGGAGTTACTGGATAGTGGTGTTTTCATACAGGCCATGTTACCCATGTCATTTCAAGAGATAAAAAACAATGCTTTGCAGACTCCCCTGAAAGTTTTTTGCATTACATTTGTTCACAATGCCGTGCCAGCACATTAAGGTTGCTCAGTGCAGGTCCAAAGTTACATTAAGTGGCAGGTTTCTTGTTACAGAAATGGCATCCAAAGTGTACCTCAAGTAGAAGAACTCACTGGACAGCTCAAACAGACAGATGCAGCTTACATTATTCATAAGGTAAGACAAAAGTGATTTTTCATCTCTAGGTATGGCTGGACTCACCCTTGAATCATAACCAACAGGACGCCTGACTCCTTCATTGTGAGAGCAATTAAACAGATTAATTACTTAGAAATGGTTATTCTGCATGCAAGCCCTGTGGAAAGTCTGTGGCAAACATCTCTAGGGCCCCCTGGCAGTGCCTGGGAGCCTGGTCAGGCAACACTTGACCTGTTCCACTGTTCCCGTGCGGAAAGGGGAATCTCTCACCTTTTGATGCTTCTGACCCAGCAGAAGTATCCAGGCATGCCATGCGGCAGGGAGTATGCAGCCTTCCATGGTGCTTGACAGAACCATGTTCCATTTGTATTGTTCTACCACATGGTTAGATCAAGCACAAAGGAAAACCCCATGAACAGCCAGAGTCAGAGTTAGGCAGCGCCAAAGAGAGAGGAGCGTTGAGAGGAAGCAGCATGGAGAAGCACAAGCTGAAGGTTCACGGAGAGCTGCTCTCCACTCCACCCATGCAAAAAGGTGCTGGATACAAGAGGTCATCCTTTATGCTACTGGAGGAACACCCTGGAGCACAATTGGGGTTAGTGAACACAAACAGAGCCCGGGCGGATTCAGAGACAGAGCTGACACGATAGAAAACACTACCAAAGGACTGCTCACAGCCCCTTCCAGGGAGCATGTGCCACTTCCACCACACAGTGAATGCCCAATCTACACTGCTTTTTATTACTTACTCTCTCCTGGTGTCTCCTTTCAGTAAAAGTGCCATTTTGGTTTGCTCCATTTATTTAAATGCAACCTTAGAAATACCGCAGCCCATATTAATAACAGCAGATTCAGAGCTGATGGCCAAGCTCTGGCACAAAATGCTCCCTGAGCAACCTTTGAGCCTGATTTCAGCTCCCAGAGGCCTTTCGTGCTGGTGGCACTTATACTGACAATCTGTAATTGCCACTGCTTTTTTTTTTTTTTTTTTTTTTTTTGTTTCCTCTGCACTTTGCAGCAAGGTAGCACACACGTGTTACTACAGACGTAGAAAGCATTTTGTTACTCTGTTTCTTGGCGTATTTGTTGGGTTTTGTGCAGCATTTCCTGATGGAAGTCAAGCATTCTCTCTTTCTGACACCCTGGATTATTTCAAACAGCTTTGTTCTTGTAACTCATTCCTGCAACTTTGACATACAAAGCAGGGCATTCAGTTCAGGCTTGACTGCTCCCACTGAAATAAAGCTCTGACTTCAGGGTCTGCAGAGCTGCACCAGTGGACAATGATTTTGAAAGTCACATCCCAAATGTTCTTGCAGGATTCCCACATGAGAGAGGAAGTGACTGTCCTCTGCAACTGCTCAGAACGTTCTGCTGGACTTCAGGGAAGGTCAATGCTTGTGCTTTTAAAAACATATCACTTTCCTTAGTAAGGGCTTTGCACTGCACAAAGACCAAAGTCAGCATCAGGCAGATTATTCATTACCCACATGGAGAACAATGCAAATACCTGAGCAGAGATGACAGATAATACAGCAAGGGTCTTTCTTCACCATTTTCCTGTGACCAAATTATGCAGAAAAGTCAACACACACTTGGGAACTTGAGAAAATAAGTGTTAACTGAGTCACCCCATACTGTTGGTTTGGTTCAGCAGTGCAAGTAAGACAATTTGATTTACTGTCTATGTTTACAAACCAAGAAAGAAACTGAAGCAGTTTTTTAGGAGAACCCAACACAGTAAATCTTCATTCTCCACAAGCTGCCAAACTAGCCAGAGTCTCAACTGATATAAACATTACATTATTAATTTTCTTTCGTGACTCATGCAATGTGGCACAAAACCACATTAATTTTCTTGCCTGACTAATTCAAAGTATGCATAACCCGGGAATCCACACCTCATTTATTCAGAAATTGTATCTATAACTAGCATTCCTGCCAATAATTTTGTATGGCTATAGTGAAGAAGGATGCAGAGTTCTATATCCTTATTCCTACACTGGTTTTATAAAGCAGCAGTTCTGGCCTGGGCTCTTCAAACAAATTAATCCACAGTACTCTGTTAAGCCAGGACAAGTAACAGTTCATATCTTCCAAAGACTTTTATATTATATATGATTTACAGTATTAAGTGGAATATCTGTAATAAACTCTGTAATTTCAGTGTCAATGAACTCTTTCAGTCCTTCTAGAAACAAATGCAGTCTGAGCTCTGCAAACCTCTTCCCGAGAAACCCCATGAGAATATTTTGAACAAGTCTCTATTCCTTTGCAGCACTAATTAAACACCACTTACAATAACTGCCTAAACTAATCATCAGCTGCAATGAACAAGAGGTACCAGCACAAAAAGAAGTCTGTTAAAACCCTAATTTATGTCCCTAGAATGCGGGAGAGACAAAATACCACAAAAGCACACTATTTTATAAATTACATTTAAAAATATTCCATAAGCCTTTGGATGTAGATCATTCTGCATAAACGTTTGCAAAATAAAAGTGGAAAAATGAATGATCATATCTCCAGGTATTTGCCAGCCTCCATGAAAACCCCTCCCTTTAGATACTGTACCTCCAAGCAGCATTGCATGGTCTGCTCTTAGTGTTAGTTCACTTCTTGTAATCCACATTCTGTTAATCAGTCACTGAACCTGCAATTTGCTAAGAGTTTATACATGGGACCCTATTTTTAACTGCCCCATCAAGCTGCAACACCTCAGGAGACTGCTGCAGTCTCAGAATGGTCAGATGAGAAATTTATTGCTTAATTGCAGGCACCAACATCCTTGCACTGGTTTTAGCTGACGAGCACTCTTCATGCCAGTACCTCCCCAATTATTTTCTTTATCCTATTCAAGTGACCACTACACACACAGAAAGGGCTACCTTAGCATCTCTGGTAAGAGATGCTTAGAAATCTCTGGTAAGTGTTGCTCGGCTTCACCTCAACACATGGAATGGCAACGTGAGAAGAGAGAGCAAATGTTGTCCCACCTTAGTTTTTGGGGTTATAAGAGTCATCAATCACTCAGCTTTCTGACATGGTTGATTAAGGCACTTCCAGAGGACAATTCAGATCTCAAGTGAGGAATCTACACAACTCTGTACTCAGCCTACATGGGGAATCTAGGATAATTATGTTATTTGGATGCCTAAATGATATGGAAGCATCTGTGACTCAACATTCATCTCCTCCTTTCCAATGCCTCTTCTCTATAATTGCAGATAAGGATGTTGGTGGGTAACGAAGCTGTTCAGTTATTTTATTTTTTTGAAGACCCCTTCAACTCAAAAATAACATGAGGCACAGCCTAAAATAAACTTTTTAACTGGAACATATCAATTTCCTTTGTTATTAAGAACCATACTCTGTCACACAGACCCACCTGTTTCATGTTAAACTTACGCTTCCTTGAGTGAAATGTTTTTCACTCTGCCTACTTTCCCCCCACTGCAGAGCAGGAACCCTTCACCACCACGTTCATCATGAGCTAGCTAAGGCCTACAGTAACTGACACAAAATTTCACATAAAGATCTGAACTGCTATCAAAGATGTGCAGAAAAGGGAGGGCTATAATCACTATCCAGTACAGCCAAATTACTTCAACAACAGGAACACTTCTACAGTACAAGGGAATTTAGCTCCACTGCTATTAGTCATAGCAGTTGTATTGTGTTCTCTAGTGACTTCAACTGCAGAAAGATTTCATGCAAATCAAAGCCCAAATACACTCAGTTTCTGTGTTCCATGAAAAATTCATATTCATAATTACAAAATCAGTGTAGGATTTAATCTGCAGGTGATTTGTTGTTGTTAAGCAACCTTCCATTCAGACAGAATTATTCTTATGCACCACAAACATATCCTCAGTTTTGGTACATTCAGAGAGTTTCTGAAGGTAGTTTTCTTGAGTCTTTGTGTCTTTCAGAAGAAAAAAGGTGCACAACACACAGCATTTGACTGAATAAAACCAAAACACATACAAAAGAAAGAAATACAAAAAAATCCCCAAACAAAAACACAGAGAGAAATCTGAATGCAGTCAATTTTCCAGTTGCCCAAATCATAGGTCGTTTCCTATCCCTTTCCATGCAAGCAAAAGCCCCGGTGAGAAAAGTGCTGGAGCTTGGCCTCAGATGAGACTTCCCCCTAACCTGAGCAGGTCTGGAGCACCCTGTGCAGGTCAGCCAGTCCCACCACTGTCCCACCAGCACGGACAATGCCCCAGGCAGGCAGGAGCTGCTGGACACCCACACAGCCAGGGCAGGATCCTCACACATCCCTGAACATGTGTCCCAGCAGCACTGAACCAGGGCAGACAGGGGCAGGGCTGTGCTTTCCATCACACAGAAAATGCTGAGGGCAGGGAGATGAGTACATGGTGTGTAAATGACTATTTGCTTGCTAAAAGTGGAAGGAATTTGCAAAGTTGTCATCAGAGTGATTGGGAAATTACGAGAACAACCGGAGAGTGTTTCAATCAGTTAAATTATGTAAGACCTGGGTTAAATTCACCTACCTTTCATGACTTTTAAACACTAGTTGAGGAATAGTAACACATTTCAGCTTTTAGTTTGAGAGCTGAAAGAGCTTAAATAGTGTTTACACATCACTAGGAGCAGAAGAGGATAACCCAGTGAGACCAAGGGACATGAAATGTGTGAATTGCCACAGGGAGCGGACCAAAAAGTCCTGATGTGCAGCCTGTGCTCCCCTGACTCCATCCACTGCAGTTCTGTGCTTCTAAGCGTGCAACAATGCAGAGAAGAGAGAAGGGAATTTCAGGTGATTACAAGTAACACCAGCTCTGTTCCAAAGCAGACAGGTAACCCAAGGAAGGTGAGTGTGCATGAAGACAGAGACTGGAAAAGATACATAGAAAATTAGGAGAAAAGTTGCAATTAGTAAGAAGAAGATTTATCAAATGCCTTTAAAAATTATGACTGAACAAAAAGCAGCTACATTACCACCTAATAATTAGGGATAATAGGAGGGAAATGACACTGCCTTATATATGCCAGTTCTGGACCTATTTCTACCACAGAGGCTGACTTTGCTTTGGGTTGGGTTAACAAGAAGTAGTGTCCAAAAAAGAGAGAATAGTGCTGGCAGGTGGTTCACTGTCCTCCTCCTGTTCTTCCCTGTCCTTTACACTGTACAGCACTATCTGAAACTGAACTAATTTAAGTCAGTAAGATACAATGTATGCAGGAGGAAGCAGGAACACAGGTTTACTTCATAGTATTTAAAATAGCAATCTTCTTTATAAAAGCCTTATTTTTAAGAATTATAAGATAAAAAGCTTTTGTGATGTGATGTTTGTAGATACACATTGCTTTGATCATTATCAGAGATAGTTTGTGTCAGTACAGCAGGTGGAACTTTCATTGCTTTTGAAATACACAATACACTGAAAAATTCAAACATATCACAGGGAAAAATAGATATACAGCTGAATGCAAGGGCAATTCTTTCCAAAAGCTATTTCATACACAGTGTCACACAGCAATCAAGGAACCTGCCAAGTCTTGAAGTGACAATAAGCTACCACAGAGACAACACAATCTGCTCATAGATTCATTTCCCTTACTCCTAAAGCCCAGTGCTCCCTTAGAAAACAAAACTGATGCATAGTGAACTTAATAAAATGCTTCTGGGCAGAATATTTGTGTTTATCTTTTTTCCCTTATTTCTACTAAGAACGGGATCCTCCAGTGACCCAAAGCTGGCAAGCACCACTGGATCCTTAGGCGGTCAGAGTGGGCAGATGCAGACAAAAAGAAAATTATCATCAGAATTTCACTGTTGCCCCTGAAAATCATAGTATTTCCCTTTTCTAAAGAGAGAGAGAATCAGTTGCAGATTGTTCTCCCAATTTCTCTTTCAAAAGAAAGTCTCAGATTCTAACTGAGGGAGACAGTTGAGCAAAGGGAAGATTTATTATTATTTTGGTACATGGCATTAAGGGGAAAGCAGAAAATCACAGGAAATAGTAACTATTGCAATCTGATGTTTAAACATATTTGATGGTATATTCAACAGCTTTGACTGTCTCACAGCACTGGGCAAAAACATGCCCCATTCCCTGCTGTTCCTTCATTTCATGCTATAATAATTCCATTTCTCCTTTTAAAAAGAATTATGTATATTATCTACCTGTTGCACAGAAGCTCCTTCCTACAGCCACTCATAACCTTTGCAGATATTGCTCCATTATTATCAGTAAGAGCTTGAGTCATTTGGTTCTGGGAGGAAACAGAATCTGGGGAAAGTGCCTCAATTGAAAAAACTGGTCAACTGAAAGAACAAAGGCAAAGATGTCTGGCTAAATACTACCTAACAGGATGGTGGGGAGCTGGAATGAAAGCTGAAGGAAATGGTGTGCAGGGTAAAGTTTTCTAGATCTACCTTCACAGTTTCATTTAATTACCAAATACAGTTTTCTTTAACCCATCTGCATCTGAGTGTGTCCTTCTTGGTGCTCCACTACCACTTCAGACTGATGAAACTTCAAACACCTCAGCTTTTCTCCCCCATTCTTGTTAACCACTCCTCTCTCTTATCCTTATATAAAAAGCACTTCTCTTTCTTCCCTTAATTTACTGAACAGTCACTTTTTTTTTCTTATGACAGGTTCTTTCTGACAGTCCCTTTTATGATCATAGAAAAGCTTGGGTTGAAATGGACCTTAAAGTTTATCTCATTCCCACCCCCTGTCATGGGCAGGGACACCTTCCACTATCCCAGGTTGCTCCAAGCCCCATCCAACCTGGCCCCAGGGATGGGGCAGCCTCAGCCGCTCTGGGCAACCTGTGCCAAGGCCTCGCCATCCTCACAGGGAAGAATTTCTTCCCAAAATCTAATCTAAATCGACTATTTTACAGTTTAAAGCCATTACCTCTTGTCCTATCACTACACACCCTTGTAAAAAGGAATGTGGAAAACACAAATCACTTCAAGACAACCTCAGAATTTTAAGACTTCAGAACTGTCCTTTCCCTGATGTCAGAGTATTAAGCTCTCCTAGGCTTAACTGCTCCTGGGTGTGATCCTGGCACTGGCTGAGTACTTCTGGTCCCACAGAGCTCACACTTTCTGTGCATCCTCATCTCTTCTCACAGGTGAAAGACCAAATCCCTTACTTTGCTTCCTTAACCAACACCTCATATTCCCTGTGTTTTCCCCTCAGAAAACAACTTTCTGACCATTGAAATGTACTAAATGTATTACACAAACTACATGAAAACACCAGGATCCTGAAACAAGAACCCTTTGAGAAAGGGAATTTAAAATGAAAATTCTTTTCTCATACACTGAGCAGATGATGTAAAAACTAGAGAGGGAGAATCCCAAAGACAGCAAGGACACTGACAAGTTATTAAGCCTTGCCACCCCAGTGGGATTGTGTCATCCCTGGAAAACACAAAACACTGCCCAATACTGTAAATGATGAAGATTCATACCTCATGGGCATTTCTGCACAGAGACATGCTGTGTTAGATCCTGGAATGAAACATATTCCTCAAAATGAAAACATGGAAAATTCCTGCTAAATGCCAAGCCTGAAACAGTCATGATTCAAAGGGACAAGTTGAGCAGGAGAGGTGCCAAGGATGTCTGTTCCCTGGATTGATTTACAAACTAAGATTTTCTAAACCATTAGATGTTCCCTGCCTCATGTGAGCAGACAGCAAGTCAGGTTCAATGTATCTCATCACCATCTGGAAACTCTACAGGCAAGGATATCTCCTCTACTGAGCTTTTGAACAGCATTAGTTTTCATCCAGCTGAAATCTGTGTTCTGAAGCTGTACAATCCCTGCTCTCCTCCTTCATAAGTCAGGTTTATGCCTTTTCCATGTGGTTTTGATATAGAAATAGAGCTGGAGACCCAGGGAAAATCAGCTTAATGCTTGAAGGAAAGGACCCCCAAGATAAGAACTCACACAAAATATTATTCTCAGCATCAGCAGGTACTGTGTTCTGCACTGAAGCTCTTCTTAGCTATGACCTTTCATAAATGGTATCAGATGGTGTTTGCGTTCTCCAATCACCTGTACCATCGTTCAAAGCATGCGTGCACATACATAACATTAATTTCTCCAGCCTATTAATAAAAGCAGAAGAAAATAACAATGGCAGACTGGGTACAGGTTTATAAAGCTCTGTTTCTGCAGACAACTTTCCTTTCTAAACTATATTTATGTATTTTCATTTCCAGTTTCTTTAAACATGAATACTACTGGCTAATTACCTTGTTACTGTGATGGACACAATCCAAAAACCTAGATAAAATATGTCATAATTTCAGGTCTGTTTATAAATTTTGTGGCTTGACTCACAAGGGACTGAAGACCTTAACAAGCCTGCCCAAGAAAAGCTGACTGCAAATGAAGTTATCTTTATTTTCTTTCCCCCACAAAGGGAAGGTTTAGCTCGGCATGTTGCTCGCAGAGATGCACAAAGCACCACGGCTTGTTTTGGGCTGCTGCCACTCAGCTTCGTGCTGCATCCCCATCTAGAGTCATTAATCTTTTACCACCAGGAGCACAATTAATCATGTTTCTTTTCATAGGAAAAAGAGAAAAATCATAGTAATTTTCATAGAAAACACTGCAAGGTACTCCATCAATAACAGTCATTTTTCTCTTCAGTACACACTAATAGATTTGCTTACTGAAACCTGCTTGTCTTTACAGTATACAGAAATGCAGTAATCCAAAATACATATAACCAATATAATCAACAGGAAAAACACATGAAGAAGCAGTCATCTGCTTTGTTGTGCTGTGTAAGGCAACAAATGTCCTTTTACTGACAGCTGAACCATAAATAAAGAACAGTTAGGGCTGAGAAAAAGCTGTTTATGTTACTTGGGAGGTTATTTTCAGGTGGAAACATTTTTCCATCTCTTTCACAACACAAAACCTTTGCCTAAATCATTATGCACATTTTGATTCAAAGCTTGCTGAAACCAAAAATCTTACCAACTTTGATGGCAGTTTTAGTTTAATTAGTGCATGCTACTTGTGGATACAAAGAAAACAAGTCTATGAAAGCACTGAATTGATGCCATGCCCTCACTCCCAGTTTCACTCCCATCCCAGATCAGAAATGCCCATTGCCAGCTGTATAAAAATCTCATACCCTTCTCAGCCTTTTGGGTCTGAGAACCAAACTTGAGTTCAGCTCTCATTGAGCTCTGCCTGAATACAAATGACAATCCAGCCACCTCCCACACCTTCAAAATATGACATTTGTCACCTGGATTCACATCTATCATTATTGTTTTCCTTAAATATTTTATAATTTAGGCAATTCTTTACAATTAAATGTCACAAGCTTTATATTTTTTCTTTTCTTTGTTTTTAAGAGACACACAGAAGACAGCTATAGACTGCCCTTTTTTTTCTTCTTCTTTTTTAATCTATAAGGTAATTGGCTTTCTGTTGAACTAACTGAATTTCCCAAATTTAATTTTAAAAGATGCTCCCTAATATCCATTACAGCAAACACTGTCCTGTAGATTCGATTAGGGGGCTCTCTGGACCTGCTTATTTCTGAATTGAGAGTGCAGTAGAGGCTGGATAAATGAATTACCTGAGCAGCGGAACTTCTTGCTCTTGATCTGGCTGATGCGTTTGTTGGCAAGGCGACGGGGATTGCTGCAGCGCGCGCCGCTCGTCTCGATCGGATTATCCTGCAGGTAATCAGCCAGCCACTTCAGATGGCAGTCGCACACAAATGGGTTCTGAGCTAAATGTCTGCAAGAAGGATGGGGTGTTTAATCAGGAGTGACCTGTGACACCGTGCTCCAGCGCTGTTTTTTTGTGAGCGCGAACCTGAAGAGCGGAGTAATTGAATCAGCTCCCGAAACAACGCCAGGCCTGGCGGAAGCCACACAGAGCTGCACGTGAATGGGAGAGTTCTGTGAGCTCTCACATTTCGCTGCTCATTAAGCCTGCAGCAAGTCCTCACACAGAGGAAACAAAAATTAAGAGTGCAAAGCCCACTTTAAAGGACACAGACCTGCTGTCTACCAAGTCCCGTGTTTTCTCCTGAGAGCCTGATGTGCTGCCTTTTGAAAGAAATGCACCTTACCTGAAGATCATTTTGTATCCTGGCTTAAAAGAAATTTTATTGACAAGCTCGGTTTCCTAGGGATCAAATGTGAATTAGTAAAGCACCTTGGATCTTTGGGCAAAGGCAAAAGTGATCCAGAAGTCTTTTCACAAGAATGAAATTAATATTTCCATGTACTCATAATGTGCAATAGTATTCCCCTTATATGACTTTTTTCCTGAAGCAAAAACTTTTAAGACTGAACTGCCTATGCAAGGCAGAACTTCACTCTATCCTTCACCAAAATTTGCACCACTTGTTTCCTATGCAATTGGAAATACATATCATAGCATTGATTTCAACTGAGTATTCAGACTTTGGTAACAGAAATCTGCTGGACCGTCTTAGAGAGAAACAGCATTTCTCTGCTGCTGCTCTGATTCAATGTGCTTGACAAAGCTGAGCACTGTATCGGGAGATTTGCCAGGTCTTTCCCAGAGCCGGGTTCTAATCTCAGTTCAGCTAACTTGCATCGGTCCCTCTGACCTCCAAGAGAGCAGGACACAGCTCTCCAATAACTGCAAAGACAGTTTAAGAAAAGACAGATGTTTCAATTTGGTTTGGACGAAGGTATAAAGTTATAGCCTCACAAGAACTCCACTCTGTTACTGTTTTCCAGTTTTGGAAACTTCCTTTCTTCTCTGTTTGCAGTTATATTTATGAACTGTCACTTCACAAAATAAGTGTAAAATATAACCAGGCAATGGCTGTCCAGTAGTGGGAAGGGAAAGCCCACAGAGCACAAAAGGCCTGAAGAAACTCAAGATTACTGTTACAGTAGAACCATTCCTGCTGTGAGAGGGCCAAGAACAAACAAGCACATAGAGAAAGGATTTGGGTCTGGTTTTGCAGCTCGATAATAAACACAGAAGATGGCAATCACTCGGAGTATTAAAAATGGGAGAATGAATCAAAACTTTTCATGACAAAGTGTCTTGCTGTGAAGCAAAAGGTCCATTCTAAGTAAAGACCATCAGGAACACCAACAAAACCCTATGGAAACCAAAGGGAAATGTTTATACCTTAGGGGTATAAACATGAAAAAAGCCTGTTTTTTAACTTGACAAACCAAACTTCTGTAAATGAACCCTCTCTGTTTATGTGTATCTCTGTGTACATAAAAACCAAATTGCAGCAGCAGAAAGCATGGTAGAATTGGGGGACAGGACTGGGGGGATGTTGTACATGATTATTACAATGCCTTAATGGTTTGCAGCAATACATACTGGCCAAATATCTGTTGGAAATTCAGCTTGTACTTGTGGCTGCCTGAGGAGGTGGCAGAAACCCTGCTGCTAGAAATCATTCCTATTAGTTAATTTGTATATGACTTACAACATTTGTACAACTAATTCAGCCAATGCCCTTCCGGTATTAAAATATGTAAATGTGCATTTGTATACAAAAAAAATCCAGTACTGTAGTATGTGTATGCATACATACTCCAGTATGTATATATATACATACCCATACATATTTTAATACTGGAATACCAGGCTGCCAACTCCAGCTCTGAAGGAGTACTGTTTACCTTATTATCTTATTACTCACAGCTTTAGCATGAGACCTTCTATAAAATATTGAATCATTTCTGTATTTTTGCTCCTTATGTCTATTCTAATGCCTCCAAATTCAAAGACTCTCAGAAAATGTTTAGTGGATTTTCTTAATGGATCAAGTAATACAACACATCATTCCCCTTCAGTGGAATGTCAGCTGAAATATGGTTAGAGAAGTCACGAACTGCACAGCAGGACTCAGACCCAGACAGGAGAGATGCCAACTCACTGGCTCATTAAAAACTGTTAGGCAATGATTCTAATAGAATCTGCTGTTCATCTCTCATACAGAGTGAAATGCACACACTGGCTCCCCAACAAACAGTCTGAGCTTCACACAGTTACGACATTTCTGTCACTAAGGGCAGTCGATAGCTGCCCTTGTTGAGCTGATGCAATACTTCTTTTCTATGCTCCTTTTCTTTCTGTGAGGAAAGGAGGGGCTGCTACACTGGTGTCTCTTCCAAAGAGTCTTAATGTCAGATGCAGCATCTTGGGTGGAAAAAAAGAGAGAGCTGCCAGTTATGATATGCCTGCATACTCACAGAGTCTGGATCGATCGGAGAGGTGCAAAGAGCCCCTTGCTGATGGTCTGCAGTTTGTTGTCATAAAGAGATAACAGTTTGAGATTATGCAGACCTTGGAACGTGTTTACCCTCAGGCAGTTGATCTTGTTGGCATTGAGGAGCCTGAAAACAGAGAAAAGGTTTAGAATTCATTAATCTTGTAATAATCAAATAAAGATAGACTGGACTTTGGGGTTAAATTTAAAAAATAGTATTAACCTAGTCACCAAAGACAACTCATGTGAAAAGGTTTTCATTTGCCAGTTGCATTAAAAAGTTGAAAAAACAACAGCCAACATGAGTACTCTTATAGCTGGAGAATATACAAACATATAACAGTGATAGCCATCTTAAAATACTTACATATTTGGGGGGGGGGGGTTATATGCCTAGCCCTCTCCGAATTTGCTCAAAAATCTACACAAATATTTAAGGAAACGTTCAGCTTAATATACACAGAAATAAAAAATATTCCCCACCTTGCTATTCCATGCATACACTCATACACAAAGTCCACAATGAGAAGTACCCTTATTTTTCAATTTTCTCTACCAGCAGCTGTCTTTAAGTCTAACTGAAATTCTGTGAGTTTGAAATCTTTTGATAAGCAGAACAGGGTTAATTCAATCGTGGAAGATTAAAAAGACATGTTTCTCCTCGGAGACAAGAAGAGAGAACTGCAAGGTCTGGACTAAAACTTATTGAAAAGCAAACTCATTTCACACCCAAGGACAGCCAGGCAGGGGATGAGGCTGCCAGAGGTGCTGTGCAGTCCCTGCTGTTGGAGCTTTTCAAGATGATACTGAAAGAAGCAATGAGCAACCTGCTCTGACCTGATAAGGTGGCTCTGCTTTGAGTAAGGGCTCTCCAGACTCATTGTCAAGTGATCATTCAAGGTCCCTTCCAACCTCTACTGTCCTACAATTCTATGAATTCCAGTCAGACCAGAGTCCTCTGCAGTTATGGAAAAGCAACACAAAGGCAATTTAAATACTGGGGTTTTTTAAAATATATATATAATTTACAACTACACAGCAACCAGCTGGTGGAACCAATCAGTTCAGATAGAAAGTCTTGGACAGTATTTGTGCAAGTTTTCTTAGATCACCCAGCAAGAGTTCTGCCCCATACAACAAGTATATACAAACCCAACAACTAGCTGGACCTCCTGCTGAGACAATCAGACACAAGAACACTTCATTTGTCACTGTCATCTGCATAGGTGGTATCTTGAACTTAGAAGGGAAACAGGCAGGAAATTACCTATACTTCTTAACAAAGCCAAAATCCACATCTTTTGACTTCTACCAGCCCGAGGAAAATGGTAAATTGCAAACAATATATGTTGTTACCTCAGTTCTCTTGGGCACAAAATTCTTCCCTTGTCAATGAATTTGAAGGGCTTAATATTGCATCATTGTGACTCTCTCTGAGACACCACACTTATATGAAACCAGAAGACAAATACAGTTATAGGCAAAAAGGAAAATATCTCTTCTATTCCTCAGCAAGCAAATGCACCATCTTAAAGACACCTCTAACAGCAGTGGGAGTTTCCATTCTCAACAAACTTCACATACACCACTAGAGACAAGAGGGCAGCCTCTCAGGAAGAAATACAAGCTTGTTAGCTGCACATGACGCTGTTCTTTTACTCCAAAAAGTAATTCAGAGATGCTTCCTCTGCCTTTGCATTCCTGAAACCTTTGGAACATCACACACTCATTGCAGTTCTCTGTAATGTTGTTTTGGCAGAACCTCGTTACTGCAGCCAAAAGCTACAGTAATTGTGGTACACAATGGAGGCATACTTGGGCAGCATGGACAACTCCACGAGCACAGGAATGATTTGGAACGAGAGGGCTTCAAAAGAGAACTTGCCTTTGCAGCCTACAGAAAAGTCAGTATCGATTTACCCAGATTTCCTCCTTTACATGTTGTACAAAATGAAGTTTGACATTAGTTAAGACAAAATCCCATAGAAGGCAATGATGGATAAATGAGGTTACATTTTTGCATGAACTAATAGCTGAAACAATTTTATGAAATCATAAGCAGCACTAGTATGACCCCTCTGGAATCTGTATTTCCGTGACACCTAATCCACACTCCTGCTGGCTCCACCAAGTAAATGGGTCATTTCCATACTAGTCTAGAGGAACAGCTCCTCCTCTTTGCTCCAAGAGCAAAGATCAACGTCATCTCTTTCTGCTTGCTTCTTACAGCCATTTGTATGTCCAAACCAAAGCAATCTTCCTGGCCTCTTGGATCTCATACATCAGGCATTTCTCTTTCCAGCTTGTACAGTATCTTATCCATAGAGAACAGGCTAACAAGGTATTAGAAGGCAGAACCAGGTAATGAATTTTGAATATCCTTAGACATGCTCTTAGATTTACAAATCCTTTAGTTTTTACTCCCTGTGCACTGGCCCCACACAGATTTTAGGGAATGTACTTTAGCTTGGGTTGACTGTTCCTGTCCCATGACAGAGGCTTGGTACCTGAGTTACACAGGAACAAAACTGACAGCAAGCATGCACTTCAATTTATTTTGCTAGATGCTATTTTTTTTTCTACTATTATAGTAATAGTTTATGTTGCAAGCAGCACTTGTAACAAAGCATAAAGTAAAAATGGAAACAATCTCAGTAATAAGAGAATTTGCAACTGAACTACAATTGTATTTCTACATGTGGCTAGCAAGGACACCTTTCTGTGATGCTTCCGAAGTGCACACACAGCAGAGCTGCTTTGGGCAGATGCTGCTCACTCCTGTGCAAAGACCGGGCATGAAGTCTAACCATTAGTGGTCCACCCCACTGACTGAATCCTCTGAGCAAAACTGACCAGGAACTGCAGTGAATATACTGGATTCAGATTCATTCTCTCATTAGTTTCCACAAAATATGAATAAACTCAATGCTGGAAAATAGAATTTATAATGTGATGAGTTTCCCTGGCATGAATTTTCAATGACTAGGTTTGTGGGAATATAATCTGTGACATTTATTTAAAGACAAACACCAAAAATGAGAGCAACTGATCCTCTATACAGCTTCAAATACAGAGGCACATGCTCTCCTTTAAGCATCAGAATAATTTGGAACAGGAAAGTGCTTGTGCAGACTGCTAGAAGTGGGAATTCAGGTCCCACACAGCTTTCCTGAGGTGACAACACCTATTCTGTGTATCACAGATAGCATGCTCAACAGTAATGCAGGTGTGGCCACATGGGATGGATGGTGAGATACATTAACGACTTATTTCTGATCAGAATCAGTGAAAAACTCAGGAAGCAGAATACATCATCCCTAAATTTTTTTCTCCTACGTACTGTGAGTTAGAAGATGACTTTTGGCCAGAAGCATTAAGGTTCATATTCCTTTCAAAACTCTCAGTTATTTTAAAATATCCACTATGAATATTCCCCTCTATAAATTCCAGTTCTTTACTTGATCTTTCTTCGTTATCCCAGCACCCCTAATGGCATCTAATTGTTAATTAGGTACACAAGGCTGGCCTCACATGGAGTTAAAAGTGATTATAAGAGGTTTTTTCAAACTAACACGAAGGCAGATGAGAAAAACATATTCCAGGAAGCAGAAACACCAATCTTCCTTAAACACTGAACCAGGCTGTAAAACATACTATGGGTTCCTTTTATTGGACTTACACCAAAAGAAGGAACAACATTAAAAGCTGAATCTGATTTTAGCAGGAATTACATGGTATTTATTTTTGCACCAATTAATGGTGAAAGTAAATTCCACTAATTCTCCTATTTTGTTATCAGCTTGATTGGATGAGATTTACACACGGCTTCCAGATGTGGGGCACCATTCAAAAGGAGGTTAAATATTCAAGTAGAAATAAAACCGCCTGCTACCCAGAGGGATGATGGATTATTAACTCAAGTCTCCATTTTCATCCCTCTGGATATGTTAAAAACATGAAGAAACCTCTTGCAAGCCTTGGACCACCATAGAATGCAGAAGAATGGTTAAAGGCCCTGTGGTTTGCAAGCCATTGAAAGCAATGAGCTGAGCAGAGCACTATTACAATTCCATGAACCTATTTCCTGAAAAACTGGATTTGTCCACACACATTGAAATAATAATGTGTTTCAGCTAAGCCCTTGAAATGAATGTGCACTGAATTGGCTCTGTAATTGTATCAGCTGCTCATAAGCACCATCTGCATAATTAAGATGGTCCCATAATTGAATTATATGCCCAAGCACAGCTTCAAGTGATTAACATTTAAATAACATTCTGAACTCCAAACCCAAAATGATTGAAAAAACCGTTTTTTTAAGAGCAAATGGGAATGTTTATATGGCTTTTACCCTTAGCAGTGTTTGTATTTTTATCTCAGTAAAGTCAAGTAATCAAACTATCAGGAAATAACTACAAAACTTGGAGAATCAACAGCAGCCTGGCAACCTTACACATGCTGGGGACTGCAGGCTGCTCTCTGGTGCTCCAGGATAGACCAGGAACCATCCTAAATACATTAGTGAGCCAAAAGGAAAGTGTTGGGGAGAAAAGCTGCATTGAGGCACTGAAAAGCTTCTCTTCCTTTTTCACCAGCTTTGTGTTTTGACAGCAACGACAACACGATGAGAATGAAAATGTTTGGCATCCCATGAACTGGCTGGCACATCCCACATGCCAGACTCCACTGGGGAAAATGAGAACTCACCAGAAAAAACAGATGTAAGAGGCATAGGAGACTTGTAGGGAAGAGGAGAACCGGGTAACGGTTTTGCATGGGTAACAGCAGAATACAAATTGAACAGACACGACCTCTACAGAATATCAATAGTTGAAGGCTTCACCTACATTCAGGGCATCAAAGAAAGAATTCTCAACAGAAAACTTTCCTTAGGATAAGCCATACCTGTTATAAGAAGTAAAAAAAAAAACTTAGCATGTGTTTTTCAGAATTTTCTCTGGAAATTTGTAGGGAATCAAGTGTCATCTTTGATTTAACACAATTTATCATGGGAGAGCAGCTGAAGCCTCAATACAGAAACATCTAGCCAAGCACTTGGTCATCCCAGCAGGCAATGACAAGCAACATCTAATGACAGAATTGTGTGTGCCCCTGCTTAGTTATTGGCAAAATAATTGTATTAGGTTTCAGGAACATTTTAACATGGCCTGGACTGTCAGGGAGCATTTTGGTTGTCTCTCACTGTGTCAAGATATTTAAACATCTACTAAAATTTACATTTGCTAATGTGATGACTGACCACTGAAGAGTCTGTCAGTGCTTCAATTGATAATAACCAGCGTGAAATCATCATCATGCTTGCTTAACCAGCTTCAAGTGTTTCTCTATGTTCAGGAAACTAGATGATGGTGATGAAAAATTTATTCATAGTAAATTAAAATGGAAAAGTCGCAAGCTGATAATGAGTCAAGAAGGAAGCACAGAGCCAGTCTTACAGTCCTGTTTTAGAGAGATTTTAAAGAGAGATTTCAGAAATTCCTTTTCTGATCCAAAAGTCTGCAACTCCAGTTGAACACCATCCACAAAACAATCCTGCTGTACTTCTGTTAACACCTGGAGAAATATAAGCACGTGCTCTCAGAGCACCCAGACTTCTGCTATTTAAAACTCAGTATTGTCTAACTTGTGCCTGCAGATAAGATCACCACTGATTCTAGAAAACCACAGATAATTCAGATGCACAGCAGAATAAACACATTTTCTCCACTTTCTGTGCTGTGATTAAGATTCCTGTGTAATAACAACAAGGAGAGTCTCTGTCAGGAGAGTCCAGCTTGGCACACAGGCGTCAGAGGAGCTAATGAATGACACACTGACGTAGGAATGAGCAGTTGTTTTGGGAAGCTGCATGAAGCCAGGCTACACAAGTGACACAGAAAAGGCAGATGCTGTTGCAGTCTTTCATTAGTGCTTGACTGTAATTGTATTTCTGGGTCTGGCAGATGCTGCTCCCTTACTTTAACAGCAGCTATTGAGTTTAGCAACATTATCACAATAGCAACCTAAATGCAGAAATCTGAAGGAAAAAAGCTTGAGGCAAATGGCTGGAATACAATTCTAAAGCTATTAAACAGGTCTGTGCAGAGAGCATTCTGTCCTGGACTAGAAGGATGAGGGTTGCATAGCCTCTTTGCTGTAGCCAGAAATATTTTGAGTAACCAAGAGAAAAGCTCATATCTCATTTTGCTAAGAATTTAGGTTCACAGAACCCAGAAATGACACAGGTTGCAAAGGACCTCCAGGTCATCTGGTCTGAACCCCACTCAAAGCATGACTCATTCATACATAGTTAATGCAGATATTTGCTTTATCCAAGGAATGATTATTTCACCAGATCACAGGATAATTCAGAATTTCAGGAAGCCCAAGTGGTTTCTTGTTCCATTAGGCTGCCCAAATAGGATGAGCTATAAGGTCAGACTGGGTTGCTCAGAGCTTTTTTCAGCTTGGTCATTAAAACCTTGAAGGACAGATGATGCACAGCTTTCTGGGCAGCCTATTCCAACTACCTGACATCATTGTGAGAATGTTTTCCCCTTACATCTCATCAGAAGGTCTCTTTTTACTGCCTGCTATCTATTGGCCATGAGAAAAATTAAGAACTCCACAGAACAAGAAGGTTTTATGCATCACTTAAAGCCCAGATGACTATGGGGAAAAGGAGAGACTACTGTGCTATCAAGGACTTGTAAATGGACAACTGTACTTTCTTGATTCTGACATTTACGTACTGTTTACATAGCTGATTAATGATATTTATGAATACAACAGTGCAATGTATACAGTGCCAAATATTGGAATTGATGTACATTCTTGTGTTTTTAAATAGTCTGTATGAGTTTGTGCATCACAGCATTTTCTTTGAGATTCTAACAAGCCCCAAAAGTATACAATAAATGATTGGTAGATCCTGTTCTAAGCTCTTGAGTACTGGGATTCAATTTAGAGTTACAAATCAACACAAGCACTTCAAACTTGGCAAATCTGCCATGGAGATACTTTCCAAGCAACCTCACCAGAAAAGAGCTGGGTGTACCAAGTACCTGCCTATGCCTCCCAAGAAAAACAGCATAACATCAAGTTAAAAAAAAAAAAAAAAACAAAAAAACCACTCAAACCAAAATTTGACAGGTTGAATTTTGAGAAGACTGATGATAGTTTCTGAAAGTACACACATGACTTGTCACTACATACAAGTCTATTTTAAGGTCAGCTGAAGTGCTAAATATTATATCTAGTTCCAATTTTAACCCATGTTACACAAGTGATAATTTGTCACCACTTTTGACATCACTTTATCTGTCAATATGTCAAACTCCAGGCACCATTATGATTATTGGTCTTTTCCAGCTACAGTGTTGAGTTTTCCCTAATGACCAGATATTAGGTAAAGGAAGAGCAGGCAGTAAGTTTTGGCTTTGGTTTTTGAGAGAGGAGTACAACAAGCCTCTGATTTTAATATATATGTACCCCAGGAGTAGATCCACATTTAGCACCATCAAAACAGAGTCCACTCTGGGGATTTTTTTCTTGCTCAGAAAGCCATGGGGATCACAACCAGAAGATTTAGGATCAACACGCCTGAGAACTTGTATGATTAGTAACTATGCAAAGTAAATTTCCTCAAGGAAAAGGATTTATTGAAAACTGATACTTGCCAGACATTTGAAAAATGAGACTTCACCCCGCATATTATGTTGCTATACAGTCCCTTTAAACAGTAGAGATTTTATAACACCTCCTTGCTGCAGGAAACAGAGCACTGCAAAGCACACAGAGGAAGGCTGTAATAAAAAGGCTCCCTGAATGTTTGTTTTAATATGGTTGCAGAGAGGGAAGTGCATTACTTAGAGCTGCCAAATGCTGGCTCCCAAACTCAGTGCCCGCTGCCCAGCCAGCAGAGGGGTTTGTCCCTCACAGGGCTGGTGTAATAACCAGAGCTGCTCAGTGCCCCTGTGCAGGGACTGGCAGGCACTTTGGCAAGCTCAAGGGCTCCTGAAAGAGCCTGTCCACACTCCAGGAAAGCTGAAAGACAGGTGAGCAGCACATTTAAATGTGTTCCAGTTTCTTGACAGACCAAGGTCAGCTGAAGGCCTCCTGGACATGCGTTCAAACTGTGCACAGCTAATGGTTACTAGAAAGCTTCTACCTTAAACTGAAGCTCTTGCCATTCTTTTGGCATTCAAATGCAAGAAACACAAACAATGATAATTAAAAAAAACACTATTTCACAGCTTGGATGGGTTTCTCCCCCAGTGAAATGAACGATTCACTGTATTCAAAAACCCCACAAAAGCTAAAAATCAGGCACCAGTTATCCCTTTCTGGAAAACAGTACAGCTCTCAAACTCAAATTGACCTAAAATTCTCAGAAGACACTTGATCCAACCTGCTGAAAAGAAGAATGTACAAGGATAGGGTACAGCAGCTACAGAGCTTTTTATCATTGTCTCCCCTGACAACTTCAAACAGGATAAGGAAAACTGCATGGTCCAAGAAAAGCTTCTGCTGCACAGAACAGATGTGTAGCTAGACTTGAAGAATGTTTTTTGCTGCTGTGTTGGTTAGCACTGCATATTTAGGAAGACATAAGATTTGTGAAATTAGCAATTTAACAAAAATCCAATTGCAATTATTTTTGTGGGCAATGTTAACTACTTAAGATGGTTAACTATAATGAAAACTTCAAAAACAACATTTTAAATTAAACCCATAGGGTTTTTTAAAAAACCCAACAAAACCACATGCTAATCCCCCAACAAAAAACCCCCAAACCCTTATTATCTAACCACGCCTAGTTATTTTCTTGCCAAATATAATATAATAATGGCTTACTACCTCTGTCTTTCAGGACAGAAATACAGAATGCTGATGCCAGACAGGTGGTCTAAAACTTGTTCTGAATTCATTTCCCCTACACCAGAGTCAAACAGGGCAGTGGAAGATGTGACCAGGACTGAGCTGAGCATCCCTTTGCCCAGCTCTGGAGCTCCTGACACCAGTGGTACCTCCTGCAGATGTAAGGCCCTTACTCAGAACAGTTTTGCCAGAATACAAATAGAATAATCTGGACCTATATTGTGACAGTATATTTAAACAGAAGAATAATTACATGTCTGAGAAACTCTGATGAGTTCTATCCAAAACAATTAATAACAGTATTGCTTGTTCTACAATTTCACAGTAGTAACTTTTTTGTTTTAAATAACATTTTTCCTTCCATATAATAGTACAAGGACTCCCTTATGCTCATTGTGTCCTGCTTTGTCATAACACCAGTACATTTTCAAAAATGCTCCTGCTCTAGCTCAGGAAATCACATGGGCTACCAGGATACCTTAATCAGAGTGTTCTTATCAGTGTGTCTCCAGACTAATAAGAAGAAATCCAATCTAGTGCCCACTGAACACTAAATTAGATCTAATCACAAGGCACTCTTCCAATTGTTCAACAGCAGGTCTAAGACCAACGAATGCCATTTATTTTTTTAGCGGCCATTAAAACACTACAAGCAATCCCAGAACAGCTGCTTCAAAGCCACAGTCAGAAAAGTGTGCAGACATTTGTTTGCATTTAGAGCATGATCATCCAATGCTCTCCTTGCCAAAAGATACTTTACATTCAGACATGTTCCAGAAGACCCTGAAAGGCTCCAGGATCACAGTATTCTGGGAAGCCCAAAACAGGGCAACCTACTTCCATCTTCTCAGCTTGAGAATGTTTAAATTGTTGAAGCACAACACCTTTGAATGGTTCTCTGGCACACAGATTTTGCCTTCTTAACAACAAGGTATCACTTGAGCGAGCTCTGACTGAAAAACCATTGTGTCTTGGCTTAAATATGTACTTCAATGAAGGCCTGCCCTACGTGCACTCCAGGACTATCCTATAAAGGTACAGAAAATTGGTTAATGACTTATGCTAAAGTTCTAGACACATATTTTTATAGGACACTATGATATGTGTGTTGAGTGATATTTTTTTTTGTTTTCCTACTGGGAACAATTCTATCTGTAAAGTGTCCTGGATTGAATATCACTGCAAACTTGTAACCGTAAATATTTGGGTTGGGGAGGACTGTCAGAAACTGTATTTTAAAAAATCTGAGCTTTATTTCTCAGAGGTCAAAGTGGGATGAGTCCCAGCTCTCCTGCACTTTCATGATAATTGTCCTCACATCTGACAAACCATCTCCTACAAAATGTCTCTTACTGCACAGGCTGCCATGGAAACTCTGAAGTACCCACAAACTCGTGAGGTTTGGGACAGCAGAGAGGAAGGGAGCTGCCAGAGAAAGTGTGCACAGGGTGAAGAGAAAACAAGGGGCAGTGTGCAGGGGATGGGCAGCTCCCCACTGCCACAGCTCAGGGACTGTCAGCACCACCCCAAAGCTGCTCTTGCTTGTCCTTCTCTCGAACAGGGTGGTCCATGTTTGCAATTAAGATCCTATGGATAAGTTACACCTCTGAGTAGTCCTTCACTTAACATACACAGTAATTTCAACTGCTTCATTTTTCTTGTTTGGCTTTCCTCATGAATTCTAATCTAAATCTATGCTTAGTTTGATATAGCATATAAGGGCAGCAAAGGCTGCGGTCACAGAGTGACACACCCAATGCCAGTCACAAACTTTGGGGCATTCATGGCTGGCTAAATTAAGATTGTCAAAAAGGCTTAAAGTAACACGTCTAAAAGCCACTTTATATTCTATATTTTATCTGATTTACTGTTTGGGGTGGAGTGCTGTATGTGACATAAACCAGAATTGATTCATTTATCATATACCACCTTTATTTTCTGAGTGCATCATCCATTATGGCAATCAGAGCATTAGGAATACATATTAAACTGACTTCATTGCTGCTCCCTCTACTGACTGGCTGATGATTCCTTTTTCTTTGAAGGAGTTACTGGTTCCCAATGTGATTATGGATACAAGAGTGGGTGAAATTTGCAGTTTCATATTTGGCTTAGGAAGTTTTTCTGCTGCATTAGTACATACTGAATATACATATCTCTTACCCTGATCATGACTGCAAGTTAAATCATACATGGCATAAAATACTCAAATAACAATATACTGTGAAATCATTTCTCTTGCAACTAAGCCCCATTTGACACAGTAAGAACATGAAACTGAGCACAAGTTGCAGCAATCAGACCTTTCACGGTGCCCTTTCACTTGCCCCAGCAGGTTCTTGCAGCACAGAAGCCCTCAAGGATCCAGACATTCAACCACAAGTGCTAAATGTGTAAAAACAATCAGATGGCATCCCCACCCACACGTCAGCCGGTGACCAAATTTCCTTTCTTGGACTTCACTAAGACTCTTATTTCCTCCCCACACTTAAATCCTCTGTGTCTATTATCCATTATACACACTGTGCTATAAAACTGTTGACACCTTCCTTTATTTTTTTCAGCCCTTGCCTCCCTGTTGCCTGACACAGAAACAACAGACTAGCACATCCCTGTGAGTTTTCAGTGGAGAAGGTGGTTCTATTAATGTCAAAAGCTGAAAGAGCAGTAAATCTAGCTAGTCAGTAAAATAAAGAAGAGGAAGGGATCATACTCACAGCAGCTGCAGAGACACAAGATCATCAAAAAGGCCCTGGGGAATCTCCGTGATCTTGTTTCCATAGAGCACTCTGAAAGATTCAGGAAGACAAAATAAATCTTAAATAACAGCCCAGTTTAGTGTCCTCCCACATCTCTGCATTATCATCTTTATTGATCATGGTGCACCATGCCCAGGATCTGTGGGCATTTCATTTAACCACTGATCTCATTTTCTTTTCAGAGAGCACATGGCATTAAATGAGTCGTTATGATTCAGGCTTCGTCTGGTGTTGGAAAGCATTTTTAATGTAGAAACTGGACATCATCCAAAAACTGTATCTGAAATATTTTTCATTCTGTTAAGGGAATTTTTTCCCATCCTTTTAAGAAATATTTTAGCCACTGAAAGGCACACTGTCTGATGCAAAACCCTAGAATTCTGCTCAGTAATGCTGAATTTAAAAGCCAGGGAGCACAAGCTGGTTGTAGATAAAATTTCATATAAATGAGTCTCTTAAGATATAGTAATTGGCATGAAATGTGACACAGGCATCACTGGATAAAATATTATGGCTTCACCAGCTGCTGTTACCATTTCAATGAACTAATATAAAGAAATTTATCCTGAACTGGAAATAGACATATATGTCAGGAACTCAAAAACAATTTAGGTATAGCTTGGTTATAAAAATCAGTAAAGCTTTAATAACAAGAATGAGAGTCACCGTATATATTTAATCAACCATAAATAGATGACCTGATATCCATGATTCAGTTTTAGTATTAAAAGCATTTCATTTTTAATGGAAAAATGCACATAAATTATCCTTAGAAACTGAACTAAGGGGGTAAAGACACAGAACCACCTCTATGCTGAGATGTGTTACCCAGTGATCAGAGCAAAATCATGTATGACAGAAGCACCTGAATTCCAATCATGGCTAAAGTATTTACTCATGTCACTTCTACAAGCTGGTAACATTTGTCAAAACCAGAAACTGACTGAGGAGCTGATGTGAGTCCTGGCAAAAGGGAAGATGATTAGGCTCCCTCTGAAAATATTCTGCTGTACCTAAATATTTTAAGAGACTTCAAAATGGGTAAAACAGTATTTGTGTAATTTCTATGCTTTACCTAGGACATGGCAAATGGTTGTAAACCATTCATGCCAACCCTTTGCTGCTTATGTGTCACCAAACTGGTTAATTCCCTCAGTTTTTAATGTGGAACAATAGGCTGGCAACGAATCAAACAGCCATGTGAGGCTTGGATGCTGGCTCAAATCCTGGCTTACCCTGCCTTACAACGTTTAAAATATTATGAAGAGTTTAACATACTGAAAAACAAACTCTTAGCATGACAGGCCATTTCCAATACCCCCCAGCCTTCCCAGAGCATCATCACTTCAGTTTGCTCTTCATCAGTCACTGGGGGTGCATCACCCCTGGGGGAGTGTTCCCAGATCAACTCATTTCTGAGCTAAATAAAATCAATCTACATAAAATAACACCACTTAAATACCAAAATCTAAACTTGAAACCTAATTTTTCATTACTTTTGCAGTTTAGCAGCAACAGAAGTGCTACCCAAGAAACTAATAATCATCCAGCATTATATTTTCTCTAAATACATGTAACATAATTTCTCTTTATCTAGTGCAGAGCCAGAAGGGCGTTTTTTTTTTTGCTGTTCCAGTTAGTGTTTTTTATGAGTAACAAACACTTCTAAATTTTTCTAATTGTTTCTTAACTATTGCTTCAGAAGACACACACAATTTCCTATTTCAACAAAATTTAATGTAATACACATAGATTTTTTTATACTCTACCCAAAGCTACACAGAAATGGTTGCTGAACTTGGAAAGGTTTAACAGGACCATTTAGACAACAGATTCAAACTATGAGAGAACATTCAAGTCCCTGGATTTCACTGGGCTCTAAACCAACCTGTGAATGTCTGACTCATGGATTTCTTTCTGAACAAAGATGTGTGCATCTGTATCAGGGAGGAAAAGCAAACCCTCTGCAAATAAAATATTTGTAAAAGCTTAAAATATTAATGCCCACAGAACCTAGAATACTTCCTTTTCACCTTCCAGTCTTTCTGAAAAACCTCTTTAGCAAGGGTGTCATCTGTACACTGAGTTTAGATTACAAGCTCTGTGATGTCAGAGAAACATCTTCCTTAGTTTTGTGAAGGAGCAGGATCAGCACTGCTGATCAATAACTCACAGTACTAGACCAAAGGAAAAGAGTGGAGAAGCTAAGTTTTACAAAATGCCCTGGAAAGTAAAAACATCCCCACTCCAGCCTAAGAGTTGTTCTGGCTGTAGAGGTAAAACACTCAGGTAAAGTAAAACCTTAAAGAAATCTCAACACACACACCCAGTGCAGTTGTTACCTATGGTACTACTGAATGCAAATATCAAAATAAGACTCACAGAGCAATTCTAAAATTTCTTTTTAATTTAAGAGTCAGAAGATCATGGTGCAGTGTGCTACTGAATTTTAAACCTTGGATGTGTTTATACATCCTCTTTATTATTTTAAGCAAAATAAAATGGATCAAAATAGCTTATAAAATGAAACAAAGCTTCAATTTTTAGAAGCCATGAAAAGGAAAATAACCATTTTCCAAACTAATTTGGCTTATGTGCATGTGGCACATTAGCATTCAAACAGATTAGCAGCTAAACAAAAGTCAGTATGAGAGCTCAGGCACTTGTCTCTAATTCATATTCATGTTCAGCACTGCACAGAGCCAAATTAGCTAATGCCATGTCTGCCTGCCACGCCAGGGCTGGAGGCACAGGGTCCTGCCGGAGGCAGCACAGAGGAGGGGAGATCTGCACTGCACTGCAGTTCATCTCTGGAGTTCCTTATTGCTTTCTGCTCTAGGGAAAAGCACAGAAAATCAGGTTTTCTCAGAGTTCTCTATTCCTGTGTAAGCCAGGAGAGCACACTCACACCGAGGGCTGGCTCCTGGCCCCAGACACTTCTGTTCTGATGCAAGAATTGCTGCCCTGCACAGTGCAGCTGCAGCCAGCCAGGCTGGGGGCTCTGTGCTCTCCTCTCCTCTCCCCCTGCCACCCTGCCCAGCTCCCTGGCCTGCACCCCAGGGCTCCCACAACAGCACCTCTGGGGAAGAAAGGAGCCAAACAAAATCCCCTAACAAATATATAACTTGAAAAGGCCATACAACAGGAAACAGAGCCAATTCAATTCAAGAACTTAATTTCAATCTCCAGTGCTTTTACCAGCAGAGATAAATTTCAGGAGATTTGCCCTTTGGCATTACAAGTTCTAAAAATGTGTGTTCACTTGCTTCCCTTACACATATTGCAGGACATGCAGGTGTCCTGGCTAATATGCAAGCTTGGCACAGGAATACACCACTTCTTCTATCCCAGAGAACCTGAAATTTTAGACCCAAAATACTTTTTCTATAAAAAACACACTAACAAAGTTAACATGTAATAAAAATAAAATTAGCTCAATAATTGCTGCCAGTAGACATCCAATCAGTGAATTAGAACATTTATTAGAACACTAAACAAATTACTAAGGTTTTTAGTGCTCCTGATTCTTCATTTGCTTCTCATCTTTGGGAGATCAAGTCAGCCACAGGTCTGACAAACACCACAGCACATAAAGCACAGACCCCCGGCAGCACTGAGAGCTTTGGAGGAGATCCCTGGGAGAAGACCCCTAAAGAGTTATTATGGATCTGCAACAAGAAGTAATACAAATATATAAGTCACAATGAGGTGTTATGTTTCCTCAGCCTGATTCTGGCATCATCTTGTAATAGTCACCCAACAGTGTGTCTATTCCAAGACAAAATTAGATATTAAATTTCCAGTTAAATAAATAGTTATTACTACTAAACTTCAAGTTATGCCAATTAATCCAACTGATACTCTAAGTAGTTAAAAATAAAGATTAAACAGTGAAAACAGTCACTGCATAGATTGATCAGGAAGTCTGGGACACACCTGACAAAGAAAGCACTGGAAGCACACATAGCCACATTTATGTTTTCTTGGGTGAGAATATAATTAAGCATGGATCAAAACTTCAGCAGCAGGGTCTTGAAACAAAACTTACACTGATTTTTCCTGGTCTCTATCCATTTTGACCTCTGAACAATTTTAAAATGAAGGAGTTTGCACTGCCTTTACCAACATGTGGCCTTTCAGATGCACTGAAGTTTAACATACCACCTTGGAAGGGTGTGAAACAATAATTGCTGTGTTGACTTTATTTTACAGTTCCTCAGCCTACCTTACTTGCAAATATAGTTGCATTTTAGCTGCTTCATTAAGTCAGACCACAGAATACAGAGATTTTTCCCTTGAAGGTGACACAGAATTTTTTGTGGTATGAAAGCCTAGCACAGAATCCCTTACTTTAGACCATATGGTTTCCAGCTAAGTGTTCCTTTATTTTGGCTGGGCTGAAACATTTTTACTGAAGTGTCAAATTGTGACTTTATGCAATGTCTTTTTCAGTCCTCAGAATGCTTTTAACTTCCCTTCAGACTGTGAAAACAATTCTTCCTAGGAAGAATTATATTTCCCAAGCTATGTACAATGGCACAGGCTCAATAAGAATTCAGGTTTTCAAAAGAGGAGGAATTGATAGGGATAAAAACAGCAATAAATTTCTAATATCTAAAAGAAACTCAGACATGTAATTTTTTTCCCCTGCACTATTTCATATTTCTTCAGAACAAGCTAAGCTAAATAAATCACAGTAAAACTATCCAAAGCAATTTGTTACCTTAAAATAAGTTTGGCAGTTATTGCAATAGACAGTGTTTTATTGCAGATTTCAAATCACCATGAATGACACCCCATACATCATCCTCCAGGAGATGATGGTATAAATGGGACTGCTATGTCAAAACCTAAGCTGTCTCTTGTCTTTGTGCCCAGGCTGATCTAAGCTTTCAAAGTGTTCACTAGCTTAATTCACTATATGAACAAAACCAAAGGAATTCTCCCTCTGCAGGTCTAAAATTTATTCATGCAGTTTAACACCCTGAAGGCTTAGACTATTTTGTCATATCTCATAAAACGTCCCCAGACAGTCTGGATATGGCCTTCCAAACCTGCATTTGTGGGTATTTTACTGACCCCCAAATAACATTTATCTTTGATACTATTAACAATAACCAAATGCTGATACAATCCTCTTACTGATACTAGAAAGATTTTGAGTTGATTAAGTGAAAAATTAATTTACTTCAGAAAGTGTGTGCAGCAATCTTGAAACATGAAACTATTTCTAACTTGCCCCCATACTCTGGGGTGTTACAGACCACTCCAACTCCTGCAGAGGCACTGCTAACCATGGAACACAAACACCAGGTACTGCAGAGTGCTTCTCAAACTTTTCCCTAAAATTCAGATCATACATTCTTTTACAACTAATCACTTTTGCCACACTTCTCAGTGCAAGGGTACTATTTGCTCTCACATTTCTATTGAAAGATGAATTGCATGGCAAGACTAATCCTTTCAGCACAACAAGAAGGAAAGGAAAAGCCAGAAAACTCTAGGATGAAGAAAAAAAATGTTCTTAAAGAATAATGATTCCAGTTCCTTATTCCTGTAAGAACCAGGAAAAAACCATTATGTGCATCCCCAAATGTTTCCAAGCAGAAATTCTTTGTTCCACAGAGTCATATGAATAGGCAACAAAATCCTATCGAAAAATGGCCATTGAGAAAATATTTTTTTCCTGCGTGTGGGAAATGGAGAAGTCTTGAATACCTTACGGGAACAAACTTGCCTTTCTTTTGCTAAATGCAGGGAAAACCCAAGGTAGAAATGGCTGCTTTGAAGTATAAACATTTTGTGACCTGTTTGACTCCCATAGGTGAATTTCTTGTTAGAGAAAAGATATAGATTTACAATAAAAGTTATGACCTGCTAGCACATGGATCATGTAGCACTTTTAAAAGATTTAAGTTTTATACATTTTAGGGGAAACAGCTTCTGTTACAAACATTCCTGTATTTTGAAAACTGCAATATACCATTTTTTTTCTACCATCTCTACACTAGTACAATAGGCAGAGCACTCTGAGAAGCAATTCTGCCTGGAAACACCAACCTAAGCTCACTTCAGAGGAAAGCAGAGGAGAACCCACTATATATATATATATAGGCCAGCATTAGGCAGCCACACTAACAATGTTGGCTGCCTTCCAGAGGAGCACTCTGGCTCTCCAGACCCATAGGGAGCACTGCAATTGCATGCAAGCTGGGAGTAAAGGGAGGAAGACAAAATGGGGATAATGCCGAGGAAAAAAAGCAAGGATTTTAGGCAGAACAGCAGCACTTCATTTTTAATGGAAAGGAAGTGCTTACTTTTATTTGTACATTAATATTTCCCCCTCCTTTCTTCTGATTTGAACTCAGCCAGCTGAAAAGTCCAGCTGCTCTGTGCAGAGATCAAACCTCGATGGTGTCTCATTAAAATGTATGCACCAATCACATCTGACTGAGGTGTAGGAACAATAAAAGTTGCTCTCAGCCGAGCTGAAGCACTGTATGCAGAGCAGTGTTCCTTCAGGGCATGCAGCTGACTGCAGTTACTGGGGCCTTGGGCACCAAAAAGAGGGAGCTGCTTAAGAGGGAAATCACTGGCAAGCAACTGTCTCACTTCACTTCTACCTCCTTGTTCTTCCCCCTCTGGCAGTGTCATTGGGAGGGCTGGCACTTGCAAGGAGTCCTCTTCTCTTTCTGTGCCTGACTGAACTGGGCTGGTGACTATGGCGAAGTTCAGACAAAAGAAGACCTTTTACTTCTCAGAGGTAGAAACCTGGGGAAGATTTCTTCAGAGAAACCCAGATTCTGCTGACCAGCAGCAGAATATCTTTCTACATAAAGATATCTAGGGCTCAGAAACTCAAACAACTATAGGGAGGAACCTGCCAGGTGTGGGTGACAGGTCATGGAAGATGAGGTAACTAATCACGGTCTGTCAGCCATAGGGAGAGCATTTGTAAGACCTACCAGCAATGAACAGCAGGAGCAAAAGAAAGTAAAAGCACAGTGGATAACTGAACCTACAGGAGGAGGTTGATAATTTCAAGACTGGAGTTGATACTGTCCTAGAAACAAGGCTGCCAAGGAGAGGAGGAAGTGTGTGTTACAGCTTTGTGTGGCTGTGGTGGAAGGACACTGAGGCTACCATGGTACAAAGGAAAGACTCAGAGGCAGTTCTTTACTACAGCTTTTGCTGTGCTGCATCTCATATCCCTGCTCTCTCTTCCCCTCTATAACCTACCAGCATTAACTTCAGCACTATTTTACCCACTTGGATATAAATATATTCAAACATCAATTACTTAAAATATCGCTTTGGCTGACTGGGCAGAGAACACACAGTCATGTCACTTGCTTCTGTATGCAAGTCAAAACACTATAAATTCCTGCCCAGTTTATATTCTCATTTCCTCTCTGTCCACTCTGATGTGTTCCGTCCCACTCCTGAGGCCGCCTAGGGGTATTTGAATTAACTGTGGCTAAAGCTCAATAACTTCTGCATTGGGAAGTCAAGGCCAGTGGAAATGTCTTGCCCATCCAGCTCACTCCTAGCCAGGAGGTTTGCCAGCACCAGAAGGCTGCAGCACTGCAGCATCAGCAGCAGTTTCACACTAAGCCAAAACTGTAGCGTTCAGTAAATGTCACTCTCTTGCTGAATTGTTTCCAGACAGCATTGAGGGATTTGACCATTTCCACAGCATGTTGAATAACACCACCTGAACTGTTCAACAAACACCAGCAACACTTAATATATATTTCTGGCATTCTCCCAGCTGGATTCAGGGCACAAAAAAGGGCCAGTCCTTCTGCATTCTGGCTCAGAGCTTTACTACAGCATGTAAGTTTAATACTTAATAACCTTCTAATATTTTTCTACTCAACAATTATTCAGTTTCTCAGAATTATCCAGTATTCAGAGTATAAACTTATGGCAGCTTGTAGAAATGAACTACAGTTTTTAAAAACCAAGCTGTGTTATATGATATTAATGGGATACTTGTTTCAAAACTGTCTTTAAAATTACCCAACTAAATATCATTCTAGTTGTGCTTCCCTCTTATCTCAACACGGGGTTTTCTAACACGCTATTTTAGTTTATCCTCTGTATGCAGCTTCTGACCTTGTATTGCTTCTTTTACCCATTAAAAGCACCACTGTTTTAATAGTGCTATGGGTACCTAGGCTGAAATATAGCTGCATGTAAATTCAACTTGGTGCTAAACCAGTGTCTGTGTTCTATAAAGAGAAATGAATGGCTGTCAAGAGATCCCACCTTCCTTTTATCTTCTGTATGAAATCATTTCTTAGTCCCCTTCCAGCTTAATAAAGAAGTAATTACAGCTAAGAAATATAAACATTATCTTATGAGCTTAGGTTCTTCCCTAATTAGTTTGAAGGAAAAAAAACAACCACAAAAATCAAACAAACCTGAAAACCCCCAGGAGAGTGCAATTTCTTTACTATAGAAGAAAAATCCAGGATGGTAGTATTTCCTCAACTCCTCCTTGTTTAACACCACCAGTGTCTGAGCTCAGGTGAGGTTTTTGTGTGCCATGAGGAGCAGGGGTGCATGGAAGAGCCTGCAGGTGCACATGTACAGTAGACTGACTAATGCACTGATCTGAACAAGTGAAGAAGTCAGCAGCCTTACAAGAGACTTGTAGACAGTCCCTCCTTCTAAACTTCATCACCAATTTTTCATTTACAAAAGATCAGACGCTTCACAAAAGCTGGCAGTTGCACACAGAAACATATGTTTCCCCAGACAGCACATTATCATTTTTATTCCTCTTACATGCAAGCTCTCCCCAAATGCCCATTCAGTTCTCTTTTCTACTTACAATGAAATGAGAGATTTCAAGCCTTTGAATGCATCAGGTGCAATGTCAGTTATTTGATTCTTGCTGATGTCTCTGTAAAGAGAAAGAAGGATTAAAAAAATATTTGTAAACAGGAATCTGATGAAACTATTTCAGCTGTAGTTTATTGGAAGAACGCACTTGATATAAAAACAGAAGTAAAAGATCAAATTATCTCAGAGAAATGATGAACTACATAAGAGCACAGATAGGCAAATTCCAAGAAGGATCAGAAAACACCTGTGAGTATGACAGGCCACAGCCTCAAGAGAGAGCTCCTTTCTTAATAAAGTCTTTCATTTTATGGACATTAAACCAAAGGTTTTTATGAAGAACTTTGAAGAACAACAGTGATATTGCTAAAACCATCCCAAAGAGCTGCTAATACTGGAGATGGCCCTGTGACTGTGGGGTGGCCCTCAAGCACGAGGAGCAGCCCATGACAAAGCATAAAGGTGGTTTGAATGTTTAAATGCAGGCATGGAAGGCTAACTTCATAACAATAGAGAGGATCACGCAGACTGATCCTAACATGCAGCCCCTGATCCCAGAGTCCCTGGGGAGTCAGCATTGCTCTAGCGATACCCAGGGTTTAATGGCCTAGAGAAAACCAGCAGCACAAAATGCACCATGGCCCTGGTCTGGTGAAGCAGGTGAGAAGAGAGGTGACACAGCACTGGCAGGTCTGCCCACAGTTTTCAGGCACTGGGGAAAGCCTTCAAGCTTCTGAATGGGAACTGTGGAACTCTGAAGGCAGCAGCACTGCAGGGACACCCAGTGCGTCGCAGAGCCTGTCAGGGAGCCCAGCACGATGCCACCCTTTCAGCTATGGTGTGAGTGGAACTCAGTTGTTGTAGCAAGTAAGGACACACACAGCCAGTCCAGTTAAAAGCAGCAGTCACAGCAGCAGCCATGTTTATTGTTATATCCCCTTTATATATGGTAAGGAGCCATCGGGTGTTCAACAACCCCCCGAGTTGATAGGCTGAAGCCTCACAACACCCAGTTCCAAAACACTCAGTCTAAATCAAAAAACATCTCAGAACAAACACCAGATGTTCAAGCGTTATCTATTTTGTTTTGCATAGTTCATGTGAGAAAAGAGAATTTCTCAGACTCTGTCAGCCACAACTCAGTATTGCCTGCTGCCATTGTAAAGTAAGGGGTGTTCCTAGTTTGGAAAACGCTCTTCAATTTCAGTCATAACCAACCAAGAACACAAAGACAAATACAGACTATACCACAGTATCTTTATACATGGAGCCCAATTTACTACACTTGTCTCAGAGTTGGGTGCCTTTTTGTGACTGTCACTGCCATCCAACCTTTCTGTCCGTCAGTTCAACCAGGTGCTGAGCTGAGACACAACTTTCAGCCACCTCACTGCATTCCCTGACAGTTGCTATCAGCTTGTATCAGTAGCATCAAATCTCTTCACTGAGAGCTGAAGCAACACAGTATTTCATGTTCATCTTCACTGATATTTCCACTGGGGCACATGCTATGGATCCAAACAGACTCCAAATAAACACCACTTGAATGAGAACTTAATAATCAGAAAGTAAGAAGGTTTTCCTTCTTGCATTCTGTACCTGTTTTGAACTACAAATTATGTTCATCAAAATTTTAATTAAGTCCTCTAGCTCTTTTCAAATTGAGCCAAATGGATTTTGTTGTTGGGGGGGCGGGGGGTGTTTTTGTCCCTTTATTCGGCTTGATTCTTTTATAAGACTCCCAAAGAGTTACTCTGCAATCTACTGATGTTTTCTGTTACAACATCCTGCCTACCAAGACAGAAGTCATGGAAGGTTTACAGTTCTTCAGCTCAGCTTAGGGCAGCCAAACTTGTCACAGTGAAAGTAGGAATATTTATTTTTATACAGATTTTTCTGAGACTTGTTTAGACTGACTGCTGCTTTTTATCTAGTAAGCAGAAGTACACAATGGATGAGCCCTATTTTTTGAGGAATGCATTAAAATCTATTAAAATCACATAAAGAGGTGAGTTTGCTGAACAATGACAAGAATCTGAAAAGGGGCATCTAGCTTTTGAAAGAAGTATTTCAGCACTATTTTAGTGATTTGCTACATTTCAGCATTTCCATCCTTCCTCTCTCCCTATGTCCGGACACTAACGAGTGTATAACTAATGGTGCCTGAACGTGCAGAAATGCCATGCTGGGTGATGACACTCTCTCTCTCTTCATGCAGATGCACTACAATCAGCATTAGAAGATAATTAGACACATTATTTCCTTTCCATTAGAGCCCAAGTTCCACTGCTGTTGGATAAGGAGGCTCCATCTCCTTCTGACTTGACTGGGAGAAAGGGATTCAATTACGTCCTTGTATTTTTGTTCCCTTCATTTGGCCTGCTTTGCTAAGGTTGTCCTATTCTCTCTTTCATTTATATCAAGGCAGAGAGAGACAGGCTTTTCTATCATGCACAACTGAGAAAATGTAGATGACATAAGGCCCATTTTCATAGTTTCAGGTATCTCTGAGTCACTCAGGGGAAGTGTGGCTCTTCAGCTGGAAATGTAATAAAATTATCAGGATTCCACTCAGGCAGGGAATACATTAGTCACCTTATACTCTCTCCCTGCACCTCTGACAGGATGGTAGAAATCTTTCAAAAGGTTGTTGCACACACCTTGAAGGGTGGCTGTGCTCAGTTACCAGTTAGGGACATAAATTGGTTTTGACTTTGCACCAGGCAAGCAAAGATACCCTGCAAATCACTGAGTAACATACGAGTGTATGGCTGAGATGTCTTTACTGTAAAAGGTTTAGAAACAAAATAGATTTATTTTTAGATGCAGCCAAATGCAAATTATTAATAGCACTGGAGGAATATTCTCCTTGTTGACTAACATTATTAGAAACAGATTACTTGATTATCTCTAATATATAAAATGGACTGTTCTCATTTGAAGAGTACTCAGAAAAATTCATGACATATATGGTTTAGTTTTCAGAAGTTGTGAAAAAAGTAGCAACTCCACACTGCTACTGGGAAGCCTGTGAAATCTCTGTGTTTTCTGCTGAAATGTGGTAAAATTAATCTGACACAATGAAATGCCACTACAATCATCAGAGCTAGAGAGGTACAACCACATCTTTCAAAGTTGTTCTATGTATTTGGCTCTTAGTCTTGCTCTACAAACTTGCTACAGACTTGTTAGTTAAAAGCCTCAAAAGTGCAGAGACAGGAGATGAGGGCAATTATGATTAAGTCCAAGACAAAATAGATTTCAGCTCCTTTATTAAAACCCAATCACCAAAATAACTCTCCCATCCTGGAAGTTGTTGAAGACATTCTCAATGACAAGACTCAGCTATATGCAAGTATAACACTTGAATTAATGTACATCTTCTGCTATCAACTTGACCTATTAATATCAAGTCATATCATAATTATGTTGGACAACTGGGTCTAACTTAAAAAATTAATCTCAGTTATCCAACTAATTAAGGAAACTTCATTATCTTGCAGGAAATACTCAGTAAACAATCAAAATACAGAGAATGCTGAAAGTAAGAAGTCTTTTACCACTAACATTCTTGCATGTTTATTCCCCAGAAGGAGAAAAATACAATACAATTTACAGGGTTATGCTAATACTATCCTCTCAATGACATAAAAATGTTATTATAGCAGTAGATAGCAATAATAACAACAATTATATTAATATTCTTAATTTGTACCCCCAGTAGCGCATCCATTAATTAAATTGATAATCTTCCTGCTATGGCACTGCTCACTGACATCAAAGTGACAGAAATTAAGAAAGGCTAAAAACTCCAGTGATATCGAACATATCCTTGCTCTAAAGTAAAAAGATGGATGATTCTTTTGTTTTAAGAGATAACCTTTTGATCAAAGTATGTTTTTGTGTTAACAGTACTGGGGCGCTGAAAAGATGATGTCAATAATCTCTTTAAATACTGAAACAAATGTCCTCAATTAAGCTGTATGTGACAGAACTGCTGCTCAATTTAGAGCCTCACTGTCCAGCAGGAACAGAACTTTAACAAGGAGACAGGTGGATAAACAAATGGCAAAGCATCATGTTTGTTATGGGATATTCTGCAGCCCAACCATCTATCCCAAGTTCTCCCACAAGATGCTGTCACGTCAACCAAGCTTTGACACAGATCATCTGGCACAATAACTTACTATTTAATTATAAGTTCAGATCTCAATGAGTATGCCAATTATACCCCAAAAAGCTGTTAACACAACTTGCTAAATGGAATTCTGCTGTGAAATTCTAACATTAATCAATCACTTAGTAAGTGCTGCATTGGGTTGAGCAGCTAGCCATGTTAAAGAACATTTTTTTTGGGTCAACTCCCATAAAGCTAGAGTTCACCAAACAATGAAAAATGAGAGTAACACATTGCAAAAATCTATAATTAGTCATACCTTAGAAAGAACTATGTAGCAATTTTAATAATAAAAAAGTTACAAGTTAGGTCACTGTAAAGGGATCCATAATTTTTCACTGAAATTACCACCTTACTATCCAATACAGTACTTTTTAAAAATACATACAGCTATATTGAAAATGAGACAGAAGAATAGAGACCATCTAAGACTGATGATTTGACCTGTTAAATATTAAGATCCATATTTACAGCTCTTCAGCTTTAGGAACTTGGTAAGTTTGGACTGAAAAATACAGTAATTTTGCTCTTAAATCCATGCAAGCTCATTTCAGTTTCCCAAAGCCTTAACTATCTGATAATCCAGTGTCTTCTGCGAAATAAGCTGACAGTGTCTTAACTCCAGTATTGTTCACATCAGAAAAGACCTGAGCTATAAAGCCTGGAAGACTTCTGGAAGTTACTGCTCCAGTGGTAGCTGTTAGCATCTTGATCCTAAGGTGAAGCAGGGGTAACCTGCTTTACCATTATTTGTGTCACCGTGCTACTGCCACGTATCTCTCATATATCACTTAAAAATGAAAGGAAATCCTAACTGGGGGAATGTCCTGGTTATCTGCATGACAGCACTGCTACACATCAGGGTTGTTTTTTTTTTTTTTTAATCCAAAGAGAAAACACAAAAGCTAATAAAAAATTATTGTCAGGGTATCTACTGGTCATTAAGCAAGAGAGAAAACAAGCTCCAGCAGGTTTCTTTGTTTTCCTGTAAACAGTCAAACCATTTCAACATCAGCATATCAAATGCACTACAAAAAAATCCTCACTGCTCTGCAAGACCATGGCTCCTGCTGTAACTGGGGTCAACCATCCTGACGTGCTGCAAACAGACACCAGAACGGATGAGGAAAAAAATGGAATTTAACATCTTTTCTAAGGAAGCAGTTTTGAAGTTTGAACAGACTAACAACTAATTAAATCACATCATTTATAATAGGAAGTGAAATTAAGCATTATTAAGGATTTCATGCACTGTTAGGCATCCTGAACCAAATTCCACTCTTGCTTACACTTTGAAGAGATTATTTGTGCAATCCCCAGTGATTTCAACATAGAATTGCCAATATGTTTCTAAAATGGAGACAGAAAACTTGAAGCTAGAAGATTCATGATTGCTCTTGCATGTTGGTCTTATTAAAACTTACATTCTCTTGAGCTTCTTGTACTGGGTGAAAGCTCCAGGGGGAATGATTTTGATGAGGTTTTGTTCCAAACGTCTGAAAACAAACAAAGCAATATATACGTTAACTACACAGCCACAGGACAGGAATCACAGTAAACATGACAGCAAATTTTATACAAAAATAAAGGAATTTTACAGAGTTTTGTTCAAAACACATTTCTTAAAATTTTGACATCCACTAAATAGAGAAAATACTGAGAAAACAACTTAGAAAAAGAAAAGACTCTCTTTGATTACGCTAAATTGGTATAGAAGAAATGTCACAGGCTAGAGAAACTGCACCTTTAAGGCTCATGGAATTAATAAAGAATAGTAAATATATTTTAAAGTTAAGGTAGAAAATAGAAAATACAGATGCTTTCCTTGACAGTTGTTGTAAACAGAATGTAGCTATCTAAAATTAAAGCCAGGTTGTGACAGTTTAGTAAGCAGATTAATAACATAATCAGATCAATTCAGGAGCAACAATCTGTGGAACACGCTAAAAAACAGTCAATTTACTACAAGATTAATCCAGATTTTTAAGAGGAAGTGAGAACACTTCATGTTAAAGCAGTACAAAAAAGAGCTGTATCTTCCTATTCTAACTACCAAATACTTAAGGTTTTCTGAAATATGGTTTGGCCTACATGAAAATGCTGCTGGTTTTATTTCTAAGATTTGGCTTGAAAGAAGTATTCTTTATGAAGTCCCACAAATGCATATATCACTAACATGAAATGTAAGCAGCTTTAAGATACCACATACAGTAGGCACTAAAGTTAATTTCTGTTCCTTCCCAGAAGTACTTTCAAGTATTTGTCAGCGAGTTCCCTGAATTCCTGTTAAAAGGAATGGCTTCTCCTCAGATGAACTCTAAATGTTCATCTCAACTGGAAATGTAAAAGTGGATCCCCAAACAACAAATTTCAATGACCATGGTAGCTAAACTTCTACTGAGTTGGAACTGAGATCAAAATGTGGTTTTACCTTACTCATATGTATTATTGAAATGTGTATTTTTCTCCCAAAAGTGTCATAAAAAGAAACAGTTTAAATAGTAAAAATCTGTGGTTGGAAATGGCTTAAAATTGAAATACAAAAACATACTGGAATGATGGAATGAAGCACTCTAGTCATTTAGAGCTGCTGCAGCAATGCAGAGGGGAGAAAAAAAATATTTAGAACCAGGAATGACAATAAAGTGAAATGGGAGAAGGGAGAAGTAAATCAAGGTTTGTAAAGTACCAGGGAACAGTATAGAGAAAATGTGTAAGCTCTCTATCCCTCTGGTGATCCGTGCTTTCATAAACAAAAGAAAAATCCCCCTGAAAATAAGATAATTTGCCAGCTCATTTATACTCTAAGAAGCTATTTAAGTCACAACTATTGTGATATTTGCACTGACTTGTACAGCCAACGTGCTCACCCTATTTTTTTTTCTGTAGCCGTCTACTTTTTAAGGGTTGTGATCAGAGTTAATTCTGTTCCTTGTTTTGTGATTTGAATTAGTGTCTGAGATTTCCCTTCCAGTTGGTCTAAATATAACACGCTTCATTTCTGGCAAGTCCACAGTGAAATGCAAATTGCTGTGAGCTCCAGCACGCCACTATTGTTGGGTGTTTGTCACCAGAATTAGCAGTACACACACTCTTCCCACAAAGGCTTTTTGTCAGCTTGCCAGTTGGGTGTTTAACTCCTCCCAAGTGTTTCTGTGCAGACACTTCGAGGAACAAAAGAGGGCTATGCCTGCCCGATTCCCTGGCCCTGGGGATGGAAACTGGGGGTTCACCCATCCTGCACACAGGCATGGCACAGCAGTCCTTACAGGGAAACTCAGATAGAGGGATGGGAGGGAAGCATGTCACTTTTTACAATGAAAATTCCAAGGCAATTTTAGTGATGCAAGGGTGGAAACACACACAGAATTTTATCCCCATAGGGTGAAAAAAATCCAAAACTGGAATCGCCATAGGTGAAAAGTAATAATAATAAAAATAAAAAAAAAAAAAAAAAAGGAAAACTGGAGAGGATGGCAGAAACAGGAGTTATTTGAGAATTGTCTTCTGAAGCTACCTGGTGAACTCTTCACCCTTTCCTACAAAATCTGGAGCAGATGGCCTGTACAGAAATAGATGGACAAGGCCCTTGTCATCTGCTGCTACATTTTCACCATAGCACCTGACATTTTTTTTATTCTGTGAAGCCCTTTGCCAATGAAGGGCTAAGAACTGCACAAAACACATTCTGCTCAGTGCACTCCACCTTGCAGATGGTACCAGAGAAGCACAGGCAGCACCACAGGCTCTCATTAGGGGGTGCTTACAGGTGGGCTCCAACTTGGGCACAAAACAGAGCGTTAAGTACAGCACTACATTAAATAACCATGTGTTTTAACAGAATGAAGTACTAATCTAACTCCCATTTATTATTTTCATAAATGCATGTTATAGAATGGCAGGCATAGCCTGAGAAACACAATGCAGTTACACAAAAAAAAAACCCAGCAGAAAACACATTGTTTGTATTAATACTTTGTCCTTTTACCTCATCTTAGCTCATATATGACGTGCCAAGTACAGTGGAGGATTAAAAATCTCGAGAAAATCTAGGTTCTGCCAGAAGGGGTGTTGGCAATTTCAGGGTGATGAAGGCTTAATTATAAACCATATAATAAGAAACTGCTGGAGGTGTAATCTTTGAAATAAACGGAAAAACAGAGTCCTTACCTAGTGTTGTCATTTTTTCCTCCAAAAAGTTAAAAGTGTAAGTTTTACGGCCACATTTTTTTTAGAGAAGATTACCTAGTTTACCTAGAACATGACCTTTGAAAAACTGTGTTTTTCATGGTCTGTCCCTGCATACTATAGAGTGCTGTCATACATTATAAAACCATCTGTGCTAGTGCAAAGCTACATCTGGGAGTTCATTTTCTTGGGGGTATTATCAGAATATACTACAAAATAATTTTGCAATCCTTTTGAGAAATCTGTACAAGATACACAGTCCTAAAAGGCTCAATTTTGATAATTTAAACTACTATCCCCCTTCTGCCAACCCTCCATTTAAGGTTTCTTAAAACTCAATAAATTTTTTCCTGATTCTCCTCTGGTATTTCATACTCAGATCTATTTACAACACTTGACAAGTGGAATTCACAAAACTGGTGAAATGAACTGGCCATGTTCAAACTCCCAGTGGCTTTTGTCCCTCCTTTGTTCCCCATGTGGCCGTGCCATGTCGCCTGCTGCCAGCTGAGTGCTGAGATGAACTGAGGCAGATCTCCCCCTTCCTGACACACAGCAATGCTCTGTCTGCCTCTCCAAGCTTTATTTTAGAGTCTTTGACAACAACATTAAAGGAGAGAAACAATTTCCTTTCTCTTCTCTGATATATTATCAGAGATTGAAAAGTATGAGGGCCCAATGGATTCAGATACATTTTTCTTGTCATAGCATGATATTAGACAGGATAAAGTCCTCCTTCTTCCCACTTTCTTTAAATGACTTTGCAGCAATGAGACCAAAAAGTAAACATATCAGAGAAAAAAACCCAAAACAAACAGGGGGAAACCATGCAGTTAAAGATGAAAAACCACCCCAGACTAAAGAATAAGCACTCAAATTCCCATGCTAATCCATCTCAAAGTTCACTGAGGTGCAAAGCTTTTCATCACCTCCTCCTGTGGTGCTTGTATTGCTCACGCCCGGCATGGCAAAACACAAAGGATAAAAAACTCTGCTTAACAGGGACTTAGCAGAGCCAGCTCACACTCAGGAGTGATGAAGCCATTCGTCTTGAAGAGTGATTCCCCCTGCAGAGCCGGGGAGACAGACGTATTAATTTGGGCCTTAACTATCTCCCTTTCATTGAGGGAAAGAAAGAATTTGTTATTTGGGTCTCTAATGGAGCAGTTTGCTAGCAATTTTCCTATTTCAAACACTGTCTCAGCTGCTAATGTGCAATGTTTTGTCAAGCTTACCTACCCATAACATAGACAAATCACTACCTCGGAGAAAAAGAGAGGGAGTGAAGCATCAGTACTGATAATTCTCAGCTGTCAGATGAATAGAGCCTACAAATGAGACAGCCACGCTCTATTAACAGTGCCACCGAGCTCCTGCCTGGCCCTGTCACAAACGTCCCCCTGCATTGGGCAGGCAGGGACTGCCCTGCTGGGAGACAGCGAGTGATGAGCCAGACTGCTCCCTGCAGCACGGCACGCTGCTCCCAGGCACGGGGCTCTTGTGGGCTGGCATGGCTCAGGCTGCCAGTAACCGAATAGCAATCACCAAATAACCAACCATCAAACAACCAATCACCAAATAACCAACCATCACATAACCAATCACCAAATAACCAACCATCAAATAACCAATCACCAAATAACCAACCATCAAACAACGAACCATCCAGAGCAGTGCAGCACAAACCTGGG